>JAJJKC010000011.1:600000-1110794 GCA_022984845.1 Xylaria nigripes | reverse complement strand
CCCTAACCCTAACCCTAACCCTAACCCTAACCCTAACCCTAACCCTAACCCTAACCCTAACCCTAACCCTAACCCTAACCCTAACCCTAACCCTAACCCTAACCCTAACCCTAACCCTAACCCTAACCCTAACCCTAACCCTAACCCTAACCCTAACCCTAACCCTAACCCTAACCCTAACCCTAACCCTAAATGTTCCCTCAACAGTGGCAACCATAGCCTGTGTTTGCGTCGACAAGGGTTTCAAAATGAGATCACTATGCCTTTGATCTGATTGTTTGATGGGTGTTTGCCATATGGAACTAATCATTTGAGGATGAACATCTGTAACATGCATCGTAAAGGCAATGGGAATCATGTTGAAGATGTCACTAAAATTAATTAACATGTAGCCATTTGTTGAGAAAAGTAATGACCTTACTAGAATTTATCTCTGTAGTCAATGAGATATTCCTTCATGAGCCTTTTGCTAGTCCAAGGGGATCTTTGAAATAGATCCTGTGTTTTTTTCAACTCTGTTGAGCAGGAGAAAAACCATTTCCTTGAATAAAGTGAACCCCATTGTCACACGGATACGTGGCCATGTCTCGTTCCGCGGTAGCTAACGGTCTTTAGCGGGTCCTCGGGGATTGCGTCGCAGACGCCTGCGACGTCACACCTCGTATTCGAGCCGTTAGCGCGAGGGTCAAATCCCTAGCGCGCACATTTGTGGGTTGTCTGAATACGAGATTAGAAATCTCAAAGTCTTCGCCGGACGGGGCCCCGCCGAAGGCAGGGGAGTCTCGGCGAAGACTTCGAGATTGAGAATCGAGGATTCAGATAATTGGTTTTTGCGGCTGTCCGACCGGGCAGTGCCGCGACGCTACCATCTGCTGGATAATGGCTGAACGCCTCTAAGTCAGAATCCATGCCAGAACGCGGTGATACCTCCCACACGTTGTAGACGGATACGAATAGGCCTCGGCCGCTAGTCGGCGAGCTAGGAGTTCTTCAAACCCCGAGCTTGTCGTATGTAATTGTGACGTTGTCGGTTTCGACGTAGTCGCTGGGGACTTGCGCAAAGGTTTAAGTAGGGGTAGTCCCTCCTGATGTTGTTTAACAGAAGACGGAGGACCCAAACGACTCTTTGCGGCCATAAACTATTATAAGCTGAATTGAATTATTATTCCAAGCTCTTCGCTCTCGTACAATTGACACTCGCGCATCAAACAATCACCCGTGACCGATAAGTTCTGTTCCGTCAGACTAAGGTCTTTGCACTCGTCGCGCGCACTGTCGTACGCTATCCCTCGTACAGAAGCCCTTGTCACACCCATTCCCATTGAGGTTGACATCACGAAGCAAATCCCTTTGGTAGTTGAGCCTGAGGCATCTGGGATTTTGGGAATTGTTGATATTGATATCATGGGTCTTATAGTGCTTGACAAGCAGTGTTGGGTTTTCTGGGCTTGAGGATGTGTAGTCACAGAGAAAACAATGACCCATGACCCCAATGTACTGGCCAGTAGCATCTTTCCCTTGCCAAAGCCTTTGGTGTTCATGCTGTTGGCCAGTGATGTGTAAGGGGGCGGTCACCGCACCTACCTGTCACCCTGGCAACGCACATACGTAAATAAACAAAGGGCGACCGGAAGGTTCGCTACGATATCTACGATATCGGAGGCTAGGACGAACGGATAGGAAGAATAGGAACAGTGCCGCCAGCAGGGCTACGGCGCCACCTCCTATTCAATTAATTAGGCAACGGCGATCGCACCTATTGAAGGCAGTAGGAGGTCTGTAAAACGGACCTGCGATACGGTTATAAATAGGGCTATTCGGACCCTATTTCTAGACCTACGATTCTACTCCTTAAGCGATAGTTTTACCTATAAACTATAGACCTACCGCACCTATTGACTAGTCGCCGCCACCTATAATTGGCCCGCGACCCCCCCCCCATAAGCCGTCCGCTTAGTCATCACCTTGCTTACGTAAACTACTGTGATTACCGTGCCCCGGCACCTATACCGTTACATGATGTTTAGCTCAGACAAGCTTTGCCCACACACTTGACGGGACCAATTCTTGTTGGCATACATAATGATAACTGAGCTGGTATTCTTTAAAGAATAGAAAAGTTGGCAGGTTGTTTTATAATTCAAACAGAAAGTAATGAATGTGTTTGAATAAGGTAGAGTTTGAAGAACTGTAAATAACTTATAAAATTGGCCCTTAAAATTTTCATCTGTACTAACCCACATTATGTAATGAGACCTTCTTTATAGTGGTGGGTAGTTAATATGCACTACACTACACCTATATACATTAATATGTAGTAATACTATTCAGCACAGTCAAATTATATGGCCTGACATTACCTAAGTACCTAGGTACACTACTTCAGTCCCTACACAGCCTAAATTTTGAAGAAATGGAGCTTCTTCATTTCTTATGTCATCCATGTGTGACGGTCCGGGAATACACAAGGCCGGATGCGGCTAGCGCCGACTAGCGAACCCACTTAGCGCTACGATAGTGATTAGTGTAAGCGATAGGTTTTGGTGCACTAGGCTTTGGTGCACTAGGCTTTGGTGCACTAGGCTTTGGTGCACTAGGCTTTGGTGCGCTGGGCTTTGGTGCAATAGGCTTTGGTGCATTAGGCTTTGGTGCGCCGGTATACGTACATTATCATATAAGTTAGGTAGATACATTCATACATCCTGTACTAATACGCTACATCCTTTTTGACTAGGCTATCTCCTGTTTGCTTTACCTTTTCAATTGCTCCAAACAGGCCCTTAGCATTGCGTTCAGCCAGCTTGGTGCGACTAAGATCTGGTTTTGACTGCACACTCTCTGTGGCGTATATCATGGCCGCTTTCACGAACTTCCTTAACTTCCAGGCACTTTCTTCCGTCACCATGCTATCCGGAATAAGTAGTAGAGATTCTTTAATGTATTCAGCACCCCGGTGCATCTGACAAAGTGTAACAGGTGTCACATTGATAGGAAAGAACTGAAGGACGTGATTCCGAGTAGGTGATGGGGTGCGGGGATGTCATTCAATTGATTCCTTCAATACAACAGTAGGATCAAGAGGCCAGATGCCGGTTTTGCGAAAAGCGGAGCAAATCCTGCATTTTTTGAAGGTGTGTGTTCGTACTTCCTCAATAATGGATAGGAACTCGATTTTTCTTATGTTTGTGAGGCCGCCTTTCACCAATTGGTCCAGTGTTTTAGTATGATTGTGCTTATATGGTTGAAACACAACAACATCAAGTGATTGCAGCATATCAGTAAGGTGTGGCGGCAATTCAAAGGGAACAATTCCTTTACTGTCACAGTGTACGATAAACTGCTTCATATGATATGACCCATGACCGTCCACTATGAGGAGACGTTTTTCAGGCCCGTTGCATGGTTTAGAGTGGTGATCAAAGTATTTCAACCATTCCAAAGTAAGCTCATTGTTTGTGTAACCTGTCTTTGCAACACAGAGTTTTGTGTCGGGTTGCAGCTTTTGACTATACCACTGTGCAAGGTGTATGGACCCTGATAGTATAATAAAAGCTGGCACACAGCAACCTGCTGCAGAGATAGCTGCTATTCCTGTAGCTGACTCCCTATTCTCCGGTATTGCAAAATAATGTGCTCTTTTACGTTTTGTGACAATGAGTTGATTTTTACCCACCCCAACCTGAAAACCAGTCACGTCCATATTCCATATATTTGGTTTAGTGATATCTTCCTCCTCGATAATGTGTTGGAGCACAGCCAAGTACTCTTGAATGATTTCTACACTCTCCACTGCATCGCGTTCGGCTTCCAGATTTTTTCGCTATTGTTTAAAGTAACCGTGGTGCTTGGTGAAGCAGGAATGCCAGTTTTTACCCACTGTTGGTGTGGGGGTCGGGTTATCAGGGTGTTGTTTAAGGAAAATGATGTAATTCGCAGCATCGAAAATGAATTCAAGGCGAACTGCCAGATTTGCACTATTTAAGCGATCGATATAATTGCAAAGATGTTTTTCTTCAGCTTCCATAAATAATCTTTGGCTGGTGGCCCATTCTTGCCTTGGTTTAGCCCACCGCAATCGGTTTCCCAGGGTTTCTTGCTTTATGTTCAATAAACGCGCTATTTTGGCCACCGGGTCATCCGAAAATACCTTGATGTATTCAAACGATTCCTGAATGCGACTTTTCATTATGCGTGCTGTGTTTTCCATGTACGTGCTGTGCTTTTTACGTGCTGTGCGGGAAAGGTTGTAGGTCTTGTGGGAAGTAGGGTAAATTCCCGCCTTCAGGGTGATGCGGCCTTTAGGGTAGGGAGCACCAACTTTTAGTTGGTGCAGGCTGGTGGAATCCAACTGAAGTGGGCCGTGGCACGAGTACTGCCTGCAACGAGAAAATCGATGTTACCTAACAAGGAGCGTACAAAGCTGCTAAAGGAAGCGGATAACACCCGCATCCTTACCTTGTACACCTATCCCGTGGTCCTTATGAATAATACGAATCTATACACCATGTATCTACCCTCCAACAAGAAAGCGGCCTTGGCCAGGGCACTAGGCTGGGGCAGCAGGCTGAGAACTTAGGATAGGTAGTGTAATCCCGCATCAGTATGCCCTACCTACCTTACCTCCTTTTACCACACAAATTTCAGGTGCGCATTCTGGTTAATTGAGGCCGCTTCTTCTAATTTGTCATTCATTCAGGCTTAAGATCCCGTGAACAATGGACCTGAACACTCTAAATGCCCCGGATGTCCCGGATGTTCTGAACACCCCGAATATCTTTTCACCACCTTCTCTAGCCCGACTTGGCCCATTTGCATCCGTTTATCGATTTATACCTTCCGTGGGCACTGACATTGTGATAATGAGACCTCTAGAACCTGGGGCAGCCTTGCCATCTTCAATTAGCATTACAAACAATGTTCAGCCTCACAAGCAAAAGCGCGCACCTATTTTAAATCCAGATCAGCGTCAAGAAATAAAAACACTGCACAACAAAGCGGGCTGGACCTATATGCAGCTTGTCGGTCTGGGCTACACCCACAACCAGGTCCAAAAAGTATGCACACAACCACTTACTCCTAAAACGCGAAAAGGCAAGCCTGATATTGAGACACCAAACCGAAATCGTATTAAGCAGTGGCTTGAAGCTAGTGCTACACATTGTCGAATGACGTGGAGCTATCTGCCCGCCCCAATCCTAGACCTGCCATACTTTGGAAAAACAGCTATCTCCTTAAGGGCGGCTTTGGAATCCAGGACTGTGCACTCGAATAAGCGAATCGGAAAGCTCAAAAAACGCCACCCAACGTACTGTACCTATGCAATGGACATGGATTAATTGACGATGCTGTTGCGCAAATCTCTATAAGCAGTTAAGTTAGGTAAGCTAGCATTAAGCGATACAGCACAAGTTCTAACTGTCTACCTGCTACAAATGCAATGCCTGATGCCCAATTGTAAAACAGTCTCTGCCGCTATGCTCTTTACTGCAGAACGACTTCTTACAAGCCTGGCACCCAAACCGTGTAAGAGTTCGTACTCTTTGCCCAGAAGTGGTTTTACCGAGTATTTTTTCTTGATACGGCTTCGAACACACGATGCAGTACTTCC
The DNA here is from genome assembly GCA_022984845.1 of Xylaria nigripes. NCBI lineage: Eukaryota > Fungi > Ascomycota > Sordariomycetes > Xylariales > Xylariaceae > Xylaria > Xylaria nigripes. The sequence continues at coordinate 1,105,186 of JAJJKC010000011.1, read as the reverse complement.
GTTTCTCCGACCTGACAAGGATATAAGGTAGGGTGGCCGACTCTGTCGTTGTACACCATTTTGCTACAGCATCCTGTCCGAATCTTTCGGTAATTCTCCGATATAAATTCTGACGGAAAAAACGTTGACAAGTAGTAACACCCGCTGTTATTCCTATCTCACGGTACACTAGGAATGCGTTTGTAATCGCTGTACCGAGATTGAAATCGTACATTGGTGCCTCCGTAGCTCCTCGCCGAATGCGCCGACTGTGTGCCATATCGGCTTTATATTGGTCTGCAATATCAACGCCGTTCATTTTTTTATTGTAAGCAGCCGCGACAATAGGTATTGGAAGTTCCGCTTCGCCATTTTTCCCAAAAAGAAGCCGCGATGTTTTTGCGTGTGTTGCACCTGCAGCTGGCCATTTCCTTTTAACAACAATTGGCTCTTCAAGACCTGTATAAGCAGAGGACAGGAAGACAACTGTTTGTCCATCTTTCCATGCTATCTGGTTAGAATTAGCTGGTTGTAGGAATGGTTTTCCATCAACACCAATTTGTGACTTGTTGTTAATCATAATCTTTCTAGAAGCCTGCCCAGTAAAGATTGTACCCCAAGGAAATGTCTTCTTGGAATCATCATGGGCCTTTAGAGTATTGAATCGGCTGTCTAAACCACCGTAAACACCTGCTCGAATAGTTCCTGTATAAAGAATATTTCTTTGAAACAAATATTCTACCAGTTCCACACTGGTAAAAAGATTATCACAAAAAACATGTAGGTGAAACAAATTATTGAATGATGAAGTAGGCAGGTGTGGAAGTAAAAAAGTAGCTAGATGGGCCACAACTGCTCTGGTTTTAGATAATGTAACTTCTTGTGCATCAGGTTTGTACTGTAATGGCGGCATTTGAATTCCAATTCTGGTATAAGGAGCAAAATCAAGAATAAAACCTTTTTCAGCAATCAGAAAGAGCTTCAGGCCTACTGGGATAGGCTTGCTTTTCATTAATGTTTTATCAAAGCATCTGCCTTAGAATCGAACCATGGACTCGTCAACAGCAACATAGAAACCTGGTTTCCATAAAGAAAGACTTTTCTGGATGATATAGTCACTGCATTCTTTTGTACGATCCCAAATGGTTATAGGGGGATGAACGGGATCCCAAACGCAAAAGTTACGATATAACCATCGGAATCGGTCACGTGTCATCTAACGTGTAATTAGATGGCTTGGTAAATCGTCCCGTGCAGTCCAGTATGCTTTAATTTCATGTTCGCGGTGAACGCTTAAGTAAATAAGCATAGCAAGGAAAACCATGATTTCAGCGTAGGTAGGGACCCTGTGAGGCTTTCGTTGCTGATGGATTTTACCGACGCATCGTTGTTCCCAGCGTTTATAAGTATAATCAGCCCAGCGATTCACGAGCGATTCAGGAAAAAAACCAAGAAAAAGATGATGCAAATCGACGGGCCACGTTGATTGCAACTCATGTTTGTGGCTTTTCGTTAACATTGAACGCGAAACCTGCAATTCACGGATATGCGGCGTCCACAACGTACCCTTGTGGGTTACAGAGTACTGCGCAGCTAGTACCAGTGCTTCGGACGTCACACGAGTGCCCTTGTTACTTTTTTGCCGTTTTGAACTATGTCCGAGTTGCCATTTAGGGTCCCATGTTCTCTGATCGTTGTCGTAAGATTGGATCGACTTGTTTGCTGAGAAGCGCGGTAGGTATATGTCGTCATCATCGTCGGAATCGCTGTCGGCTTCAGATTTAAAGGTGTAAGTTAATTAAGCTCTCATTTGGATGGCAGAACTGCGATAATGACATTACAACCTAGTAATAAGTCGTCCGGTTCCCTTGACCCATTTTCTTGTATAAATCATGTCTTTTCAAGGTCATGGGATTGTTGCGTAACCTGTAAGGTATCGTCGGGAAGCTCTGATTGAGTCGGGTTAAGTAGAAATGCAGTAGTCATCGACAATTCAGTTCATCGGGACATTTTCAACGTACAACTGCTAGAAGACTAGGAAATAGGTACCTACATAGGTTTAAACACTGAAGTGGGCTTTGTTTAGCCAGCGCCGACAACATCTACTAAACAAATGAAAAGGTACGTGCTCACGGTTCTTAGAGGTCTGGACTAAGATGTGACTATGTATCGTACCGCCAAGCAGTAGCATGGGTCCTGCACGGTCCTGGATTCCAAAGCCGCCCTTAAAGAGATCAACACTGCTATGAAGATGCTGGGCTACTCAAGGTAGGTCCGACGTCGTCGAATCTATCTCATCAATACACATAAGCAAAAATGCGTGCTATTTGCTCAGTGGGCGCTCGTCCGATGGCCCGAACACAGAAAATTAGCCAAAACACGATGCTATTGTGTTTTCAGATGAGTGCTGTGGCAAAAATGACACGATGTGGAAGACATGAGTGACGGTACACAAGGATGAAGACCCAACAACTTTCAATTTGATGAGAAAACATTCAGCAACAGGGTGGATGATATGGAGTCTTATACAAGGTATGGAAAAAACACCACTCCATGTATGGGATAGGGGCGTTTCAATCAACTCGCATCGATACTTTACAAACCTACTCCCCAATGTATATGAATTGGCAACAAATAAGCCTTGATTCATTTTTCAACAAGACGGTATGGCAGCCCATCGGGCCCTCTACACGAGAAACGAAATTACACGTCTTGGTCTTACGACATTTACCTGGCCGGCCAAGAGCCCAGACTTGTCACCTAGTGAGAATGTTTGGTTCTGAATGAAAAACTGGGTTTATAACCATTACGATATACAATAGCTATCTGCCGAGCAGCTACGGGAGGCCTGGATAGCTGCATGGGAGGCAGTGCCTCAAGACTTCCTTTACAAATTGGTCACGGGGATTCTCACACGGATACATGGCCATGTCTTGTTCTGCGGTAGCTAACGGTCTTTAGCGGGTCCTCAGGGATTGCGTCACAGACGCCTGCGACATCACACCTCGTATTCGAGTCGTTAGCGCAAGGGTCAAATCCCTAGCACGCACATTTGTAGGTTGTCTGAATACGAGATTTATAATTGTCACACGGATACTTGGCCATGTTTCATACTTCGGTAGCTAACGGCCTTTAGCGGGTCCTCGGGGATTGCATCGCAGACGCCTGCGATATCACACCTTGTATTCAAGCTGTTAGCGCAAGTGTCAAATCCCTATCGCGTACATTTGTGGGTTATCTGAATACAAGATTAGAAATCTCAAAGTCTTTGCCGGACAGGCCCCCGCTAAAGGCAGGGGAGTCACGAGGAAGACTTTGAGATTGAGAATCGCGGATTCAGATAATTGGGTTTTGCCTTGGTCACAGAAGGCGGCACGCCCAATTCCTGTCAAAAGTACGGTTCTGCAATGGACTTTGGCAATTCTGACCGCTAGTTTTAGTGGCGCACGGTAGACCTACTGTGCAGTCTTCCTACCTATTCAGCTACCTGAGCACACACACGAAGTGTGACTGGCTATACGACCGCGGCAGGACCTTTAGCCAGCAGTAATTTACACCTATTTCTTGGTATCGCAGGGTTGAACGGCCAACACGACGTCGAAAGTAGGCTCTTGCAGGAGGACTATTTGTTTGAGACCACACGATAGATTTGGTGGTTGTGGTGGGTCTGCCGTCTTTTTGCACGGTGCCCTGCCTCTCGCCCTGCCTCTCTTCCTACCTCTCTTCCTACCTCTCTTCCTACCTCTCTTCCTACCTCTCTTCCTACCTCTCTTCCTACCTCTCTTCCTACCTCTCTTCCTACCTCCTGGTCTATAAAGATAGGTCTTCCTCCTCCTCCTTCAACCCTTTTTTCTTCATCTTCTTCACCTCCAAATTCAACGTTTTTGGCACTCTTCTGCAGTCTCTTCTACAGTCTATTCGGCAGTCTCTTCTACAGTCTATTCGGCAGCCTCTTCGCCAGCCTCTTCGCTAGCCACGATGCCTCACCATCGTTCTCGCAGGGAGGATACACCATCGCCACCTCCTAGGCACACTCGTCGGCCCTCCTCCAGCCGTAGCCGTGGCACCTCCACTAGCCGTGGCACAGATAACCTCTCGGCGCAGGTCCGTCAGATACGGAGGACTTTTATCGATTTTGAGGATAGAATTGACTGTGACGGGGGTCATAAATAACTGAAGTGCCGTAGCGATAGAGTCAATTGAAGTTCGGATACGAACTGAAGATGTCGGCTATGATAGTGCGATACGGCAACTAATATCTTTGATGAGGCCCGGAATGATAGTTCAATTCAGCCTATAATTGATTATGGTCGCAAGAGTCGCTATGGTTCTAATGCTTCCTTCCCGTCCTCTTTCCGGGAACGTCTCCGTCTTATATCTTCCTCCGTCGCGACCTGCAATAATCTGCCAGCGCCCTCCGGTACTCTCTATAGGCTTCAATAGCCCTCCAACTCTCTGTAATAGTGTTCTGCCGTGTGCGGTTATCTTCCCGTAGGGTCTGGTGTTGCTAAAAGCCACTGTGGTTCGGTGTGGTCAGGTTTCTTGGTTTTCCTTTCGTCACTTCCCCATCTACCCACCGACCCCACTTGGGTTAGGAACACGGTCCGGAGTTCTCCCGCTCGCTAAGGTCGTTTCCGAGATATTATTAGTATGTGGAAACTTTCAAAAGGACTCACGGGAGCTGTTCCGAGAGGAGTTCTCAGGAGGTTAAGGGTCTGGACTTAGCTGTAATGACTTCATTGTTTCAGTCGGACCACCTTGGTCCTTCCTGAAGCCAATGATAACTCTTCTGCGACGTGTCTTGGGTATCTGACTGCGTCGATCTATCACCCGGACTGTCGTATGACTTCGGGGACCATCCTCATGGTCGCCGATGAGCTGATCTCTTCGTATTTGCTGATATGGGATTGGTTTAGAATGTATTACTGTTGAGTAGTAAGACATCGCATCGTCCCATCAAAGCCACGACGGCTACGACGGCATGAGTCGACGTGTCCAACAAGACAGGGGAACCTGGTGAACAGACGTCCCGAAGCCCGAGTGCCTCCTGACGTGTGCTTGTCAGCCTTCACACTCAACAAGGACAATATGTGGGAGATGTCGGGCTTCAGGACGTAGTAAGAGGACACGTCAACATGTCGGATGCGTCGGAAGGTAGCCGTCGCGACAATGGGATGATGTGATATCGGGTTCTGTAAAATCTCTTTGAGTCAGCTGGTTAGTCTTATTGGCGACTAGACTGCCGATCAGATAGGGCATCAGACGCCGAAGGCTATAGCTGTAAGCCAATAGCTTCGTATTCGGTCCGTTCCTATGATAAGTCTTAGTAGAAGCGGGTCAACGGACTTATCCGTATGACATTGACCACCTCGAACACAGCCTACGTGCAATAAATCGCCTTCACGATAGGGTATCAGACCACGAAGGTCGCCTTGTTGCAGTGGAGGTTCGATTAGAAAGCCTTGATTTTTCGAATCAAACTGCTGGCCTTCAAAGGCAGATAAGTAGTCTGTTCGTAGCCCTGCCCTGCCCTCCTCCTCGCCCTGCCCTGGCCTTCTAACTGACCTAAATCACAGTGAGTCCAATTTTAGGTCCGCAATGCAGGGCCCTACCGGCCAACGTGCCGTGAACCACCACCCCCTGGGACCTCCAGCCGCCGCGAGCCCTATACACCACACATATGACACTATTTTAGGGGGTGTGACCGGCTCCGACGCCGAGGACTTCAAAGATACCGGCCCCCCGGCCGTGGCCAGCCCTGGCGCTGTGAAACACCGTAGATCCAGTCGTATTGCCGCCAACAACCGCAACGGTGAGGTAAATACTACTGCTGGATCGGGCGTGGACCGGTTGCATGGTGAAGGTGTTGGTGGTGCAGTCCTGGAGGATGGGAATAGAGTGGCCAGGGGCAACTCCAAAGGCCCTGTTGCTAGGAAGAGGTCAAGGGTCGATTCTGTTGACTGATATAGTCAATATAACGTTGTTCAACCACCTATTCAACCACCTATTCAATAGTAGGGCTGCCGGGTGGATTAGTCAGCCAAAAACGCGTGTGCCTTGCCTTTCAATTCCATCGTTTTTGACGTTTTCAGGGGTAGTCTGCAGTCCTACCTATTCTATAGGTAATAGGTAGGTCTGGAGGGTCAAATGTAGCCTTTGGACAGTATCTTCATAGTGCGCCAATTGATTTGGGTGAGAATTAATAGTAGATCTTATTACGGTCTATGCCTAATGTGTCGCTAGTGTGCATTGTACCCACTGTGTAGCCGCTTACCCCCCCCTAGATGGATGCGGTACCTACACTTAAGCTACTTTCGTTGTTGTATGCCTATATAATGCGCTAAGTTATGGCTCAATTTCTACACTAAGTACAGACGTACTGACGTACCTAATCACTAATTAAGTCCCTCCAATTGTCAGCATTATTTATTCCGCTTATTGTTGCAATGCTATCGCGTGGGCAGGTTCCTAGGAATTCCGTATATCCAACTAGATAGGTATTCCGTACACGTGTAAGTAGTGTCTACGGGATCTCAGCTATGATGTTGCTAAGTACGGACGTATGGTATGTCAAATAAGAGGCACCTAAGGTAACCGAAACTCCAACCTTTTTCCTCATGGCAGATGCGATTCGTTATCATAACTCCCTCCCTAACCTACCTTGCCTACTTAAGGTAGTAAGTATTCCATATGTACTCCGTACCTCGTAGGTAGTGTAGGTACATTGTCTTCAGCGAAGAACGGGCGCGTGGTGGAATGCATGACACCATGTACACTTACCTACTGCGCGACAGAGCCGAGCACGTATATTTTTGGTAAAGCCACCCAAGGCGCTTCGAAAACAATATCAACAGTCCCGAATGCAGAGTCCGTGGATACCTACACGTGTACTTAGTCTCACCAGAGTCCACTAAAGTTACCTGCTCTATGGGTCGGTTATACATAAGACCTACCTACCTGTCGTCGTGCGTCAACCTCTAGGGATTTTTATATTGTTCATCTTGCTGTGATTTGTCTAGGTACCCTCCCGGCACCTACCTATATGTAGGTGATCTATAGGCATAATTTGTAAAGCGGGATTCCCATAAACTTTAGGTCCCCTAGGGAGAATACGCATCTGGGTAGTGCCATTGCAACCATATTATCCCCGGGTCTGTACACGAAGTTGACGAATGCCGGCGCTCCCCCCCCTACCGTCCCAACAACGGGGTTCCAAATTTCAATATCCTTTTTATGCTTAATGAGGGCTACGACGATGGCGCGGGCAAACCGTCGGCGGAATTAAACTCTCTCTGGAACAATTGTCACAGCCGTTTAAGCCACCTCGATAGAAATGAGGTACGAAAGTAGTATGTACACGTTTGTTTCACTCCATGTACACATATCTGTCTACCTTGCCTTACCTACCTACCTTGCCTATCTTACCTACATATATATATATATCCTATTACATGACATGACTAGAAAGACGGGAAATCAATCATTCAATTAATAAATCCGGTATATTAGTTGTGGTGGTTAAACAAATCGTACCTGAATCCGATGCCGTAATAACACCGCAAAGCCGAGACAAAAACCCTCCAAAAAAAAGTGCTTATTACTCATTACACCCGACTACCTACTTACTTACAAACGTACATTTCACTGGGGGGAATTTGTAGGTAAATAGATCTACACAGGTAGGTAGTTGACACAGCGACAAACACGTTGGATGTCTAAGTAGCGATGACCTCATCGCGCACAACGGCAATGCTGGACCCGCGGCTGTGGGAATCAGGTTCAACTGCGCTCTTTGTACCTACGCTACGCCATTGAAGTACCAACTTACTTAGTACTGTAGACTATCTACTTTATACATGAAATACCCAGCAAACTAGTTTATTAGTGTACCTCTCACGAGTCGCAATGGATTGCCCGAATCTGGAGCTGGGTTGTTTTTTTTTTCCCGCCTTGGTTTCTTTCCCATCCCACTTCCAGTCACCGACGATTCTGAAAAAGAAAGACGTCATCGCTTAAACTACCTGCCTACAACACACAAGAGACACACGCACACAACACGCACACAACACGCACATAATATCCATACACAATAAGGCAAGGTAGGGAGGTCGGTAGCCAAGCACGCGCGCATTAGGTATACACTGCATACACACACAGACACACACACACACAGACATACATATCTAAGTAGGTACATAGGTAATACCTACAAGACTTGCCAACTTGTCCTATAGAACTACCTACTGCTTACCTACAACTACCTACAACTACCTACACAATAAGTGCCGAAATGTCACATCCGCAGCCTCCTTCCGCCTTCTCCCTCCTCTTGGCTGGCGCACTGAGCAACCCTAAATTGCTCAGGGGTTTCGGGCCTTCCGCTTGGGAGGTGGGCTCAGACAAATCCAAACACCCAGTCAAGCACCGTCCAGGAGGTACCAAAGAAGCAAGGGTGTGTCTCAGAAATTCCCATCCCAACGCGTATGATTCAACGTGAGCGACGATCTTAGCCCTTTGTGGATAACGGCTGGCATCGCTAATGCTAGTGCGCACTTGGTGTCCAACATACATTGTGTCGTAGGGTAGGGTAGGGTAGGTAGGGTTAGGTAGTTGTAAGTAGGTACCGCAAAGGTCCCTTGGAAACCTATCTACCTACTTCGTACTGGAGAGGTGCGTGTCGCCGGTCACATACCTACCTAGGTCACATAGGTAGATACCTAAGGTAAGTAGGTCACAGCTAGGTATGAGGTTTACGTATGTGAGTTCAATACACTGCCTACCTAGGTACTCTAAGTATGAGTAAGTAGTTTAAGAGGTACCTAGCTGTAAGGTAGAATGGTGTAGGTAGTATACACTACGTCCGTACCTGTGTAGGTATGGAATTGTTTACATCCAAATCTGTACCGCGCAACACAGCAGGGCAGGATACCTACCTACAATCGAGTGAGCAGAGCCGGCCGGTTTCCAGGAACCCGATGCAACGGCAATGGCAACAAGCTGCAGCGGCGGGAACGCCACAATACAATTTCGTAGCGCAGTGTGTTTACACTTACACCAATAATAAAGAGATCCCATAATAGGTACTTAGATAACCCACTACCTATCCAGGGAGGCCATTATTCGACGACCTTACGCAGTACTTACCTTACATACAAGTACCTACTTACCAATCTGGTAAGCTTTCTAGTGTAAGCATGTAGGTAATTATAGTTGAGTTTAAAGCACCGCCTACCTACACTACCTACCTACTACCTATACTACCTACCTACCTGAGCTGAGAGCGTCCCAGCGCCGCTAGGCATTCCCGAACGGAAAAGAACAAGAGAGAGCTCGTTCGCGGTTTTTTCGAAGGGGAGGTGGGGGGGCCCTCGGTAGGTATTGCTCCCGACTCCCATGTTAAGATGCACCGTGTACGTACTATACGGGTAGCGGACGTCGGATTTTAGCACTACCTGGTAGAAGGACGTGCGCCCGCCCGCTTAGACAGGTAGGTATGTAGGTAGACTGAGATCCACTGCAACACCAATAACTAACTACCTAGGTAACTAATGCGGAGCATTTGTGTTGTAGTCAGGTAGGTAGGTATAATCGGAGATACGGACTGGTTGGTTCGCGTAAGTTAAGTTAAGTAGGCAGTAGGTAAGTGTGGTGTAGGTAGGTTGGTGGGTAGAATACCCAGGCTTGAACTAAATTCTTTGTTGTTGCGAACTTGCGACAAGAGATTGAAAATTGGGTTGCCAAGACTATTACTCTAGGTTAGCATGGCTGGCTATAGGTGGTGTAAGCGTAGGTACGGTAGGTAACTCCGGGCCTGATAATTGGTGGTTTGTGTTCAGTTTCAGTTGTTACAAGGTATGTATTGGGAAATACGGATATTTCACATTGTGAAATCAACTGCTGGACGCGTTCCTATTTTGCATTTGGAGTCCAAAGTCAAGTCCTGAGGGCTAGCTATGCCCTCGGCAGATACCAGGTACGAATACCTACGCTCCACTAGTGTAGGCAATGGACTTTGCCAATCGTCGGGTGGATCATTGGATCTTCTTGCCGCCGCCGCCGCTGCTGCTTCTATTGCTGCTGAAACTTTTCTTGCCTGTCAAGATTGTGGAAGTAACACCAAAGATAGATATCTAGATAACTAAAGAGGGAGTACCTTAGGTAGGTAGGAGCGTAAACGGACCCGTACGGAAGAAATGGATGCGCCGCTAGGACTGCTGAGATCCACTGTAACGCCGGGATTGCGACGCATCCATTTTACATCGCTCATCCGTACCGAGTATAGTCTATATATTCTCAGCCTCATATGTACGAGGTAACCTATCGGTAACCCTACCATATGCTTATTTTTCCCACGACTCGTGAGGTCTCGACCGGATATGTATGTAAGTAAGTAGTGTAGGTACACGTACGTACCGCTTGTAATCAAGAAACGGGCATAACCAAAGGTGTGGTCACGAAGCGCTTTAGGTATGTAAGTGTTAGTGTAGGTAAGTGTAAGCTCTTGGCGTTACCTCGAAGTTCCTCTACCTACATTATTAGCCAGTAACTTCGTGCTTCGTCTCGATAACTAACCAGAAGCCCAGGCTCTCCCCCCCCCCAAAAAAAAAGAGGCGTTCAAAGCAACCTTTTCGTCGGAAACAGTTCAAAATATTTGCTGGGGTAGGTAGCAGTGGTTACTCACTTACATGCATAGAGTACTACGTAAACTGCCTACTTGGGTATTTGCTTATTACCATAAGTGGTGCGTATTCATGCACGCGGAAACAAAGAAAAGGGAAGAAAAAAAAACCCCTGTTACCCGAGGGCTTATATGGTCGGCGATCACATCTTATTTGTAAAAGTGTGTACGGAGTACGGACGTATGTAGGTATGTGTACATACTGCCGTACGCGCAGCAGGTAAGTAGGTAGGTAAGTACCTAGGTAGGTAGGGTAAGGTAGGTAGGTATGTGAGCACGCTGCCTGCCTACCTACCTACAAGTACATGATTAGTGCAGCAAAACTGTGGTGTAAGTGTGTGTTATGCTCTTTTCTTTATCAAATACCTTATTAGCTGACTTTCAACCTATAGGACGTTTACCCAGCCCAGAACCCTGAGAACCATAGATCACACAAGCAAGGATGCGCTGCAGGGTTTCTGTCTGCTTGGAGTTTCTGCCTGCAGTAATTAACCTGCTAGGTATGTATTCCGTATTAACATCTACCGGTAGGTAGGTATTATATCGAGCCTACCGAAGACCATATCACATAACCTTAGGTAATTACTGTGAAGTGAAGCAAGCCAACTGCTACCTACCCATCTTATGTACCCTAAACTACCTAACCTACTGTGCCAACTCTCTACACTACCTACACTACAACTACACTACTTCATAGCGTACGGACGCCCGATTTCTAACTGGCAACGTGATGAGAAATCCTACCGGCTACCTACTTACGTATACCTATACACTATCTATAGTGTAGAGAGTAGTGTAGGTAGGTAGTAGTTACGCAGTAGTAGTAGTATATTAACGTCTATCTTAGTAGTGTACGTAGGTAAGTAGGTAGGTAGGTAGTGTAGTAGAGTGTAGTGTAGTAGGTAGGTAGGTACTTATACATACCTTACCTTACCTACCTACGTACATGTTTAGCCGACGTAGTTATCGATCCATGATCCATCAACAACTTATCTAAACTACCGGTATCTAGGTAGGTACTTACCATAATCTGAACTTGTGTCAGCAATTACACGACCTCGCTATCCTACGTAGGGTGATGTACGCACGCACATGTCAACGTCTACCTAGGTAATACCTAGGTAGGTAGTTACCACTCAAGCATCACAATTTTCCCGTCCCTTTACCCATCGTTCCCTCCGGGTAGGCAGGTAAGAAGGTAAGTAGGTATCCTACCTACACACAATCCCTAGTCCTAGCCCGAGGCCACGTCAACAGTCACATACAGTAGTGCTCCTAGCGCGAGCGCTAGGTAGTCCGTCGACGTCTGAGCTGCAGGTAGTGGAATGCGCTAGTATGGGGTTTTCTCAGAGTCCATTTGATTGAATGTAAGGCCGGGCGAACAAGGGTTGTTTTTTTTTAGAGAGAGAGAGAGAGTGAGTGAGAGTGAGAAGAACTGAGCGCACACACACAGCTACCTACGGATCCGTACACTATTCCGTATGTAGGTGGGTTTCGTTCGGCACTCTCACTCTCATTGTCACTCTCACTCAATCTCACTCCGATGAGAAACGAACTCAGAGACGCAGCAGCTGAAAAAGCTAACATCGATATTTGTCTGCCTGCCTGCCTTACCATATCTACATACGAAGTACCATACACATCCACGGTAATGTACACACACGCACCGCACTGCCTAACGAACTGAAGACCAAAAGATAAAAAAGAATCTTCATTTCTTTTGGCGTAATTGCATTATCTACATATAGCTTTACATATGTATATATATAACACTATATATAGTGCCATGTACACGTGTGTAGTTGCTGAATATGCAGCAGCAGCAAGTTATGTACGGAAATACTTTCTTTGTATGTTAATTGGTAAACTATTAGATGCCGGTGCCTTCTCAGGCATCAAGTTCGTCATTGGCCGCCTTCGTTGTCCGCGGTAGGTACTGTACTTCTACCTACGAGATAGTCTTCTAAGATTGCTATCTCGGTAATGCCACGCCTCTTCCGCGCAGTTACAGCACCGTACGGGATCCGTAGATAATTCGTACCCAGGTTACCAACAGGTAAACTCGGACCACCCGCCCTTTGTCCACGCCAGCCCATTCCCTGTTTTCTTTCCCCAGGAAATGCTACTATGTGTGTAACATCGTAGGATTCAAATGCATGCTGTAATAAATAAAGTCTTCCCCCCCCTCTCCCCCCCCCTTGTCAGAAGCAGTAGCCGCTTACAGGTTGCCGAAGACATGCAGTTGTAGGTAGTGTACTGTGGGATCAATTATCATACCCCGGGAAAGTAGGTAGGGGAGGCAGGTGGTAGTGAGGGTATACGTAGGTACTCTTACCTACTTCGTACACTACGGTATTTCCTTGACTACTGGTGACCTACCCACCTATTATCTTCGTTGTCAATACGTAGACATCGTGATGTAACGGGAAGCTCGAGCTGGTAGGTAGGTAGGTAGGTAGGTAAGTAAGGAGGTAAGAAGTCGGCATCCCTGACCTGGGGGTTTTATACAAATCAAGTTGGGATCGTGCGAATTGGTCAATACATTCGTATATCTGAACCGTAGATGTCCACCATCCGCGCTTAGAAACGAGTAGGCACCCAGCATAGGCATGCTTAAATACCTAGTGTAAGCAGATAACAGCATAGACATGTAGTCACAACAGTTCGGGACCCGCGAGCCGCCGTCCGCAAATGTGCTACCTACCTACCAGTAGGTAGGTAGGCCTTCGGTCGGCAACAAAATAACCCTTTGGCTCACGCGTACATACCTACCTACGTATATACATACCTTAGCTGTACCAACCTAGGCACATCCGCGCAAATCTGCAGCTAGAATCATTCTCGAAAGTTCTTGATTCCTGCCACGTTGAGGATATAGATGGGTAGGTTGGTATCCTTGGTACTACTAGGTAGTAGTTAGTTACAAGCTCGTTACCGACATCTCGGCGATGCGATGAACATTCTGTGGCCCAGGGGAAACAGTCAAACCGCGGGCAGGTAGGTACGTAGGTAATGCTTATTGCTCCGTAGTCACAGATTGATACCTACCGTCTAACTACCTACATAAAAATAATTCGAGCTTGCGGGGCCCCGGGGGACCGGTAATAGTTAAAGGTCCGCAGAAAAGCCACAAGGGACCAAACCCCCATTCTTTGGGGCTGTGCCGTGAGGGAGGAGATGGGGGTTTTGACGAACGGAAGTGTGGGTAATTGATATGGATGCGCAGCAGCAAGAAATGCCAAGATGCCAAACTCGGAATATATGCAACTATACTGTAGAAGGTAGGTACCTATCGTACCTACACTACCTGGTACCTACGCTAGGTACCTACACTTACCTATACCAGCTCGGTTAGGAGGCTTCGTCTTCGTCACGGCGTCTTGTCTTCAATATGGGGCACGGATTTACCTAAGTACCTACCGTGTTCATTTTCACGCTGGTCTCCAGTTCAATGATCTTCCGAAGTTGGTGGGGGATTCGTTAGTTAGTGCCTCGTAGAGACACTTACGAAGTGCCTAAGTAGGTCGGTACGGATCCGTACTGTAGTGTAAGTAAGTAAGGTAGCTGGCGCGAGGTTTTTTTACCCGGCAGTGGGCTGGCACTGTGGCCCGGTTTTACAGATACTTACCTTCTCCTCCTCCTCCTCCTCCTCCTCCTCCTTAGGTCCCTACCTACCTACGTAGGTATAAGGTAGGTAGGTAGAAGGAGCACCGCCTTGTAGGGGTCTCTCAGTAAGTAGGAATACCTAATAACTTACTAGTACTAACTGCGCTACCTTCGTAATAACAACTTGAAGTTGGAATCAAGTGACTAAATGTTTAGGTATACACTACCTACACTAGGTATCTAGGTATGATCAAGATTAAAATAAAACATACCTACTCTCGTCTCGCCGCTGGGTAGGTATTGATACCTTAGGTAGGTTAGGTTAGGTATTTCTCTGTACGAAATGAAAGATAGATATATGGGATAAATGAATATGCATATAGCAGGGTCAGAGATATCATGGCGCGGCGCATCCGTTTCCTACCTACCTAATCGAACCTCGCTCAGAGCGGACCCAGCGCAGCTAACAACTTACCTAGACCTACGGATTCGTTACCAACCAATACCTTCAACACTACGGAATACCTCTTACCTACCCGATATCACAGCCATACGGATGCATAGGAAATGACTCGGGAGGTAGTGCGTCCAAGGAACGCGATGACTAAGTCTATCCGCCCACAGCTTCATTGGAATTAGTCCCGGCAAATACAAATGAATCTGGGAAGCGCAATGCATGCAAGATCCTCCCTCCTCCCATGGCATATAATGTGGGCCCGAACGTGACTAGGTAGTGTAGCGCGCGAAGACGACACACTTTGCCGGTAGAGACTTAGCAGGGCAAAAAGTTGTTAAGAGTAAGAAAAAATACCTACACGTGTACGGGATGCCTACCTACCTGGGGTGTACGTATGTCAACTACCTACCGACCTACTTAGGTGGGTAGCCAGGTTCATTCAATTACTCCCATATAGTGTAGGTTACCAGGTAAGTTTCTCATGCTCGAGTACCTACCAGGTAGGTAACCTTAGTTGGGCACCTAAGGTAAGATTTTAATGAAGAAAGGCTGATAAATTTACCTACTTTTTGTCCCAAGGGAACAAGGGAAAAATTGTATGTAGGTTAAAAAATGTTGTCGACGCTACACTACACTATCTAATCCCCATGCATGAACAGCAGATGCCGATGTCCCTAGCTTCATATCGAAGTTTACAGGTACTTACCTACCTACATGAGAGAAAAAAAAAAGAGTCTCCCACCGGGTGATTACGGATCTCCCTCTCCCTCTCCCTCTCCCTCTCCCACTCCCACTCCCTCCCCCTCTTAACAGAAACAGAAACAGGAAAAGAGAGAGAGGGGAGAAACGCGTTAAAGTCTGACCTACCTACCTACTTTTCCTGCCCTACCTACTCACCTTACTACTACTTACTTAGGCACGCACACTAGTGTAGGTAGGTACTAGGTAGGTTAGGTACTAGGTAGGTAAGTAGGTAGACAAATCCACACTTGTCGTTTGCTTGTTTTGTTTTGTGTAAGGCAAAGTCCCTACCTACTTTAATCAGAAGGAAAGCCGACGTCTTCACTCAACACTAGATGACTAGGTACATAGCTCTCTAGCTCTGGCGTCGGAGATAGTGTAAGTGAGTGGGCGACCTCTACCTATCTACCTACCTACCCACTGACTTAGTAGGTAGGTAGTCTACGCCATATCACTACACGAGATATCTACCTACCTAGCAAGTCCACTCTAGAACCGGGGGGGGGGGGGGGGGGGGGGGTAAATGAACCGCCTATGTCATCCGTAAATTAGGTAGGAGCCTTCACGACGATGAGGACCCTAACAGTGTGTGATGGGCGAATGAAAGGACATGGGCGGTGGGTGGTCTAAACGAAGAAGCGGCGATAGCGTCGTTTTTCCAAAAGACAATGACGACATCGTGGATAAGTGTGGACAGTAAGAGACCCAACGCCCCGGGGAAGCTCGCTGATCGATCATGGGATCAGCCTAGGCGTTAAGCATAACTACCTAAACTACGAAATACTAGGTAATTACGCGGTGAAGCTCCATTCAAGAACCCTCACCCCTCAGTAACGGACCGGGCCAAGGAAGCACCCGTGTCTAAGATTCATAGCTGCGAGACAGCACATGTACAATACTTAGTACCTATTCACCAGGTCATCTATCTAGGTAGCACACCTCATTAAGGAAATCATGAAAAACTAGGTAGATAGGTAGGATTGACAGCCAAGAGAAAAGTCAATAAAAACACAGGCCGCCCGTAGTTTCAGTTATAAGTACATACGCACATAGAAACAACAAAAGTAGTCCTGCAATCTACCGATCATAACAATGACGGCAAGCAACATGATCACACCGTAACTCAACATCCGAGGCGCATCTAAGATGACTAGCCGCCGCATATACTGTAGCGTATACCATCCGAAACAAAAGAAGAGAAGCCAAGCAGATTGTATGTCCCGCCAGCAATTGCCGGTATACACGCTCACTGCATGCGAACCAGCAGACCCGACACATGTGACAAAACGGGCCGTCAAAGAGTAACACCGGGGGCAACGGGGCAACGGGGCAACGACCACGGACAAAATACCCGTACACGCTTCGTCTTATTAACTAGATCCAATCTAGGCACCTGATACTGTACAGCACGAACCACGCCACACCATGACGCCATGCCCCCCTTCGTTATCAAGGCAAAACAGAACATAAGCCCTCGAGAAAAATAGATATACTTTCTACAACACAATTGCTAGCTCAGGCCTGTCAATGCCTTCCTCGTTAAGGTTAGGATAATAGGGGACCAGGGCGTCGGCCTGATATACGTAAGCGTCGTTGTACAGTCGCCAATATGGCTGTCGAACTTTGCGGGCCGGGTGGAAGAGACCTGCCCAGACATAATTCATGACAAGGCCGGGACCAACGGCCACGCGGATAGCCTCAATTGCTTCCACGATACGGTCAATTACGTGAGGGCTCGTTTCGAATATATTTGGGAAGATTACGTTGAGCAGGTGGACCATTGCATCCTCACACCCTAAGCCGACAACACCTAGAGCGATGTGCTTGACGACGGATGCCGCGGTCTGTCGATGCACCTGGTCCCGATCGATCAACGCATCCTCAAGTAAAGGTGTAACTGCGTAGACGTAGTCCTTTGCCATCTCTCCGATATACTCGAAGAGGAAAGAGAGAGATTTGAGCACACCATTCTGCACATTGAGCTCAGGAACCCTGTATTCGTTCATAAGAGCCGGGAGGACGGTGAAAGGAGCACATGTTTCAGCAACAATACCAATAGCGACAGCTGTACACACTCGTGACTGTCGTTCCTGAACACGAAGATTGTTGAGTAGGGTCGCGAGAACGTCTTGAGGACCGATTGCTTTGGCGATAAAGCCAAACGTGTTGTTTGCCGCTCGCCGGATGCCTTTCTTATGAGCCTTGAGCATGTCTAGAAGCTCGAAGCAGATTCGCATCCATTCCCTGGCATTAACACTTTCAGGTCCTCGATCGGCAATACGGCCGACTAGATCAATGGTGTTCTCCTGCACCTTTTCGTGGCGATTGCGGAGAATTGGAGTGAGGCGAGGAAGTAGATCCTTGATAGGGGGTTGCATTTGGCTGATACCAACAACCGTAACAATTGCGCGGAGAGCTGAGAGAATCGAACCCAAGACCTCGGGATATTCTTCACCCAGATATTCATATAGCACAACACCCAGTTTTCCCATGAGTGCATCTTCGCCGCATTGCTTCATAACCATAGCGATGCGGCTGATGAGATCAGCCGCTTGTTGGCGGATAGTTGCCGATTTGTTGTTCAAGCGCCACAGAATAGTAGACACTATCTGCGGGATATAAGGTTTGCATCGTGTGCCCAATGCATTCACAACAGTACCAAAGCCGTTCAACATGATCACGTCTTCGACACTCTGTTCCTGGAATGAATGCAGGATACCGTCAATGAGTCGCTCTTCCAGTCGCTCCCCAATGTCGGCAGCACCAAGACTCGCGACGACCTTCTCGACTGTTTCAACAGTCATCTTGCGATAGGCCTCGCTCTCGTCTTTGAGGTTTCCCACTATGCGTTCTAGAATCTCGCTGACGCCGACCCTCTGTCCAATGTCGACAGTCGTCTCGACGACCTGCCGGTAGTTCCTCTTATCTAAAGCCATCCTCCTAACCCAGAAACTCTTGAAGAACTCATCAAGAACATGTTCTTTTAGATAACCAGCAGTCACGCCTTCGGTTCCGGCACACTGAGAAACCACCTTCAAAACTACTTTTTTCATTTCCTCATCAGGTGATGAGAACTCTCGAAGCAAAATATCCATGACTTGAGAGGTGTAGTAGTTAGCGTATTCTTCATCCATGAGGGGAATGATGTAGCCAACAGCTTTCAAGAACCCTGCGAGACCCTTGCCACGCTGCTTTCGAGCACCGGTCCATAGAGGGTTGAGGATATCATCGAAGCTTTCAATACCGTACGGGTTAGAAGCCTCTGCAAGGGCAGCTATAGCCAAACTGGTGACCGTTCGCACTTTTGTTTGTTCATCATTCAAGTTTGGCCCTATGCAATCCACGAGGCCTTTGAGATGAGGCAGGACTGCACAGCCCATCAAAATCGGAATTTGCTGCACGATCTTGACACCGGTATGGCGAGCTTGCCATGACTTCTTGCTACGGCAAACAGCTCGTAGGAAAGGAAGAAGAGCCGGAATGCCAAGGGCGGAAGCCACCACAGCAAATGCTCTCGCCGTTGTGTTTCGTACATACTCGTCAACATGATCGATATCAGGTCTCATCACGCTGATCATGGTAGCTAGACCTGCCGCTTTACTTAGATTAGATATAATCTCACGACCCTCAACTCGGGCATAATAATCTTGGTCAATCAGTAGCGGCTCGATGACTACTAGGATTTTATGGACGTAGGGGCGAACTAGGTCATCCAGCTTCCAAAGAATTCGGTCGATGACCTTGACAAGTAAATGGCGTTCTTGGTCTTCCAACGTCTTTTCCATGAGTAGGGGTAAGATTTGATTGAACAGAGGGCCGGCACCGAATTGTCTTGCGTTGTCCGTGAGTTGTCTGAGAGCCGTTTTTCGCATAGGAGGTGTTCCGTTTTTGATTTTGAGAAGAAGCCTCATGATCTTGCGTTCTTTCAACTCGTCTACGCTTAGAGTATTCTCGTCTGAAGCATCTGCGAGCTTTCCAAAGTAGGCCATATCTTCCTGTTTGAAAAACTGTAGCTCTCCAACTCCAGGAATTTCCTTCGGCATCTGGCTACCGCTCAACCTGTTGCTTTCGGGGTCTTGCATCATGAAACCGCCATAATTCGCCGGTAACTGGTTAGCAGAGACCCTGTGCAAGGGCGCGTGGCCAGTTGGATAGTTGGGTGGAGGTTGTGCGATCGTGAAGCCTTGCGCCTCACCGGGCAGCAACGCGTTGAGATCCTCATCACTGAGAACGCCACTCGGGCCCGATATGTCTGTTCCAAAGGATGGCACAGCACCAGCGCTGATCTGAGAGGTATGCATCGGCGTGACGAGGCCGCTAGCCCCGACGGGCGTCGCAGACGGTGCTTGGTCCCATCGTGAACGCTTCTTCGGGACTTCGGCGCCTCCAGGAACTGGCAGGGCCGGTGCCTGATCCCATCGTGAACGTTTAGCCTTGATCTCAGTAGCGGCAGCATTGGGGTCATCTAGTGCCGTTGTTGATACATCCCATCTCTTCTTCCGTTTGCGGCCCTGTCCAGCTTCAGTTGAGCCAGCTTCGCCGATCTCCTTATCACCGTCTTGCAACGTTGCCTTGTGGTCTCCATTGGTGACTTGTCCTTCTTTCTGTCTGGCCTGAATAGCTCGCTTTACTCTCTCCTCTTCTCGCTCAAGTTCTCGAAGTTCCATCACATCACGGTAGGTTCTACCTTCATCGGCCGCGTCAACTTGGCTGTCTGTGGCAAAAACGTCGGCTCGAGTTGGCGTGAGGGCACGGTCAAAGCGGCGCTTTTGGTAGTCGGTTTCGCGGTCTACAATTCTTGTACTGTGCTCGCCACGGCCGGCAAAGGGATCATCTTCCTCGACTCCAGTTCCATGGGCAAACTCGTCGATCTGGGCACGGGTGGCTGTGTACTGCCCAACCAGGCGACGGGAACTGTCGGCATCTGCCATCTCTTCGTCTTCCCCATCACCAGATGGGATAGACTGGAGATAATCAGAATATTTGTCGCCTCCATCGCGATCGTAGAGTTCAGTGTCAAAAGACTCGGTCAGTTTCGCCTTGCTCGAGTTTTCGGTCCGCTGGCCGGAGGGTCGCGATCCCTTTTTCAAGGCAGCGGCAGCGTTGCGCTCAGCCTGGAGTTTTCGAACAGCATCGAAGTCAGCGTCCGACATGACGGGCTACTGTTATGTTCCAACGATGACCATCTCTTGGAGGTAGGGGATGAAGAAGATGGTGAGGCAGAAAATGAAAGTTAGTTGACGAAGGCCAAGATTTCTCACGCGAGATCGAAGGACGGGGCGAAGTGGATGAGGTGACTAGGTAGGATAGAGCTTAAAAAAAACGGTCCCTGGCCGTCCAATCAGAGCACAGAATCCCGAGTGTGGCTGGGGCGCCTGCTTATGTACATACTTCTTGTCCGATCTTGATTTTTTCGGGTGCTGATTTAAATCGTCGTAGGGTAGGTACGTCCGTAGTCCGTACCATTAGATAAACTCCAATGCAATACGTAGGTACTTCTTACCTGCCTAACGATAAAATGCATATACAAGGAACGGATCCGTACACGTGTACGTTAGGTAATGTAGTGTATTAAGGTGAATTGTTTGCGTGTTTGAAATTTTAATTATTGTGATATTCAGTTGTGGAATTTGTTCTTCGGTAAACCTCTTACATTATTTTACTACCTTCAGAGTATTATAGTGCCACAAAAACTTTCGGAAACCTGGAGACGTTAAAAAGCCTATTGAAGTTTCGCCATAGCGAGTGGAAGTACGGACGTACCAGCACAGTAACTATTTAGGTACGGCCTGTGAACCACTGTACGAAGTAGTGCACGTCCATACGGTATTCACTGCGCCGCTACGAAGTAGATACTTTACTACAGACAAAGTCTCGATAAGCTCTACGTACGCACCTAATAAGCCATGAACCTACGGACTACAAACAAGGAATATGCAGGTAGGTACAGTATGACCAGTATCTTGTGGGAGAATGGCGAGGCTTGGTTGTATTAGTGTTGGTGCTAGATAGGTCTAAGATATAGTGTGCTAGGTCAGGTGGCACCCCGATAGTAAGTAGATACAGGCAAAACGATGAAAATCGGTAGCACCGAACCTCCATAGAACTTTGAAAGAGAAGAAAGGCAGGAAAACGTTAAAGCAAATGAAAAAGTCATGAACTGGTTACTATATCCGCAGACACTGCTGTGCAAGTTCATGATTTACACTAGGGCGTCAGTCAACATATGCACCTACACCAGAGCCTCACTTTGAGACGGGCTCACGATCAAGAATAAAACTGGCATATGGGAAGTTTATCAAGGTACGCAAGCAATCGTCAGTGAAGGCTTTAATTCCATTGTGATTAGGAAAGCATCGCCTCAGTGTGGCGCGACTATCTATGTCCATAAGACCCGAAACGGCTGTGCATGGCGGATCAAATGCTAAGAAAAACCACGTTGGCTCACCGGATTTTTCATTACCTACAATCCACCTGAACTTTCAAATCAAAAGCCAACCTGGAATCTGTCGTCCAGTTGTTGGCGTCACAAACCTACACCCCTCAACTACCCATCCTCCAGATCAAGCCTTGCCGCGCCGGGGACGAGACGCGAGAGTGTGGATAAATGTACAGATGACGGTTGGAGGTTGTATGTTGATACAGGGTGAGGTCAAAAATAAACACGTAAACATTATTGAAGCTGCTTCCACTCATTATTCATCGTCAAGTATTTGGATGCAGTCGCGTTGGTCTCATCCGCGAGCGCCTATTTGATGAACCTCGGGGTCGATGAAATTGAATGGGTATCTTTTCGCGTGGCCCAATATCCTTCTATTTCGACTTTTGCCAAGGTACAATCCGGTTTTCATTGAAACGGCGTTCTACAACTCATGAAGCCATCATATCCAAGCAGATTCAGTTGAATCAGCTCTCTGGTGTCTTCAGACATGAGATAGATCTGCTCATACTTGTGGTACTCCGGGTCTTCCACGACCCAAAGAGTCCAGAAGCTCGTGCGGAGGTACGCGTTGCATGCCAGTTCCACGATCCCTCATTGACGTGGGAGCCGGCATGTAGCCGTCACGCTTCTTGCGGTATCGGTCGAGGGCAAGGCCGGCAAGTACGATTAGCAGCACTAAGCCGAGGGAGACGGCCAGGCCAATAAGCACTATAAACCCGAGAGCCAAGCCGTGTCCTAGAGTAACACTTAGTGGAGATAAAATCTAATAGGCAAGAAATAGATACTCACGGGATGAGGAATCGAAGAACTTCTCTTTCTCAACAAAGATCTTGGATATGGAACCAGGGCCCATCGTTGCACTCATACTTGAGGTGAGGATATAGGGCTGAAGAGTGGTACCGTCGTAAATTGCTGCTGATGCTGTACCAAAACCGGGGATGCCGATAGAACCATGAAGTAGCAAGATTTGATTTTGGTCGATCAGGTCCGATTTGTTATGCTTCTGGGTTGCTGAGAATACCTGGAGGCCCGATATTACGGTATCTGAGTCTAGCGTAATGCTCGCAGGTACCCAAGCATCGTCATATTTCATCAGGTATGGCGTTCCGTCTGGTCGAGACCCAGCCGCCCAGAGTTTGTCACGCTTCTCATTGCCTGGAGTCAAAGAATCAACCGGGCCAGGTAGATCCGAAGCCCCGTCAAAGGCAGCCCAGGTATTGTTGGAGACGTCATAAGTTGCCAAGAAAACATCCTGATCGTTTATTTTCAGTTGTCCTCCAACGTGGAGCTTGGAGCTACTTGACAAGAGCATAGTATGAACAGTTCCACTAAGCTCAAAGCCCGGGCGAGTCCACTGGTTGCTCTGGGTGTCGAGTATGCAGACGGCAGAGCAAGGTAGAGATCCTGCCGTATCAAAAGAACCGCCCACATATAGATTCGAAGAGTCGGGCCAGACTGCAATGGATGATACGACTACGTTTTTCCCAGCTAAAACGGGAGGCTGGGCACTGCTGAGCGAGCCAGTGGCAAGATCGTACGAGATGATGCCAGTTACCGGAGCGCCACCAATAGTTGTGTTCACACGACCTCCGGCAAATACACTGTCTTCTTGGATTGCCAAGGCCAAGAAAACAGATTCTGGGGGCAACTCAGTCCCAAGTCCAGTCACAGAATCAGAGTCTTTCCTGTCAATGAATGCAAGGTTGAAGATAGCGGATCCATTGGTTGCCTTGGCAGCAAAGTGGCCAGCGAGCACCGTCGTGTTCCTCCCATCTTCAACGTCGAACAAGCCTGTTACCACTCCGGAAACTGCATTTACGTTGTCAATTGGTGACCCGTGTTTGGATCGACTGCTCGATTGGCTGGCGGGCAAGGTGGGTGGTGTAATTTTGATTGGCAAATTTTGTAGACCGTCACTAGCCGACACCACACCGTAAGCGCTGAGGGACTGTGACGAGATCGAGCCAGCATACAGCTCAACATTTCCAGGTGCATTAAGCAGTGAAGAAGACAATCGTCCTTCTAAGAGCGGGACTGGCATGTCCAAGTTCTGGAGCCAATTATTCTGAGATTGAACCCAGATTGCGAAACCAGTTGTGTTGATGGCGTCATTACCTCCGAAGGGAAGTATGCTTAAGAAATCACCCGTCAATGCGATGGCTAGATCAGGAGCATTGCTAGTCAGGTTCAATTGCATCGGGACAATGCTCGTGACGGTACCATCAACACCAGCTCCGAGGGCTGTCCACTTGTTCTGTTGTTCATCATACACAGCCACGTGAGACAGCCCTGTCGCTCCAGCTGTTTGGGTATCGTTAAAGGCGCCGCCAACAAAAACCAGGTCGCCGCTGCTGAACATAGTCATAACCTCACCATTGAGACCGCCTTCTAGAGAATCAATCTTGTCATCTTTGCCAATAGCTACGATATTGTTGACGGTACTCGATGTAAAATTGCCACCAATATATGTTCGGTCATTGGTAGCCGCTAGGGCAAAAACTGCAGACTCGGATTTGAACATGGAGCCAAACGTATCGAAAACCGAGCTGCCAAGGTCAGATGTATCGACGATCACCTGGGTCGGATCATATTCAAATAATCCACCTAGGCCACCTGTGCTTTTCATACGCTCGAAACCGATTCTCTGGGCCACCATGACCATGTCATTCGAAGAAAGTGATTGTCCAGCCACAGGAGATAAAGTGATGGTTGGGCGGAAAGAGTCTGAAGCAACATCAACATTGCCAAAGTAGATTTGGTCATATTTGTCGAACTCATTTGTTTGGTAAATAGAACGGCCTTGATTCAAATGGAGATTTTCAGTGGTGGTATTCAGAGTACCAAATACATCGACTTGACCGCGTCTTGCACAGGTTCCATCCTGAACACATCCCGGCGTGTAAATCTTGATAATATAATCACCAGACTCTCTGATATCTGGGAAGAAGACAATTGACGCAGCATCGGAAGTGATTGGCGGTGATAAGACAGCTGATAAGTACTGAGAGTTGCTTTGTCCCGAGGGTGTGACAGTCCATGAGCCTGTTGTGGTCGCTTTCGAAGGGGTGGTGGAATTGATACAGCTTGGCTCGTTGAAATCATTGATGGCAAAGTTATAGATATCGTCCTCAAAAAGCTCAATGCTGTCCAGACCACCACCTTGACCATACCATGCAGAGATGTCGATTCTGAATGCGTTCATACCAATACGGTTAACGAAGTAAAAATCCTCAAACTCGACAGCGGTGTCATTGCTAAGAGGGCACTCAGATGTGCAGCTCGAATTTTGCCCAGTGGCAGGATCGATGTAAGTGAAATTCATGATTCCATTGTTCGGCTGCGCAGTGAACCTCCAAGTACGGGTTCCACGACCATCCTGGTGTGTATTCCGGAGTCGAAGTTTGGTAGGTTCAAAACCAAAGTCAAATGAGGCTGCCCAATTACCCGGAACGTTGTCTTCGAGCAGCCATGTTTTACCTGGGTTATCCTTCGTTGCCGTGTTGCAAATAACATTCTTAGGATCATTGAAAGGTGCTACAGGAGATCCTTGGTAGGATGAGACGCTTGCGGTGTCGAGATTAAGAGCCTGTGAATTCGGCATACCCGGTGTGCTAGTATTTCCCAGGCCAGTAAAGCTGCCTCCAAAGATAATGTGTCCATTGGCAGCCTTGACAATGGATGTGACAGGTCCATTGAAGCCCGCAAAAGGCAGGCTTGACCAGTTGGAAGCGTTCCATGTTATCGCATTAAACGAGTCTTCGGCTTGGA
The DNA here is from genome assembly GCA_022984845.1 of Xylaria nigripes. NCBI lineage: Eukaryota > Fungi > Ascomycota > Sordariomycetes > Xylariales > Xylariaceae > Xylaria > Xylaria nigripes. Next base: position 1,079,515 of record JAJJKC010000011.1, on the reverse strand, counting down.
AACTGCCACCAACATAAACTATACCAGCGTCATCATCGCACAGTAGACTGTTGACCTGGCCCGAGAGGCCGGGCAACGGAGTGACATGAGAAGTCGCCGGGTCAAACGTAGCCACACCAATGGATTCCTTGCTGTCAACACTCGTAAAGTTTCCACCCAGAACTACCATTCCGTGGAATGCACACATGGCATTGATCGACGCATCGGCACTGACAAGATCGATAAGGACGTCATTGGGAAGACGAGTCATGAGCTGTTCTGATCGATTGGAACTAACCAGGCGCTCGGTCTGACCTTCGAATTCGTAGAATGAAATACCGCTGAAGTCGCCTGCTATGCCGATTTGCCCAAGCTTACTGGTATCGATATTCGCACTCGGAGTATGGTTGAAAGTGAGCGCCTGAGATAATGTTGCAGTAAACGAAATCATTGTGAGAAGCCATTGTGAAGTCGACCAGGAATGACTGCATGCGACAGGCCGACACTGCGAAGTTATCCTCATGATTACAGTGGCTGGCGACTGAGGCGCACAAAATCGTAACAGATATTCTCGCCCTGGTCTCTGAAAGTCGGTGGTGACACGTAATATCACACCAGGTCCATAGCCTCAGGTGATATAGCGTGCGCGATCTTTTAGTCGGAGATAGAAGGGACCTGTTCGAAGATCGAACTTATTCGATATTCGCAAGGGATGCAAGTGAAAATTAATTGTGTTCTCAATCAACTAGATTGCGCGTGATTAACCTGGCCTGTTCAGATATCGTCCAAGCGACCTGTACTCTGCAGTTAGGAAAATTGACGAAATAGAAAAGTAAACCGAGGCCGCGAGTATCTAGAGAAAAACATGAGCTATCGAGAACGCGAGTTGATGTAAGTATGTTCACCTGAGCAGAAAAGACAACTAGAAATAGTGTATCTTGAGAAGCATGTTGGCGTCCATTGGGGATTTCAGATGGAGGAGGAGAGGAGAGAAGCAGTACAGTGATACTGAGTGGGATTGGTATGTGTAATATTACGGGCGTGATTGTGAGTGGGTGGGAGTGGATGAATGGGATGGAGATTCGTGTATGACAGGGAACGTTTGGCAGACAAAGCAGTTGGAGGCAGGAAGGCAGGAAGGTAGGAAGAAAAAGCCGCCAGGAACGATGCTGGGCGCTAGCGCTAGCAAAGTGCGCTATTGTGCGAAAGTACGAAGTATGTTAAGGTAAGTAGTAGGAAGGACGGAGTACGAATAACGAAGTATTGCGTCTTCTGTCTTCCGTCTGACTACCTCTTCTTCTTCTTCTTCTCACTTCGCAAATCCAGCTTCCGTCTGACTCTCTGTCAATCATTCCACCTATCGACACTTTGGACTTGCGACAACACTCTCACGACTGCCCAGCGCAGCGTCTCTTGTTGAGATCCCAAAGATCTCAGTCTTTTTTGCCTTGATGCGCGATAAAACACGGTCATAAAAGCATTACCGACTTGGGATAAAGCATGCGTGTGATACAACAAATGGGAAACGAGATGACCTCAATGATTCCTTGCGATAAAAGTGTGCACAAAAGACAACGAGGAGATCAAAAATTGCCCACTCACCAGTTGATGGAAATCCACACCAGCCACTCCAGTGAAGAGGAGGAATCTTGCTGCTTAGCGTTGCTATTGGGTAGGTACTCTTCTTTGGAGACTGGCTCGGGCCGTATGTAAGGTATACCCAGGTAGGCAGCAAATCCCGTCGGTGAATTTAATTAACGAATGAATGAATACCAGTGACTGGTGTTGTGCGCGGGTAGCGTAAATTTCGTGGCCGTGGTCGCGACGAAAAAAATTTCGACTAAAACGAGTGAATATAGGTAAAGAGCTGTATTGTTTGGCCTCGGCCGTAAAGAGCGAAATCTGCAAACTGCAGTAAAGTCTTGTTCACACACCAGATCTCGTCAACGATGTGCCCGGTCGCGTATACGCACGAAAGGGGGTGGAATGATTAGAATCTTGTCCTGTGGGAATATAAAAATGAGTGACTGAGGACATAGAGAAGAGAAGATGGAGGTTCGTAGCGAAACGAAGAACTGCTGCCAGATGGAATTAACGAATGACAAAATAGTGTACTGCTCAGGCTCGCCTTCACCCTCCCACGTCCATCGAGAACAGAGAAGACGTACGGAATAGGCACTACACTATGTAGAGAAAAAGCGTTGCATAGAAATGCGTCTCGAGAATGATATGATAAGCGGAGCTGCTGGGGCGCTTCCCTTACGACCTGGGATTGGTGCTTATTCTAGGTAGGTAGGGTAGGTAAGTAGGTACCTAGTCTAAGGGGTATGTCCGTCCGTAGTCCGTACATAGTACAGTTCGAGGCTTTGCGTCTTGGACTGGACAGGGAATATCCATATGTTGCTTGATGCGGGTTAGGCGGCTATCTACTTTTGCATCTGTCTAACCGTAGTACCTAATTAGCGTACCTAAGTAAGGTACTTAGTGTAGGTACCTACCTATACGAAGATCTACGGTTGGTACCTTGTGAGGTAGGTACTTACCTTAGGTACCTTCAAAGGTTGGTGCCTACCTAAGGTAGGTACCTATACGGAATACGCTACCTAACTAGCCTACTTAAGGTAGGTAGCTAAGTAGATTAGGTGCATTACTTTAGCTGTTCAGCAAAAACGAATCCCAAATGATTAGTATTAGATAACCTATATAAGCATAAGAAAATCCGACACTTGGAAGGGTGGAATCGTGGTTTGTTTTACAGTTGTTGTTTAACATACGTAGGTATCTGCTGGCAGCCGTGCATGTGCGCGCTAACTTTAAGGGACGTTACTAGTAGGTACTCAGTGGCCCGGTATGTAATTGTACATATGCATGTATGCAGCCAGATACCCTTACTCTAGCGTACCTATAGGTAGATATATCTGGGTAAGCACAATATGTACATAATGGCGTAGTGTACAGGTAGGTACGTACCTAATGTAGGTAATCTGTAGTGAAATTACGAGTCATTAACCAGTACCGCAAAACCGTTGCACCACTCAGATGAGGTGTTCCCACCAACCAGCAGATTGAACACCCAAACTAGGTAGGTAGGTCGACATGATCCCATATCGCCTAGCATCTTGTTCCACCGACCTGACATTAGCGTAGCACGCCTTGATGAATAATACCGACCAAGATGTGCCGATTATCCTGTGATGCAAGACAGGCAGCATGTGGAACATCACCCTTCTTTATTAGGTCCATACCCTAGGACCTTATCTCCATTTCGCAATTCGCCCTGAGACAAAAAGACACAACAAAGTCATCTGTGAATGGAGATGGTGAAAGGATGATTTGTGCCATCTGTACTGTACACTTCACATGAGGACAACACTACTTACTACTTAACACTACATATTATAGGTACAAGGGTATCCCGTGACGACTGGTAAATACGAACATCCGCTCTCTTGCCTACCTAGATAGGCTACTAAGGGCTTTACACTAGGTGCCTACCTAATCTATGACCTACCCAGATCGTACGGGATCCCGTATGAAGTACGGACGTACCTAATCCGTACTGAGTACGGAATAACATCTGGAACATACCGACCTACCTAACACACGACCTAATTTAAGGAGCCCAGCCTGCGCCTTAATTGATTGACAGCCCTTGACCCAGATAGGTAAGCATGTTCATTCCGGTCGGATCTGTGGCGGGCGACCAGGCCAGGCCCGCTATTCTCTTGGAGCACGCGAGATCTTGTTTAGAATCCCACTACATTCCAGCGGCGCAGTCTAAAAAACACATTACATCATGACCTGTTGATGGGACCTCTAGACGATTTTGATAAAGGTATCTACCTACCTATCTACTACTCTACCTAGACCTTCTAACGGTCTTCGGAGATATAAGTACGCCTCAGAAGGCTCCCACCTTTCCAGCAAATCTGACCTATAGTGCTCATGCTATGAGACAACCCGATCAACCAAAGCCGAAATCGAAATCACAAGTATGGTATTGCTAAGTGATAAGTCGCAACTTCGTCATCGCAATATCTCATCAGCCTCGTTGACAGGTTCACTGCATCTGGTATTGTGTTGCTGACTTCAGTTTCCAGGGCAGTAAACCATCATTAGCTGACGATCCGTGTGTGTATCAATCCGATCGGTTGTCCTCGTATAATCGTTCCTCATTGGCGATGATGCATGGAAACCCTGCCATATTAATATGGCCAGTCGTTGCAGCACCTGAAGCGTAGAAGAACTTGAAGAAAAGAAAAGGTTTCGCTGAACAAAATTGAGTGCTCATGATTTGGCTTTATTCTGCGCCGCTTCGGCAAGACTCATTCTGGTCTTGTAATCGCGAGGGCTCTCAAAGTGTTTAGGTTTCATGCTCCATATTCCAAGTTTCTTGGCTTTAGCCTGGGCTTCGGTAGCCCTGTATAACTCCTCCAAGCCGCCAAACTCGGCCCCAGTTTTTGCTTCGTAGGTTGTAGCCATGCCTGCCTTGAGCATCTCGAGACCAACGTCCCGACTAATCAGAAAATGTCTTACATAAACCGTAGCTACGATACGGTCGTATTGGTCTCGCTTATACACCCTGGCACGCACTCTCTTGCCAAGGATGTAGTTGGATAGCCAATTCAACGCATCTGCTGAGAAAGGCTGCGCGGGTCGGCCGAAATGGGGGCCTTCTGGTGCATCTATGCCCGCGAGACGGATGGGTATCTACAGAAAAATGGACGCGTGAGCCATAGTTCCTGCTAAGAGCACGTGTTATTAATATGAGAAGACGGGCGCATACCGTCTTATTTTTTAAGTCGAACCTGTTGTCGGGGATCTTGCGTAGCCAGCCCCAACCAGCCATGCGACCGCCTGGGGTGTGAAAGAGGTGGAAATTGTCCCCATCCCCGACGCTCGTGACTTGACCAAGCAAGGTCCTCCTTTTAAAGAAACTCGACTGGACGTGGACAGCGCCTGGTATGCGGCGCAGATATGAACGGTATAGCTTGATCGACGCCAAGACCGTTGCGGTCGCCAGCATGGTAGGGATCCAGTTTCTGGGATCCTTGTAATGCTCCCAATCTGTGGCATTGAGACTATTCTCCCATGATATAGGCCGTCTTGAGGAGCTATCGTCCTTTCCTGAACCCGAGCCCGAGCCCGAAGAGCCAAATGGCATCGTCACGAGACTAAACACGATCCTGCGGCACAGCGCGGCTGATAAACAAAGGTATGGATGTTGTTATCGCAGGTGATGGTTGTGTCTCCTGGAAAATAAATAAAGAAGTCTGACAAGTACAGCAGTTGTACCTAGGCAGATGATATACGTGGTAGAAGTAGGTAGAGATGTAGCGTAGATATTACCTACCTCCGTGAGAAGTGACTGCACGTGTTGACAAATGTTAGTTGGGCACGCCACCTACCTACCTCTTAGGTAGGCTATAACAGACAACAACGCCGGACGGGTATTTCTTCGTGGTGGTTGTTGTTGTTGTGTACAAGGTACGTTTCTCTACCTACCACTGTAAGCCGTAAGTCACTTTTCGTTCATAGATTTGGTATCGGTACAGACGTACCCACTACCTACTACTTTACCTAATTGTTTTTGCTGACCAGCAGTCACCGTCACCGTGGCAGAGAGAGGTAGGGGGATCCACCCCCCCTCCCCACCATGATATATTATTAGATAAGCCCGGTTGAAGATGTACCTAGCAGTACTAAGTACCTTCGTACCTACTAGTACCGATCTACCTAACTTATTCCGTACAAAGAACTGCCCAGGTGGTGACTTTAATGTCGAGCCTCACCACAGCCACCAGCGGGTATAAATACAGTGTGAATATACCGAACTTACTGAGGAACAGTGTCCCATTATCGCCCTATGAATCACTGTAGCGCACTGTACCAGTACTTTTCAGCGGCTACGTCCGTACATACCAAGCATTTGTGAAGTCCCCCCCTCCCCCCCCCCCCGGTTCTACCACATATGTACATAACTTACACGGTTTATGTACACGCATGCAGGTCTATTTTACCTACACATACTTAAGTTTTGCAGCCTTCCCGAATCTTAGAATAGCTACTATTAGAGCCACGCACATATGACAATTGTTTGATAACTCGGGGGGTTTCCTGTCTTTTTGACTACGGCTTTGTGTGGAATACCTGCAAGCTAGGTACTTCTCTCGAAAGAGTAGCAGGGGGGAGCTGTCATCTGCTGTGTTGCCGTGTTGATCTAAGCTTTGATGTTGTGTACACCGATAAATCCTCGAGCCGGCTACGGAATGTCACTGACCAGCATCTCTCATTGCTTCAACAAGAAACCGCCTAGTTTGGAGTCCATACACCCTCAGTAGCACTGCCTGCTCATTGTCTTGTATCACGTATATCTGCCCAGTCTCTGGCGTCTACAATATGTCAGACCGGGGAAGGAGGATAGTCTGGCTGCCTGAACCGGAGCGGCGACCGCTGCTCAATCGCGATCCCCATGGTCATGCCATAGAGGATGGTTCCTTATTGGGTAGTCCCTCCAATTCTCACGGCCATCTGCCCGTGTATACGACCATCCACCGGATACGACGAGATGTTGTCAGTATAGTCGAGGACTACCTGACCCTGGAGCAGTTAGGAGATCTTAGGCTTAATGTGCTTGTCGTTCGGCCGTTGGTAGATAAACTCTACGGATTGAATGATATCTCTATCGGTAGGGCACTTCCTATTCATTGGGGCTCTTGCTCTTTGCATGCTGATGCTAGGATACGTAGTGTATTGCTTGCTCGTGAACCGTTCACAGTTTCTGCACGAACAAGAACATATGAGCCATCGACAAAATGTCCACTACACCCGAGCGATGCTTTGCGAAGTCGTTGCGACTCGAATTCTGAGACGTTTTGGCGAAGACAACCCAGGCTCAGAGGGACTGCTTCTCCTGGCCAATATACTCATCGCTGGGTTCGAGCCCTTTCAGAACGCCCCTGATGAGGTTCGCCGCGAAGCTCCGTTAGACTCCGCATGGGGATATAATAGGACTTTGCCAGCACTTGAGATAGCCATCCTTACAGGGAGTAGATCTTTTCTAAGCTCTACGTACTGCAGGACAGTGTAAGTACTCCCAATTGCTCCACAGCGGACTGTAACTAGGCTGAACCGTAATCAGGGTCGATGCCATCTATATTGGTCAGATCGTCTATACTCCCACCACTTTTCTTGATCTGATTCCAGATCGGTATAAGCGGAAGCCCATCTCACTATACGAGCCGCATAAGGAACCCCTACTGAACCAGTATCGCTTGATTGTGCCACAGACCAGAAATGCTCTCGAGATAATCCAGTTCATCATTTTATTAGTTTTGTATCTGCTTTTTATGAGAGAGCGAGACCCCCATCATTTCAGCAATTATGAGTTAACGTTTGCGGTATATGCTTTTGGCTGGGTTATCGACCAATTCGCTACGATCCTGGAGCATGGATGGTGAGTTCGTCCTAGTCCGGACCCCTATTCGGTTACTGACTTAATTGCCAGGTCGGTCTATACCCAGAACCTCTGGTCCTTCTTAGACGTTATGTTTATGCTGGTTTACTGGGTTTATTTGTTTCTACGGGTCCATGGTTGGCGGACGGATTCGCTGAGCCTTGGTCAGCAAGCTCTTGATGTCCTCGCCATGGGAGCGCCGGTTCTAGTTCCACGGTTGGCTTTCAACCTTCTGTCCGAAAACGTAGTCTTTCTCTCCCTCCGAGCGATGATGGCGGATTTCGCTCTACTGACGTTTTTAGCTGCTTGGTGAGTTGACTGAGCTTCTGTAGAGCGATGGCCCTATTGCCTAGACGAATCATACTAACGTGCACATCCAAATCTCAGGTGTTTCTGTGGCTTCTTGTTATCTATGCTATGGCTTGCCGAAGGTCGATATGACATTTTGTGAGCAAGAAATCCGTCCAATTTTCTGATATTTTACTAACTTCGAACAGTATTATTGGTAAATGGATGTTATGGATCTGGTTCGGTTTAGATGGCACCGGCGTGTCTGCGTCAGTATGTTTACATCAAAACAGCTCTCTTCTTGACTTTCAGAAAATTTGCTGACAATGAATGTGTTTCAGGCAGATTTTCACTGGCTACTCGGTCCGATTTTGATGATCGCATTCGCATTCCTTGGCAACACATTGTTTCTGACAATCCTAGTGTCCATGCTTACGAACACCTTCGGTAACGTCATCACCAATGCGACAGCTGAGGTTCATTTCCGCAAGGCTGTGATGACACTTGAGGGTGTGAAGAGCGATGCAATCTTTGCATATCAGCCTCCGTTCAATATTATAGCGCTGTTTGCGCTGGTCCCAATGAAGTTTCTAGTGAGTCCGCGTTGGTTTCACAAAATTCACGTGGCAACTGTTCGCACTATCAACCTGCCAATTCTCCTGTTGATTGCCATTCTGGAGCGACGCCTACTCTGGTCTCAATATGCAAAGGAGGCAGGCCCGCAACGAAGAAGAAGACACCGCGGTAGAGTAAAATTCTGGGAAAAGTGGCTGAAATTCTGGGAACGGTGGCGGATCACGAGCCATAGCGACATTCAGACCGTATTTGATATTCCGCCTCCGGACTCCGTGGAAGACGACATTACAGTCGACGACGAACTGACCCACAGCATGATCAGACGACAGATGGTGCATCAACAGACAACACCGGATCAATCCCAAGGTAGCCAAACCGGGAGCGACACAAGTAGAGAGCCACGCCACAAGCCAATTAACCGAAGGGACTCGTTAGCTCCATACGGCACGCTTCCGGATCAAGTTCGCAATATGTTGGGCGATTCAAGTCAGCTTGAGGACTTGGGCACGCGGCTAAGTCGGCTGGAGAAGGCTTCGTCAAGGATTGAAGCAATGCTTACCAAAATTTCCAGTGAGATGGAGGATAGTAATTCTATAGCAGAAGATGAACGGAAAGCTTATGAGATAGATGCACTATCATGAGAGAATATATTTTTTGGAAGGGGGGGGGTTAGGGGGTTAGACTCCTGGACAATAAAAATGTTCTGTGAGTGAAGCAATGTATAGTTCGTTGTGTGAATGGGAAGCATATATTGCGACATAATAGATAGCAACTCGGCAGCGGGATACGAGAATGCCGGAGTGGACATCCATTCCCTATATATTCTGCGAGCATCTACCTATCTATTAGAATAGCACACATTTTCATTCTTGGTCAAATTAAAGGTAAGGCAGGTACTGAAGGTGCACTAGTGAAGTACCTCATATCTCCTGCGCAGACAGTCCGAGGTTAATCGACTCCCGGTCAACTCACCTACATATTTCTACTACATAGGTATTCTCGCAGATTCTTGCCAGCAACGTCCTCGAATAAGGAGGAGTGTCAAGTCCAAGAACGATTTAAGGGCGATTCAAGAATATGCACTAAAGAATAACGCCAATTCACGTATTTTCACAAGATCGGTGTCACCTAGGCAGCTCGAGTTCGCTTCACCTTACCCTACCTCACCCTCACCCTCAAGGCCATCACCATCCCTATAACCGTTGACAATCATCTACATAAATCAAGAATCCAGTTCATCGACTCCAAACCACCAATCCAGGAAGGGAAAATGTGCCTAACAACCCATTACATCAGCCGCTACTGCGGACACCACTGGCTAGCGATTCGGCAGCCATGCTGGCCGGGATTCGGGTTCAACAACTGCGGCATGTTCGGGGACGGCATCGCGCGGGACCGGGCGCCTGAGTTCGAGGTGGAGAGTCTGTGTCCTGCGTGCCTGTCGCCGACCAGCTACGACCACAATCTTATACGCATGATCGTTGACGTCCGCGGACGCTGTCGCTGGGGATTCGGCCCGTCGAGGAGCGATGCGGGTGTCGAGTGTGTCGTTATGTGAAGTCAGCCATTGACTGCGCGAGACGTAACAGCAATGGATGGCATGAGGAGCTGTTCAATGGCTGTTTTGCACATGGCACTGTCGGATACTAGCGACGATAGCTGTACGATAATGAGCGTTGTGAGAGGGGGTTTTGACACACCTACTCGGAGTCGTTCAAGCACGAGTGCACAGAGATATCCCGACCGGTTCGGTTGGAGGCGAAGGAAGCCGTCTAAACTTGCATCTGGCCAAGCGTAATGTATTGTGCGACGATGCTGGGGGAAAAGTGGCAGACAATCCTTCCCTTGGACAACGACGAAAATAGCCGCTACAAACATCTGCTTGCTTGTTTTATTATGTTAGTGGTAGGTAAATCCTATTTTTAGGGAGAGCGTCAAGAATTCAGAAACCTTCAAGCAACCGGTGTGCGAATACTTACGTGGATGGTGACTGCTTTGCTTTGCTTTGCCTTGCTTTGCTCTGCTGCTGCTATCACGTACCCACACTTGTTTGTATCAACTTCCATCCATTAACGAGACGAATTTCACCTCCTTCTACTACTCTTCCGCACTGCCAATCAAATAAAAATAAAATAAAAGAAGACAACGCCCAGGCAAAAAAAAAAAAAAAGTTAAAGGAAAAAGATAAGACAGGGGAATTTACACATAAAAAAAAAAATGCTCCCAACCCCAGACACCTCGCATGTCCCCTACGAGCGCGTCTACGAACCCGCCGAAGATTCATTTCTCCTCCTAGACACCCTCTCCTCACCCTCCGAAAAAGCCTTCCTGCAAGCACGCTTCGGCGTCTCCCTCAGCAGCACCACCACCTCCTCCCTAGCACCACCAGCACTACCACCACTGGTATTAGAAATCGGTCCCGGATCCGGCGTCGTAATCGCCTTCCTAGCCGCGCACGCAACCACGCTCTTCGGGACGCGCAACATACTAACCTTCGCCGTGGACCTGAACGAGCACGCGTGCACCGCGACAACAGAGACAGTGCGCAGGGCCGTCGCGAGCAACAGCGCCACGTCAAGCCCCGCGTTCCTGGGCGCCGCGCAGGGGGATCTGGTGGCGCCACTGCGTGATCACAGTGTCGACGTGCTGGTTTTCAACCCGCCGTACGTGCCGACCGCCGAGCTGCCGTCCGCGGAAGAGGAGGGCGGCGCGAAGGAAAGGGACTCGTTCGAGGCCGACTCGTATCTGCTGGCGCTGTCGTATGCGGGCGGTAGGGACGGGATGGAGACTACGGATCGGCTGCTGGATGGCTTGGCGCGGGTTTTGTCGGCGAGGGGGTGTGCTTATGTTTTGCTCTGCGCGCAGAATAAGCCGCTGGAGGTTAAGGAGCGGGTTCGTGGTCTGGGGTGGATGGTTGAGACGGTGGGATCGAGTGGGAAGACGGCTGGGTGGGAGAAATTGCAGATCGTACGGATATGGAGGGGGTGAGAAAGTCATGACAGAAGTTAAATGATCACTAAGTATTCTTTGGAGGTCTTCGGGCAGCATCACATCGCGTCTGTTGATATATTATGGAATTGCGTAGATGATTGGTGATGTGATATTTTGAACTCGTCCATGATAATAATACACACAAGATAGAACAAAATCAGAGGAAGTCTAGCCGAATGACTCGTCCCAAATGTTTAGTTTCATTGTGCAGCTGTACTTTGCCTAACCTCTAACGCCGCATTAGGCTTGTTGAATCAATTACCCTTTCATTCCTCCTCCCGTACAACAAGACAATCGCAGACACCCCTAGGTAGACATCGGTAGGTACAATCTCGAGGCGGGATGCAGGTAAAAGGGGGAGGGCGGTCTCCCATGACCTAACAGCACTCGAGAACAGGAATCGGCTAGAGAGGTTGTTATGCTCCATATTGTTTCCCATCGACTGTCCCTTCGTCTCTTCACCCCAGCATGCGTCTGCGTAGGCGGCAAAATGAAAGCACAAATAATCGAATGCCAAAGCCCTGTTTTACCGTACCCGACCACGTCCCCGACCGCGCCCACGTCCTCGTCCACGCCCGGGACCACCCCTACTGCCGCGATCCGCAACCTCCTTTCGTGCCTTATTCTTGGGCTTGACAGAGTCGTCGATAAGAAGCGTGTCGAGCGGAAGTGAATCGGGAAGGATGATGTAGCGGACCGTCGAACCGCGTATGTTCATCGTGTCAAGGGAGATGGGTTCCTGGCCGCGGGCGGTCATCTTGACAGCGCGCGATGCTATGTTCATCTGCGGCGAGACGGATGTGATAGTACCGTGTACGATAGTGCCTATCACGCACGCACGTGTCAATGGATTGAGTGTACTAGTATTGGTGGACGAGCGATAACGACAATAGAGAAGAGGGAGGAGGGTGTAGGGCTCTTTACCGTTCTTCAACTCAATCGTGACCGTCTCGTTGAGACACTTCATTAAGAATCTGGAGAGGCATCATCATCAGCATCGGCGCGGCGGGCGGAGAAGCTTTTGGCAGCATTTGTTTCAGCACTTCGGTGCGTTGACGAGATTGGGAACAGAGCATACCTGACGAGCTTCATTTTGGCCGGTTATGAACGGTATCGCGGTGGGTACTAAATTTTTTATTCTAGTTGGGGAACTTAGGCGCGTTGTTTGTGAGGAGGGTCGATATCGCGTCGGAGCGATGTCGTGGATCTCTCATTCAGGGCATGTAACATGAGGCTTGGAAAGTGAGCTTTATGTCACTTTTTCAAGTAAAAATACCAGGCCAAGTGCCAGCAGCTACGGGCAGCTAGCAGGTACCTGTATTTGCACTGTAAGTTCAGCCTGCGAACGTCGACGGGGGCTGGGTAATGTCACGTGATATCAAAGCGATTTGACTTGCTTTGGGTACCTAGGTACAAAGTACTTTCGTACATGATCTAGTATGCAAAAGTACCTGTAACTGGTGTAGATAAGGTATTGTACGGACGTAAGTAAACACCATTTGCACCCAAGTTTACGCCGGAAGCACGGGAAATTCTGCAATAACAGTACGATACTGGGTACCTAGTTAGGTAGTTTCAATGGTTCTCAAAATCATAAAGTTGAATCTTGAGTACGTATTCTTGTAAATGAGTCAAAATCGCTGCCCATGGTAGTAACCACTTGGACGCATACCTAGAGCAATCATCAAGTAGACTGCCTACAACAAAAAATGTATTCCGTACTCCCAACCGCTTCTGCCCAACATCACAAGAGCTTATAGACATAGATTTCTTGTCAGTCGTTTGTACAGCATACCTACTCATTTCTCCTTCTCATTTTCTGACACTCTTTCCCACTCATCTTCAGTACTGACAGCAGACTTGGTCTCGAACGAGCGCTCCGCCCGGAACCTCAGATCCCCCACTGGTACAACAGGCTCGATCTCTCTGCTTCCTGTCTCTGGTATGGCTTTGGGGATGGGTATTTCGACTTCGGTCCCGCTATCATCGGACCCTTGCAAAGCAGACCTTTGTTCAGCCTGCCCTTTTTCTGTCTCTTCCTTCGCTTTCGCGGCGTTTAATTCGGTCGCAAACCAATTGATGGCCCACCATAGTCCTGCTGACAGGAAAGATAAGACGACAAAATGCACGCTGTACGTGACGATCAGAAGGACGAAGAGGACCAGCTGCAGACAGGCAAAGGTAACATTCGTGGCTATCAGGAGGCTGGGGGTTGGGCCGGGTGTGAAGATAGAGTCCCAGAGTTGCTCAATAAAGCCTGCCATGTTTATTTTTGAACGTTATGAAGATTTGCGGACGCGAGTTGAGTATATGCGACGATGTAGAATGATATGCGACAATTTCTGGTGCAACTATGGGACGACGCGGCAATGAGGCCTGAAGAGTATTGCTAAATTTATTGAGATGCGGCGAGTTTGAGTTCGAACGCGCGATAGGGATCGTGCCGCTAATAGATTCTAGTCGAACGGCTTGTTGATTTTTTGTGTGAACTTTTCTTAAGACAGTGATCACAAGGTCAGTTTCTGATCCAAAGAGGGCAGAGGGCTGGCTGACAGCAATAAAGAACGGCGTACTAGGTAGTGAAAAGATAGGTAGAAAGCTCAGATCGGAATCACAAACCGTTGGGATCATCGGAAAGGGCGGGGCATAGAAGTCTGGCAGGTATTGTAGGTACCTAACTTGGTAGTTATGTAGGTACGTAGGTGGGGTTGGGTGGTAGGTAGGAAGAGGAGGACGTGATGGTGGTGGAGGGGAGGGGAGGGGAGGGGAGGTGGGGGAGGGGGGGGGGGGGGGGGGGGGGGGGGCGGCCGGGAGGTTCATTTAGCCTTTACACGTGTACCTACCGGTATAAGTAGGTACATTTTAGGTAGGTACGCTAGTGATACCGATAGGTACTTGGATACCTAATCCAAGGAAGGAAGGAAGCACTTATTCCGGTACATACCTAGGTACCTAGGTACGCATCACCCCGGATTATCTAACCGGCAGGGTAACCCTCTAGGTATTCGGGCTTCTGAGGATTTGACTGAAAGATTCCTACCTAACCAGATCTATGGAATGACTATCTACTAGGTACTATCTACTGGTACGTAGCCTATGTAGGAGGTGGGTGAAGTTCAACTGCCTCTTGTGAGAATCAAGTCTACCTACTACTTGGGCGCTACGTACTTCGTACCTCACTGTCTCAAGCGGCGGATTTTTGAGGTGGTTTTTGCCTGTCAATAAACATAAGAAACAGCGTAGTTATAGTGCTGCTACTCGACTACCTGCATGTGTCATTCTTTCCTAGATTTTCCCGGCGACGAGTAGATAGAAACGATGTAATGAAGTTTACCTAGGTAGATATCATGAAAAAGTCCAAGCCCGCGGCCTATGAGTACATATCAGAGCAGAAGCTCAGGAGACTATTAAGTTGTGACTGCCGTGTAGTATGATAATCTGTGTGAGTCGACGCTCTGCACGATAATATGGTCAGCACAAGTCCAATTCTCCCAGAGAACTTGAAGGGAGGTAAAGCATGAAGTAGGTACCTGGGTACTTCGTGCCGGTAGACGATGAGGTTAGGTACCTCCTACCTATAAGTAGAAGGTAAGTGATAGAGACCCACTTCTCTGCCCGACGCTACGGATTACATTCACTCGGAAGGTACGTCCGTAGGTAGGTAGGTACAGAATACATTACCTACCTACCAACTAGGTAATCAGGAGAATATCCTGTAGGTACCTACACATAACTTTGTACGTATAGATACTTCAAGAATGCTATCTTGAAAGTCCTACAGTCAGATAGAATGTAATTTGCAGCCAAAGTCTGGCGTCTGAATACATCTGAATCAACTTAGATACCTATCTAGGCAGTATTTTCAATGTACACTATGTACTTCGTGCCTACTGAGAGACATCGCGTGCAGACCCACGCGGCCCGAAGATGGAATCCCGCTAATTTAGACTACCGGCAAATGTGGGTCCCAATTGCCTTTGTACCTACCTACTCCGTCGGTCCTTCCCCGAGAACAACATCACCGTAGTCAATCTATCTAGGTTACTTCTCTTCGTACATTCATTCTACGTTCTTTTTCTCTTCTTTCTACGAAAACATATTTATTTGCGACGCGTCGATCATTAACCTAATCTGAAAGTTTCTCTATACAACGGTAGGTATCCTTTGTTTTATGTGCGCCGACTGGTTGACACATTGGTCTCAACTCCCGTTTTGCAAGTTATATAGTTATTGTCCAGGCAAGTATTGTTAGCACGCGCCGAACGCGACACTCGCTATTCTTCGACGCATCTTTGAGGGTGAACTTGGCGCTCACCTACGGAATAAGCGACTCGAGCTTAGGCTAGATTAAGCACCCGAGTCTGGGAACTAAAAACTAACTCGCGTTCATCTACACACAATTCTCATCACCAACACCCGAACACTCAAACACACCGAGCACACCGAACACAAACACAAAAGCAAGCGCAAGCACAAGACACACAAACATAAAAATTTGGTGTATTTGGACGTCAGCCTACATTCCCTCCCCGAGTCCTATCAGCACCTTTTGTTTTTACATATCCTTTAGCATTCATATGAATCATATCAAGAAGTTCTTTTCGTCTCGACACTAAGCAACAAGAAACGCAATTATCAGTACAGAGTGCCACCTACGAACTCAAGTCAAGATGGCGGAGAATACCGATACTGATGCTGGTGGCAGTTCCTTGGACGCGAAGGATCACTCTGTCCTTTGCTTGCGTCCAAAGCACGATGACGATGATGAGTCACCGAATCTTTCTACTGGCGACAGCCAATCACTGGTCCCCATGTTGCCGAGTTCTGTACAGCTCCATCAGGAAATCAGTCGCGCATGGGAGGCCGTCATCAATAAAAAACCACCCTTGACACTCCTGGATCTTCCCGTTGACGTGCTCAGGTTGATCATTAAGAAGGCAGGCAGCAACCTTATATCCTCTCCATCCCTTCATACAATCAAGCTAGCATACTGACCGTGATCCGTATAGGTTCCTTATATAGACTTGTTGGCAGTGGCGTCGACGCACTCTGCACTATACAAAATAGCCATGCCCAACATTTATGCGGAATTCGATATTGTCTGGCCTGACATGAGAACTCTAGCCCCGAGCAGGAGAAGCATGGATGCGCTTTCTTACGGTCTGGCAGCACTGTGTCTCCCTAACAGATTTGCTGAGAAGGCCAAATGGCCATCCATGGACAATTCAGGACATCCCGTTGTGCCGTGTCGCTTGGCGAAAAAAGAACATGCACAATATGTCCGCAGATTTGCAATTTCCAACGGCGAAAGCCTCTACACCTCTGACTATCTCATCAGAAGAGAAACCGGGAAGAATTTGGGCACATTAGCTGCCATTGCCGTATCGAAAATGATCAACCTCGAAACCTTCAAATGGGATATGCCTACTGGAGTTCTGTCTGATACTTTCATGGCGCTCGCATCCCTGGAGGATGAGAAAGGTCAGACCAAGCTTGAGAATGTTTGGGTACGCTGGCATGATAACTTTTCATTGACTCCCGCCTCGGCGTATCCTACCAATCCTAGCGGGCCCTTTCCGCCCAATGGATCTGCGCAACCCATGTTCACCTCTATCGGCAAGTTCATCCCAAGTAATCAAAGCAACGTCGCAACAGCGTACATAGGCAGCTATGCCGACAACGTCGTAGAGTACCCCACCTTCAGTATTCTACCTCCCTTGAAGAGTTTGACGGTCTTGAACATAGATGAGATGCCCTATCTCGACGAGATGTCTGTCTTGATCGAGCGGTCCGTGTCTAAGCTTCAGGAACTTCAAGTTGGTATTGCCAGAAAAGTCTGCAACCAAGACTTTGTTCAACCATGGGATGGACCGGGCTTGCAGCAGGTTGATCTCACTGCAAAATGGCCGGGTGATTCCCGAATTCCACTTACAAGACTGGGTGGTGTACTAGGTGTTCTGGTCGGACGCATTCACGACCGTAAGTATAACGTGAAATCATTCCCAGTCATTCCATTCCACCCCTTTACCAATCCAAGCATTTGACATCCGTTGAATTGCTCAATGCACTGCGCTTTCTTACAAAGATAATCAAACCGGAATTCACTGACATTAACTTTGTAGTCCGTGCAAAACAGAATCCGGGAGGCGATGTTTCCACGTCTGGGTCAAAGGATAAGCACCCTGAGGAAGTGGAGACTCCAGGATCAGAGAATGAATCAGATAAGACCTCTCGGCCACAACTCCTAGTCTGTATGAAGCCCACTGGAATGACTCTGGAGAGAAAGCGGCTGGCAGGCATACTCAAGTTACGAAAATTGTCACTTGAGAGAGTACCGCTGTCGATTGGGACTTGCTTACAAGCATTCGACTGGAGCATTATCAACAGCCTCACCATACTTGAATGCAGATACCAGGAGGATTTATGGAAGGCACTTAAGCGCTTTTTCCAGCCCCGCCCAGAAGACCGTGGTTTTTCGAAAGGGTCGCCCGTGCGATATGAGTTGTCTTTGAGGCACCTTTTGGTTGATCGAACATCACCGGAGCTCATCAGTTTCTTGAGAAAGGCCATTGCGCCTAACACGATGGAATCGGTCTTCCTACTAGATCGGGGACTCAAAGCAAAACCCCGCGTTACCTTGAAACAGATTTTTAAGGCGGTGGTTAAACGACACCAGAACAGCCTCGTAAAGCTGTCCATCGACTGCACGGATGGGCCTCCTAAACTCGTCGTCAATCCCTCGGAGCAGGCGACTCACTGGGCCTTCAGAGGCGAGTTTCTCTCTTACATCACCAGTGGTAGATTGAAGAAATTGAAAGAATTGGGTATGGTGATTGATGCTAAAGACTGGGTAAGCATGAGACCTCCAAGCCCCTTTCAAGATTGTGACAAAACAACTGGCTGACGCAATGAGACACAGCATATATTTCTCCAGCGACTACCACTGCTAGCCAGTCTGCGTGCGATTCATATCCTCGAGATCCTCAACTATAATGACGCTTGTCTACCACGAATTCTAAAAGAACTCGCAATCCAGGCCATGGATGTCATGAATCTGGCGAGAGAGATTCAGCTCCAGTATTTAGGAATCTGCCGGAAGTGTTTTGAATTCACCGAGGTTACACTAGATAACGGTACTGGCTTTGGCTTCCAAGATCAGGTTGATAGAGAAACATATGCCAATGATGAACCAACCGAGGAAATGCCAGAAGAAGAAGTGGAATTGGATGAGGAGGACGTGGCTGAGGAGGAGGAATCAGAGGGAGATACCGCCTCCACCATTTCCTCCGACAATCCATCTGAGGCCGATTCTTTTGTCGAACCTGCGCCCAGCAAGTCCCAGTTGCGCCTTCGCAGTATACTTTTCCCTGAAGACAAAGTGGCCCTCTTTCGAGCACGACATGGAGAATTGTAGTGGGAGGCATATGGCATGCGGTCCGGGTAGTGTAGGGCAGAAGAGTTTTCGTGCTACTACTGTAGAAACCTTGGTGTTTACACCAGGTACGCTACCTAACTACCTGCTGCTGGTCTTGGTGATGGATCAATTTTGCGGCGCTCATGCTTTGCACCCTTGCCTGAAGTTTGGAGCTGAATCCAGTGATTGAAAGGTTTGAGAATCCGTCATTTCGTACATACTGGGTAGTTAGTTTCACTAGGTAGGCAGGTATGTCACCCACCTATACGTAGGCCGGTATGATGCCTAGTTAGGTACCTCGTTCGGAGAGAACCTGGTGTATTACCTAGTGTACCTAGATGAAGGCCAACCTGCCTAGGTAACTAACTACTACTTCATACAGTAATGCTCAACAAAAAGTTCATTGATAACGACCAGCATTTCCTTGACGTGATGCGCTCGAAACGCGGATCATCGGATGTGAATACTGTGACCGGTCGGTCCTCAAAGTGTCCAGGCCGTGGTGATACTTCTCTCCTTTGCAAACCGTATTAAGTGATAGATAGGAACAGGGAAAGGTACGGCGTGAACAGAAGAGAAAGTAAAGGAAGAGGTAAGGAAGAAGAGAGAAAGAAAGAAAGAAAGAGAAGAAAGAAAAAGCGAAAAAGAAAAAGAGTACGTCCACTAGTGCAGTTTTGTCAATTGAGGAGTCACTTTGAAAATCACTTGAGTCACTTGAGGAGTCACTTGAGGAGTCGCCTGCGTGGGTAGTGCTGCACAATCTGTTGAGAACCAGCTTAAGCGATTCCCGGAATCCCGTTAAGCTGGAACTGAGTAATTACCAGGCAGTGATACTAACGTGCTCTGGGAATAGTGTCCCAGTCAACGTCCCAGCTCACCGCGAAGTTACTGGGGGATGTCAAGCCGCCTCGTGGAATCTAATGCAGGTACGTAATGCGCATAGCTTCTCGTCATGCTTGGAGGTTCGCGGGTGGGAAAGATTGAAGCTTGGGTGGCAGCGCACAGTAAAAGTCGGGACTGTGGAGGACTGTGTGGTATTTCTTTCACCGTAACCTTCAATAAAGCTCTCTTGGAGTCACACTGACAAGGATCTCCCTCTCACTCTTTTCCCGCCTTTACCGCTTATACTCGCACTAGAGGTACATTCCCACAGATGCCGACGCTGCTAGGATTGCACCTTAAATTGTAGCCTGGAAATGTACCCGACCTAACCCGAGCTAAGGCATACAATCATGTACCTACAGCCTCTGTACGGATCCGTACAAAGTATGGGGTGTTCATATGGGCGGTCTATACCGCTACTTTGACGACCTCGACTTGTTTTTAATTTCGTGGTCTGTTGCCAGGCTGGATGGGCAATTTCATCCGATAGGGACTTGTAGTCAGACCCATCCGACAGGCCCCAGCAGCCCAGCCCAGTCTCGACTCTTGCCCAGTCAGGTTACGAGAAAACTTTCTGTCCTGCCGTTGTCCGTAAGATAGGTACAAGCATGTGCCTACGTGTGTCTCACTCTGAGTCTCTCACCGATACTTTTCATCCTTTCTACGCTTTGTCCTAAATCGGAGAAGAGGCTTGCTGCAGAATCAAGAAAAAAAAAAAGAATTAAAAAATAAACGAATACGCGGAAACCCAGAACAAGAAGGAGACGAAACAGAAGAAGAAGTAGTAGTAGAGGTAGTAGTAGTAGTAGTAGGTCCGTAGTAGAAGGAAGAACGGGGAGAAAAGAAAAGACGACGAAGAAGACCAAGCAACGAAACGTCTCTCCGACTCTTTCGTTAGTGCTGCATCCACAACCAACCACTTCTTACCCATCGTACTCTTTTACCGATCCCAGAAAGCCCTAATACCAATAACTTCAAGAGCTTTACATCATCCTGTTGACCCGGAAATCCTGACCCTCTCTTTTCCCAATTTATTTATATACACTTAGATGTATATATCGCAGTCCTCCATTGATATTTATTTATATACCGGTACATATGCCCGGGCGTGCGTATATGTATATATATAATCGCACAGCCGCCCAAAGTCTTCTCATCCTCGCGTTCTATATTAAAGTCTTTGCAGCGCTCCCGTCATCTCGATTCCCGCCCTTTACTCCTCACCTCTCGCCCGTCAGCAGAAACACCGCTAACGCTTCGATTTCGCCATGGATTCTCTGCCTGTTGAGCTTCTTCGGCTCATCTACTCTTATTGTGATGCAGAGACGGTTCCGAATTTGCGCGCCGTGAGTCCCATACTTGCAGAGATCGGATTTGAATACTTGTTGTCGCCACACTTCACCTCGCTCAATTGGCGCAATGATATCGATCGCCTACATTCTCTCGCACTCCACGAACGCCTAAGAGGAAGCATCAAGTCCATCAACATTTTCCTTGGAGAGCTAACATATTTTGATCCGTGGAGTACTTCATGGTAAGGAATAAAAAAAACAAAACATCCCGATATCCTCCCTCTCGAAGCAGTCTATCGCCTTCCCTTTTTTTCCTACAGTTTTTTTTCTTTCTTTCTTTTTTTTTTCTTTCGCGAAAAAGAAATCCTTGAGGTCGGAGAGTTGGCGTTTCCCTTGAACCATGATTGTCCTGTTGTCTATGACCTTTCCCAAGCTAATACTGATGCGAACCTAAGCAGGGCACAGCACTTCGTGACGTCTCCCATAGAACGCGCTGCGTTGATGTCACACGCTCGATTGGAGTTTGAGCAAATCGCATCAGGGCGTAAGCGGGTCGGACCCCTCCATCTGAAGGTTGACGATCTCCGCGAGGCCTGTTCGGCCTTGCCCAATCTTCGCGATCTCGAGGTCTCCTTTACGCGATGTCCATCCTCGCTCAACAACAAGTTTATTAGAGAGGCCTTCTTCTGGCCCAATTGCAGGAAGTTAGACCGCCAGGAAACTTACCAGAACTTAGATGCCGTCATGTTCGCTCTGCATGGAGTCAAGCTCTCGTCCTTCAAAGTAGATCGACTGCCGCTTGAAGTTTTCGGAGTTAAGCGCCATCGGTCGCACTGGTTCGAGCACGCCCAGTCGTTCAAGAGTCTGACTAGTCTTAACCTGACCCTGGACCCGTCTGGCCTCCAGGGGCCGGCTTCTGCTTTCAGGGCTGTGAATGGGCTGGGTCGCATACTTCAGCTCGCGACTAATTTGACCCGCCTAAAGCTCGCATTCCACCCCTACTCGAACGAACACTCCAAGTTCGTACTTTCCTTCCGGGAATTACTCTTCGGATTCACCTACGAGCGACTCACGGATCTGACGCTGGAAGGCATAGCGTGCGACGAGGAGGACCTCAAGGAATTCCTGGGCCGCCATGGCTCGACGTTGACCCGACTTCGATTAGGGGGTCGTGGGCTGGCCAAACCGTTCGAGGCATCCCACGGGGGCGTCCATCTCTACGAGGGCACATTCAAGTCGCTGTTCACGGGCCTCCGCGCCAAGCTACCGAAGCTGGAGCGCATGCATCTCGAGGGCATATTCAACTGCGAACATCAGGACCGCCCCACGCACGAGACCTATAACTTCTACCCCCTCACCGACGAGGACTGGGAAGAGGTTCCTAAGCCTCGGTGGGTCCGATCGTCGCGAAAGACTATCAGCTGTCAACCATTCGAGCAATACGTTCTCTGCGGCGGTGCCTACCCCGGCGGAAACGCGATGGCACAGCTTGACGACTGAGCAGCACATGAGCCATGCCGTGACGACCACCGCCGTCTTATAGACATGGAACGTTCAGGTCCGGACTGGAGGTCGAGCTTTTTCACGATTCTACGCACGGGCGAAACCAACCTTTTCGACCTTTGTTGACGGCATTCTACAGTACTTTGTTTGTTTTTTTTCTTATCCCGAGGATACGAAGGCATTTCTTTTTTCGCAGTTACGAGCACGAAAAGAATCACATCACATCACGCCCCCCTCCGCCCCCCCAAACAACAACAACAACCAAGAAGACGAGCCCCATAAAGAATGTAACGCAATGCAACCCTTTCTATTATACATGATTTTAAATCAAAGCCGCACCACACCACACCGCACTGCAGATCAGATCAGATCAGATCCCATAGATGATTTCTGAACATTTGCACGGACCCGTTCTAGGGAGGGATTCACGGCGTAAGGGGAAACAGTGTATTTTTTTTTTCATCATCATCATCGGAAATCTCCGCTTCGACATATAAAGGCTGAGGAGGAGGGGGAGGTGGGAAGTAAGGGTAGGAGTGAGTCGCTTTGCCGAGATCATGTGATCGCATTGTGCGAGTGACCAGGGGGGTGGGACACGTTTATACACCACACCACATCACGGAAGCAGCGTCTGCACATACGCAAATTGATTATGTGCGTCTTACTGCGTACCTAACCTACCTAACCTACCAACCTAACCTATAAGACATATTCGTTGGGGAGGCGAGGGGAGGGGATGGGAAGGGAAGCTGGTGAGATTATACTAGACAGACTTCATTTCCGCGCCTTTTCGTTTCTTTTTTTTTCGATGGGGAAGAGGTTAGGTTAGGTTAGAGATTAGAGATAACTAATCTATACTACAGACGAGAGGTTCGACGCCTTTCGTTGCTTGACTGATTTTATCCCGTCTCGTCCCGTCCCGTTCTCGTTCCCGTTCTCGTTCTTGTTCTCGTTTGCTCTGTGATGCGGCGCTTCTACTTCTGGTTCTTTATCGTAAGATATCGCTTAATCAATCGATGTTGGCGAAGAGTGGTGTATTGTAGGTAATCGGTACCACAATAACAGGCGGGTCTCGGGTCATGTTAAGTTAGATAGACCATCTGTCGGCTCACTGAGAGAAAGTCATTTGTCAGAACGAAGTCATACGGCTCAATGCGAGCCCCGGTGAGGAGGGCGTCATCGAGGCGGACATGGGCGATGGTGGGTTTTGTGCTTACAATGACCGTGACTGTAGTGTTATAGGTATATTACCTACAGGAATTAGGTATTACCTACCTACTTTTGTAAGTGATAACAGGTAGATATCGACATACCAAGAGGGAGAGAGGGAGGGCAGAAAGCATTGGACACGGGAAACGCATCAATTATGTAACGACAATTGTTCCGGATTACCCGGCCGGCAACAGGGAGTCGTTCATTACCTGCTTCTCCAGCCTACCAGGCACCTAGGTTAGTTGTGCATGTTACCGAAATCGTTTGGGGGGATGGGGGGCTTTGCAGCAGGCCGGCAGGCAGGCATGTTTTTTTTGGGGGGAGGGGGGGGGGGGGAGATTATTGTATGAGGGTACGTAGGTACTTCGTATAGACAGATGAAACCGTGATGCCTTCATTCTGACTGTAAGCATTCCTGTAATGTTGTGTATTACAGAGCGCTTTATTTCCATAACAGCTCGTAATGACTTGTGTTCTCCTACCTGTTGTACGGAGTACCAGGTGGTAGGTAGTGTGCCTGGGTAGGTAGCAGTAGCAGTACGGAGTCCGTAGCGTACAATAGGTACTTTTATTAGAATCACATCACAACGAGCTTGGTCGGCATGGCAACGTGGCCGAGTCGCTAAAGCGCGTATGCCATTTAGGGCTCACAAGTGGTGTGCACTACCTACCTTAGGTACCTACTATAAAAAAGTTGATTCAAATCCTGCCGTTGGCGGGTCGGGTAGAAGGTAGGTAGGTAGGTAGGTAGGTAGCATCAAAGGTGGAAAAACGTGGCCTTTTTGTTTGTCTGTTTGCTTTTCTTCACATTTTTATTATCCACACCAGCCTTGTATGTAACATTATACCTACCTGCCTACCAGCCTGAGGTGTTCCGTGACCTGACTACGTACGTACGTACGTACATATCTTCGGAGGGGCCGGTCCAGCTGGAGAAGAATGTTTTACCTTACCAACCCTTAGGTAGGCTAGATTTGGTGGGCACGTCCGTCCGTAGGTATCTAGGTAGTCCCGGTGGAACCTCCCTTATTCTTTTTTGTTTCTTTCATTTGCTTTAAACTGGGATTTGTTTTGCGTAAGCCGGCGGCCTCCTGGGTGTAGGTATGCTAGGTATACGTACCTAAGATACCGAATAAAGGTTGGTAGTAGGTAATCTGTACGGGGGGAGGATCCGTACGTACGTATGTAGATGGATGGATTAATAATACCTGCCTAGCTGGGGTGGATGCGCAATGAATGGGATGTGGAGCTTTTTGCCCCTGTGCGCAGTAGGGAGGGTCCTGCCTAAGGTAGGTAGTGGAGGTGCCTAATTTGAACAAGGAGCAGCAGCAGTGCTGGAATGGGGGACCTAAGGTACCTACCTAGGTAGTACTGTAGGTAATTGAGTCCAAGATTCTCGAAGCACGGTAGGTACCTTAGGTAGGTACCTTGTACCTACCTAAGTACGTACCAGGTAGGTAGGGCGTAGCGCAAGCCCCGGAGCGGCGTGCCTCGCTAAACCCCAGTTAGGTAGTGGCGGGTACTTTGGTATTTACCTAAGTAAGTAGGTACCTACGCTATCTTATTACCTACCTTACCTTAGGTACCTAGATAGGTACCTATGTAGGAGGTAGCTGAGCTAGGGAGGTAAGTACAGTAGATAGGCGCTGCCTTAGTGCAACCCAGGCAATCTCTGTACCGTTTCTATGGGACGCCTACGGATCCGTATAGGTAGAACACCCCCGTCAACTCAACTCAAACGATGATTTGAGGCTGAGAAGAATTACATTACCTTAGGTACACTACCTCAGGTAGGGTAGGAATACCTACCCATCCAGTGAACATCACTTGGACAAATAAGAAAAAAATGAAAAAAAAAAAAAATAGGCGTCAATACCTACCCTACACTACTTACTCATTGATGTGTTCGGATAGCTTTCACCGAGTTGCGAAGTACGTGTGCGGGCTCAGACGTGAGCTGATTGATGAGACTACCTAATTCATCCACTCACTTACTATATAGTGCCTTTACCTACTTGAGCTGCACCAACTATAGATGACTGCATACACAGGGTGTGCGCCGTGAAGGTGGTGCAGTACAGACCTGTAACTACTAACTAATACGAAGCTCAAAGAAGTCAGAATAAACCAGTCGTCCGGGGCGAAATGATAATTCGAGCATGTGTGGAGCGACCACCGCCTTGGCAGCACGAAAACCCAATCACTTACACAGACCGGTGGTCATTGTCCTGGGTGTCGCCTTATATAACAACAAAGTACGAGATCTGATAATACTAATAAGCTGTGCAAGATTACCTCCTCGTCTGTCTGTTTGTAACGGGGCGACAGGCCATTGGTTGGAAAATGGTTGGCTGAGAACTTTCGCCATGTGGACTTCACCACGTTTTATTGGACTCGAGTTGCTTTGCCCGTCATACCAAGGCCGAGCGCAACTGTTTTAACCCGCAATATGACCGGTAAGCTGTTTTGGTCAAGGCCCGGCCAATCCCGTCTCTCTCTCATGTTGTTGTTTTGTTTCTGAAACATTTGCCGGCTCGTAGACGAGAATAGAACTGTTGTGGCGTGGCACGTCGATGTGGACTTGCCAAATGATGGTAGCATATCGTGTTGTTGTAACTTTGTAAGGCCATCCGTAGGCAGGCTGGCTTTCATGTGGGAATCGGCACGTCGTAGCGTCATGTGTCTTACCTTATCGTTTAGGGAAATGGATGAGGGTGGGATCTGGGTCGGTTGTATTGGGGGCGGTTGAATGTTGCATTGGTAGATTCGCAGCGTTGCAGAGGAATGGCTATATGTCTATAACTATGTAACGCTGGAGTGACTCACTGAAGCCCCGTCCCGCCTTTTGTTCACCGTTGTTTCTTTCGTCTTGTTTCGGTGTTGTAGTGTATATTGATTGCATCTGGCTACGTACGTACGTACGTACGTAGCTACCTACTTACGCTAGGTATACTGCCGATCTAGATATTATAACGGAGATATAGGTGGTGTAGGTACCTACTAGGTGAGAATGTGATATGCGCTGATGAGAGTGGCTGAAGCGCGATTGCACATTCGGAGATTCTCCGATTCATGATATTGTCGATCCGGCAGCTTCGGGTCACTACCCAACCTAGTGTACCTAATGCGCAGAATGTTTTAATACCTAGGCTGTTGGCTTTCCATATTATCTCGAGTTTGGGTCGCGGCAACATGATCATGATCTCGCTCGGTTCGCTAGCAAGAGCAATCACAGCCTACCTAGCAGTACAGACTATACCTAGTACATTAGTACCAACCTAGCATACACCGAGTCATGTGGACTGATATATTCCGAAGGTATTCGTAGTTCAAGGTAGGTAGTACGTCCGTATACGTCCATAGATAGGACAGTATTGGCGCGGTACGGAACAGATAGGTATACTACTAGTAGTACCTAATACAATTCATATTGTTTTGTAACTTGGATATGTGATAAGTTATGAGCTAAGTAAGGCGTGAGTCGAGTTTAATCGCGTTAAACTTTCTACACTACACTCACTTGTTATTATCCGAGCCGACCAGCCGCTCATCACAAACTACCTAACCTGGTAGGTGCCTAAGGTTATCTTGATAGGTACATGATTAGTGATTGTGTAAGTCAAAGGCTCGGATTGTGTTCCGGGAGCTACCAAGCATACTTACTTACCTACCTACCTACTCAATATCACGATGTACCTAGGTGAGAGGCAGTGAATTGGAAAGGCACAATAAATCCGTACTTAGTCATGGGTTAGTAAAGATACCTACCTGGGTAAGTAATAGGCCAGTTTCTGAAAGACTTCAGGCTCCCCGGAATGCGATCAATAACATCGACCTAGGTAGGTAGTACCTCTAGTACCTTAGGTACCTAAGCTTAGCTACTTAAAGGTACCGGTACCTACCTTGTAGGAACCTCGTCGGGTCTTCCTTAATACGCAGCTAATCACCCAACTAAAGTTACATACTTCGTACCTACCTTAGTGTACGGATCCAATACCTAGGTAGGTACTAAGTAGTCTTGGTGCCAGGGGTAAAGTCCCGACTACGAAGTGTAGTGTACATACGGCTCCGTACTTACTACCTTACCTACGCAGTAGGTACCTAATAAGGCCCAGCTAGTAATTAGTAGGTACCTTATAGGCAGGCAGAACGATCCTCCACGGCTGGTACTTATACGTAGGTACATTACGAAGTAGGTACGGAATACGTACTAGGTAGCCCAACGTTATCTCGTATGTACGAAAAGTGTACATAGTTACCTCCACACTACAGCCACGCCAACAATAAGGCGTGAACAACTGTACATATTGTATTTGAATCACCTGCCTTAGGTGGTGGTAACGTGACAGGCCTTGTGCTACTGAGAAGATTAGGTAGATGGTCTCCCTGTGAAGTTATAATAGCATCAAGGAATTGCCTTAGGTACCTAAGGTACATAGTACAGCATTCCCTACGGCCAGGCCTGGCTCTGTGGTCCAGCTCGTACGTACGTACCTATCTATCCAGTGTACCTTAGGTACCTAGGTAGGTATTGCAGTGGAACCTTTACAGTGAGCTACAGTGCACTATGTCCCTATGCTAGGTACCTACGGACGTATCTTAATGTGCTTCATTCACTGCACCATGCTGTACCTAGGTACCTACCTAGGTACTGTAGGTGTACCGGGTGTAGGCTCCAAGCTCGGGTTTTATTCTTAATGCTACATACTGTGCACGCACAGTGCCCTAGCCTGCTCTTGGCAAGGATCAAAACGTCACTTTCAACCTGCAGCCACCGACAGCCACGATCTGCAGCCCATCTTTTGTGTACCTACTTACACACTGCCTCTGTATACCTACCTACACTACCTACGGACTACAATCCAGATCTTCGTCCCCTCCTCTGATCAAAGGCTCTACGCCATACCTTTCTCTATCTACGCTCACTACACTCTAGACCTACCTTATGTAGTTCTATGATCGTCGTCGTCACGGTCTTGAAACCACAGGCTCGCAATAATCCGATCCCTCGTTATACCTTACCTTACCTACCTAGTCAATTCAATAAACTTCGCTCCTACAAATATTTCGCTGTACCTACCTACCTTTTTTCTGCTGGTACGGTACGGACTACTACCTACCTTAGCTACTACCGCTTTTAGTTACTTATTATACATTGGCCGTGCCTACGTAGATCTTTCTGAACTCTCCTTCGTCTATCCCGTTCCTGTCCTAGCCCGAGTCACCTTGTTTCTGGATGGAATTCCCAACAGACGGGTCCCGAGACCTACCCGTTCACAATATTCCGACCTTGCCCAACCATCAACTCCCTATCTGTCTGCCTGAAATTATCTCGTCGCTTGTGGAGCGGCTACCGCTCGTCTTACCCGTCCAGGTGAACTGGCTCATAGCATAGCAATGCAGCGCGTCTCGTCTCTGCTCCCAAGCTGGGATTGGAACAGGTCGAGCGTTAGTAGCTTCGCCAACAATAACATCCGAAATAGCGCCGACAAGGTACGCCCTTGGTCCGACAGAATCCCTTCAACCCGTTCGTCCCGACAAGCCAAGGAAGCGCTTTGGCCCGCGACGCTTGATAAGGAATGCGAGAAGGCTGCGCGCATATTGAAATCGTTCTGCAGTATGTTGGGCACCTTGTACAGCCGGGAAATGACTGGGTCCCATTCCTTTGATCGCTTTAGCTAATAAGTGTTTCCGTCAACAGGCGACGGTTTCGCGACACTCGACGAACAGCCCGGAAGCCCCTTAACATCCTCTAGTACTCAGTCGTCCCGTAGAACACTGAAGAAGATACCCCCGAAATTAATACAAAATGCGGTTGGAATGGCCATTTTCACGTCAATGCGATCAGGCCTATGGGCATCGGGCCCAGGAGGTAGCGGCATCTTAATTGCACGGAGAACTGATGGATCATGGTCTCCGCCGTCCGGCTTGGTACTGCACACTCCCAGTCTAGGTTTCGTGATTGGCGTAGACGTCTATGACTGTGTCTTGCTTATCAACAATTTTACGGTCCTGGAAGCCTTCGCCCGGCCTAAGTTGACACTCGGCACAGATGTTATCCTACACGCCGGCCCTTTGGTGTCATTGGGCTTGCTGGAAAACGATGTTACCTGGACCGACTTGAGCGACGCCGCTGTCACTTATGTGAAGTCAAGCGGCCAGTTTTCCGAAATCAAATTGGAGGGCACCGTTCTGCAGGAGCGGAAGGATGAGAATGAAAGGTTCTACGGTATGACGTTGGGTGTGGCGAAAATACTGTCGGGGGATATTAATCAGAGCCTGCCGCAACTAAGATCTCTGACAGAGGTCTTAAAGGCCGCTGAGGGACGAGTGGATTACGATGCGACTCTCGTCGAGTCCCTTTCATCACACTCCGCTTCAGTAGATGTCACAGTTGAGTCGCCAGCCACGTTACACTCGCCGACTCTTTTTGGTCTTCCCGCTGCGGACGACCCTGACCCTTTCGGCGTTTTGGCTCTCGAAGTGGCCGGGGTAGGAATTCGTGAGGTCGGCACTCATTTAAGACCTGAGAGCAACCAGCTTGGGTACCATCAGAACCCGGCGAGCCCGGCGTTCCCCAAGGCGAAGCGAGGCAGTATCGACACAATCATCTCATGTAGCAATCGTAGCGGTCGAGGTAGCTATATGTCAAACAGGACAGTTGGCACTGAGAGAAGCCAGATGACAGATGTATGCGCCCCGACTTTCTCAATGACGCCAGCAACAACGCCACCGCATAGCCAAAGTCAGAGTGAGGATGGATATCAGCACCATTCGTCTGATGAGCTTCAAGAAGTCAAGGAGTCTGGGGAATTTAACTTTGCCATGATTGATATCGCCTCTTTGCGTAAACTCTCCAACTTCCCCGACTTGGATGAGCCTATTACTTTACTGAACAATAATGACTCGCCAGTTTGTGATGGTGTCAAGCCGAAAATCGACAAGGACGAGAAAAAAGAATCGAAACATGAAAGAAGAGGAAGTTCCGTCCTAACAGTCGAAGAGTATGGGGGCGATGGAGATGATGAAGAAGACAGAAAGAGCCGTGTATGTAAGCGAGAGGACGACCTCGCTGAAGACGACAGAGACTCCGATACCGATGACGGATTGGACGACGACGACGACGACGACAACAATAATGATGATGATGACGATGACGATGAGGAGGAAGCGGTCGTCATTGAGGTTGCTACCGCACAAGCTCCAACTCGGGCAACTATCCTTGGAACTCAGGTGATGCAAGCTAAGGGGGCTGTTGTCAATATTCCCAAGAGAGTACCGCCGCCGCTTCCAACCCGGAGTCCTGCTCGCGCCTCACGAAGGCGAAGCCAGATGCCTGATATCGGTAGTATGGTGAGCAGTCCTCTGAGGAACGAGTTCGACCCTAATGAAGTATCGGGTATTGCCGCACACGATACTCTTGATACACTCGAATCTACGAATGATGTAGTAGAAGACGAAATTCTCAAAACTCCCATTAACGCGACTGTAGCCAAAGAGTCGTCGCATCCTATAGATTTCCAAGACTCTCCAGCTACTCGAGCTCATGAACTGCCCGCGAAGCGAGCAAGCGGTATGGTGCATGCTGCAGCAGTTGAAGAGCAGGCCAACCTGGTTACTGATCATAGACCAACAGTCGCAGTTACTTGAGGATAGTGGGCTCTGCCCCAGATTATGGACAACATGAAGGCGTTCATTGGGCATTCCTCTCTATAAGAAATGTGGGTTATGGGAATCGGGAAAGGTTTTCAACGGCGCTACTCGGGACGGCTATTATATCAAAAGGGGAATGTATTTCGCGCGTGTCTTCGGTATCTTAAGTGCGGGCTTCCATGATATCGAAGGGGTTATGACGAGTGGGAAGGCGACAGCATCTGAAATTACCCGGATCAGCATTGTTTATTGTTTGCATGATTGTACATAATCATCGGTTCACTTACGCGAAGGTTCACAGGACGCTGCCTACTTGCAGAGAGCTAAGGGGCAATGTGCTTTGGGACTAGGCGCTGGCGATAGGCATCGGTCAGCCAGGCGTTATTCAGATACATGGGTACTTAGAGATACATGCTACATGTACCTTCAGATGCGTACCGGCCTAGGTATGTCTAGGTACCCAAGATACCTAGGTGTAGTCAAGGTGCTTTAGGTACCTAGGTGGAGTATTTACTTGAATTCAAGCAATCTTCTGAGGATGTATGTGTTTGTATGCGATTATACCATTTGGTAAAAATGTGTGGTTTTGTGTATCTAATCTTATATTTTCCGTGTGTTTCGTACTTAGATGATCGCTGGCTCCAGTGCTTTCGGATCTTCATACCTTACTTGCAAGCCGCTCCATCAATTCCGGTATTCCATCAACGCAACTGATACCAAGAACACGTTTTCTACTGCATGAGATCCCAACCATTCTGTTTTTAATCATTCTTTTATCATCAGCTATTGACTGATTGATTAATTTCCGAAGTGCCATCATCTTCTCCTGAATTGCAGTCAGAATCCTGTGCAAGAACTTCCTCAATCATCCGGATTGGCAACCATGTCCCGGCGTCTACCTCCGTGTTCCGAACACGGCAAAGGTGGGTCGTTGAAAGGGTCACGGACCTCAGAACCGGCCCTGCCAGCTGGCCAATCAACGTAAGACATCTCATCCCCAGCTTCGCCACAGCTTCGCCTCACTGACAAACATAGACCTCAGCCACAGAATGGCGCTGATGGTGAATGCACCGCTAGCGTCCCCGCCCGTCAGAAGCATCGCGTTGGTCAACGCGAGCTTCTTGCCATTAACTTACCACACTGGGCTGATTCATCTTCTCCAGAACCAAGCTTGTCGGATGCCAGTGAACCCCACCACAAAGATTGTATCTCTGGTAACAATCGTGACAATAAAACCCTTCCCGATCCCCCTCTAACACCATCCAAGAATAACAATCTACAGCACTCTGAGGTGACCCCGCGCACTGAGCGAGCCCTACGCAGAGACTTGCTGCGCCAGCGCAGTGAAAGCACTAACGAGACCAACGAATCCAACGAATCCGACCTCGATTGCGATTCGTCTGAGGATAGCTTCGATATGTCCAGCCAGCAGGGCAAATGGCGCGAGGAGCAGGTCCTTGTGATCTGCCCTGGCAGCCAGACTACCATGGCTCAACTCGGTTGCAATGAATTGACTGTTCCAGCGCATCGCATTCCCACCAGAATGTTTAAAACCGATGACAGCAACGAGTACCGCCCATATCATACCTACAAGCGCAAGAAGTCCCAATTGAAACCGTCTGGCGACAACTCAAAGAATGGTACCGAGGACGAATGGGAATACGTTGAGGATCGTGATAGCGTTGAAGGGGCCATCTACCCCATCGAAGGTAAGGGGACAAAGTCAATTGGCTGCGACCAATCATCAAAATGTAATGGCGAGAGTCTCTAACAAAGTTGCTGCAGCTGGTCGAATTGTCAACATGCGAGCCTTCTTGGCATTCATTGATCATGTCCATAGTCTTCTTACCGCGACCTACCACAATACCCCGATTGTATTGATGGCCTCGCCTCAATGGACTCGCTTGAACTGCGAAACCATCGCTCGTTACGTTTTCGAAAAAACTAAGACCCCAGCTTTGTGTCTCCTACACTCCGCTGTTGCTGCACAGTACGGCGTCAAGTGGCCTAATTTGACGGTTGTTGACATTGGATATCAGAAGGTTGATGTCACCTGCATCTATGACAGCAATATCGTCAGCCATAAGCAGCTGGGATATCCTGCGCCGATGAGGGACATCTCTGGTGGAGAGATCTTCACGCAGAAGCTACTTGATTTGCTGAAGGATAAGGGCTTCAATTATGATATGGCTGAGCAGTTGAAGCGAAGCCCGATTTGCGAAGTCCTGGGATATGCTTCCGATTTATCGGATCTTATGGAAGTTCCATCAGAGACGCAGTCAGCTCCAAGCCAGGCCGTGCAGGTCACCGCTAGCGTAGAAGCGCCAAAGATCGTGGAGCCCACGAAGCCGGCTACAGCCACTGATGGCAATGCTGAAAATGACTACAAGGAATCCGATGAAGGCGTTCTTGACGTGGCCAATATCGTCACGAGCGGTAACACGCGTGAATTCCTTGCCCGGCGAGAAAAGGAGAAGGCTGAGAAGATGAAAGTCAAGAAGCAAGGAAAAGGTCAGGAGCCCGAGCCTGCCGCGCCAAAGCCTGTTCGATTGCCCAACTCCAAACGCATGGCCAATACGTTTCATTACGAAGAACTGGTCCATGAAGATGTACAGGTTCCAGTCCCGACTGGCGCAGCCCAACCCGATGTAGTACCGTCGACCACCGACGATGCGCAAGTCAATGAGTCGCCGGCCGCTATGAAAACCGTTCCGACAAGCGAAGCAGCCAAGTCTGAGGCCAAAACAGTAGAAGGTAATCAGGCGAGTAACGGTTCAAGGACCGAACCTGTCAAGACACTGACAGAACGTCGCACCAAACGTGTGCGGAAGGATATTGAGGTTGGCCCCGAGAGGTTACTCTTTGCGGACCGCGGTGAAATCAGCCGGATTACGGACACGATTTACCGTGCCATCCAGAGCATTGATGACATGTATAAGCGGTCTGCGTGCTGGGATAACATTCTCTTCGTCGGCAATGGTAGTCGGCTCCGAGGTCTGAAAGAGAATATCATGCAAACACTCCTTGCTCGCTATCTCATCTCCCCTAGCACTGCAACGATCTTCACTTCGGAGTTGCCCTCTAACATGGCAACACCCAGCGGAACCGGCTCGCAGACCCCAACTGGTTCTTTCACAGGCCAGATACCTACCACAAGCTCCGTAAACCCCCTTTTGCAGGCGGCAACTACTGCTTCACTCGGCGTGCCTGGTCAAGTGCACGCCCCCGGCTCCCACGCTGGCGAGAGTACCAGCCATCATTTCCATGGACAGACGCCGATGAGCATTAAGCTGGCTGCCCTACCCACTTATCTCACCGACTGGACTAAGAATGGCTTTGAAGAGGCCATGTTCCTGGGTTCTCTTGTAGCTGCTCGCCTTGCCTATTGCATTCACAATTTCGATGCTTCTACTACTGAAGCCCAACGCTACATGAGCCTCAACCGCGTTGATTATAAGTAAGTTCCTCAGAAGCAGAGCCCTTGTCTGATTATAGTATACTTGTTGCTAACTTCTTCGGCAGTGAGTTTGGCCCCAAGGCTATCCGCATCCACTCGATGCTGGGTTAAGAAGCTTGATTACGAGCTTATGACTTCTCTTTCGGCACGGTTGTTCGGAGTTGGTGGGGGGGTCACAAAATAGAGGCGTCTTGAGAGGAGTTCTACTTGCGAGGGCATTTGCTTATGAGGCTTTGGTTCCCTTCCGTTTTCCCTTTCCCGCATTCCCACATGCCTATTTCCCTGTTCCTTTTGCTTTTTTTTGTTCTTTTGTCTCCTTCGATGTTCTCGCAATATAGAATACCCGCGATCGCGTCTAGACCTTGGCGTATTAGGGTGGTTTGCGATACCAGGTAGGAGATGATGAGGAAGAATGTTTTCTGACTCATTGATCTTCCCTTTTCGTCCTGGCGATGGAAATCTCATGTCTTACAGTCGGTGATGGCTCTGCTATCCATGATGGTTATGCTATCAATGATGACTAGTAGTCCATGCCGACTTGTTTTCTACGATGGCTCTGCTATCGATGAAGCTTTGTTGTCGGCGAGAACTGTGGTCTCCAGGACGACTTGTTCATGACGACTTGTTATCCATACCGACTTGTTTTCGATGACGGCACTGCTGTCGATGAAGACTTGTCGGTGAGAACTATTATGTTCTCCAGGATGACTTCTTGTCCATATTGACTACGTCCTCTCTGACGACTGTGTATTGTATGTGGTTAATGGTTACTTCAAAAGACTGAGTATTTAGAATAGACGGAATGGAGCTTTGTACTCCTGTAACCACGATTTGCTGTTCCTTGAATGTGATGCTGCATCTTTCTCCTCCTGCGTAAACCGGCCATACTTTCCGAAACTTCCCCATAAATTAACGCGGTGAGGTTCGGACAGATGCATTGCACCGCCTAGACCAAGTCGATGTAGAATATCAATCAATGCAGAGACCAGCATTCTGTGAATAGTCTAGGTAGTCGAAGCGCAAGCCTATCTTGACCGAAGCAGCTCTCCCTAAGTCTACTTCGTTCGTAGTGTACACTAGTATATGAGTATCTATCTGAGATTATTGAACTACCCGAAAGCTTAGACAATTCGGTCACCAGCTCCCCCATACTGAAAATAATACCCAGCCGCCTCTATCACCAGCCAACTTCTCAAAAGTACCTCCGAGGCAGTATACGACGTCACCGACAAGTCATCCCACTATATAGTCCCAACTAAGCGGGCGAATGTCACATAGCTCGTCTAGCTTGGTTTCGTGGTGTAGTTGGTTATCACGTCAGTCTAACACACTGAAGGTCTCCGGTTCAAGTCCGGGCGAAATCATCGAGTTTTCTTTTTTGCCTCTTTTCTGTGTCTCCTTTCCCCATCCCCTCTTTCTCGCGCTCTCTTTTTTTTTTGGTCGTCGTTGTTGTTGTTTCTCTTCGTACCTTTTGCGTATGTAAGTAGGTGGGTACAATTCACACAGTGACTGCACGGGTGGAATATCTAAGCGCTATTATTCGAAATGATCTCCTTGTGCTTGAAATCAATACCGCTGAGAATAAGTCGTGTGATTTCTGAGGAATGTCGCATACCGAGTTTTTCTACGATGTTGCTTGATGTGTATGCGTACCTTATGTGTTCCGTACGTTCGTAGGTAGGTTAGGTACCTAAGGTAAACGGCCGCGGCCGCGGCCGGCCCGTCATGCAGCACCTACACGCGCAGTCTGGACCCTTCGCTAATGTTAAAAAAAATCAAAACAAAGAAAAAAAAAAGAAACCATATAACATACGTACGTAGGCCGCTTGGTAATATGCGGGACGTTCACGTGCTGGATATTGATTTGATTTGATTTGCCCCTGTCTAAGACTAGATAGTTACTACGAACCTTCCGCGTTTCTGTTGGCCGATCTTCTCGCCAAACACCTATCCTGCGGTCTACAGATGCTCTCTACCTCATCTACAATTCTGGTATACCTAGACTTACTACTGATGGTATTGCCGACGGGGACATGCTAGCGAATGGCTCGGCACGCGGACGTATACAGACGTCTTGTCAAATCTGCCTCCCTGATGAACGCCGTGCTTTCGCAGTGATAAGCTAATTAATTGTATGGCATTGAATATGGGAGATTGCCGAATCGATGTGAATATGCATTCAGAGTACGCTACGAAGCGAAGCCGTATCTTTCCTCTGAACATGAATTGAAAAGAAAGGGAACGGATCCAATAAGATTCGCTTTAATCCGAAAATCTCTGTTGAATGTAGGTAGAGTATAAGCAGAAGCATACACTGAAGAACCAGACCGTGACCACATTACTTCGACGGGTCAAGCAGCAATTTGCCCGTCGTTTTCCGGCCCTCGAGATCCTCATGGGCACGCTTCACCTCGCTCAGGGGGTAGACCTCATGTATGCGGATATTGAACCCGTACTTCTCGATAAAGCCGAAAAGCTCCTCGCTATACTTCTCAAGTTCCTCACGGTTGGAAACATAGTTGAAAAGCGTCGGGCGCAGGAGGCGGGCATTCTTTTCAGATAAGCGCGCGATGGTGACGGGCGGCACGGCGCCGGAGGCGTTGCCGAAGGAGACCATACTGCCTTTGCGCGCCAGGCAGCTGAGGCTGAGGTCGAAGGTCGACTTGCCGACACCGTCAAAGATGGCGATACACCCCTTCC
Source organism: Xylaria nigripes (assembly GCA_022984845.1). Classification (NCBI taxonomy): domain Eukaryota; kingdom Fungi; phylum Ascomycota; class Sordariomycetes; order Xylariales; family Xylariaceae; genus Xylaria; species Xylaria nigripes. Next base: position 1,042,112 of record JAJJKC010000011.1, on the reverse strand, counting down.
CTCCCGTGAGCTCGTCGACGCGCGCCTTGACGTCCTCGTTAGAGTAGTTGATGACGTGCGTGGCGCCGTTCTGCTTCGCGAGCTCGACCTTCTCGGCCGTGGACGCCGTGCCAATTGTGTTGGCGCCGATGGCCCTGAGGAGCTGGCAGAGAAGCAGTCCAGTACCACCGGCGGCGGCGTGCACGAGTACCCAGTCGCCCCTATTCACATGGTGTGCCTCACGAACGAGGGTCAGTGCCGTCAGGCCTTGGAGTATGACCGCGGCAGCAGTCCCTGGCTTGAAAGACGCGGGCACCGTGATGGTCCCGGAGGCTGGTGCGGTCGTATACTCTGCGTAGGAGCCGGTGGACTGGTAAACTACGTGATCACCCACTTTCAGGCCGTAGGTCTTACCACCGCCTACGGCGACGACCGTGCCTTCACCCTCCCGACCAAGCAGGTAGGGAAAATGCGGTGCTTTGTAGAGACCGCTGCGAAAATATCTACAGGATGTTGTAAGAACGGACGCTTTCGAGACACTTACATATATAATAGCACTCACGTGTCAATGAAGTTGATGCCGATGAAGTCGTTCTTGACGAGGACCTCGTCGTCGGCGGGGGTAGGCACGGGGACATCAGTCTTGTACTCGAGGACTTCAGTGCCGCCTGTCTTGCCGATGAGGACAGCCTTCATAGTAGTAGGAACGGACATTGTGTGCGCGAAACGCCGTCTGATACCGACGGGACTGGTTTTCCGAATGAAAGGGGCTGATCTGGGGGTAGATGGGGGAAAGGAGTGTAAGAGATGAGATGCGATAGTGGACACTCGCCGAGAGGCTATAGAGGTGCGATGCGATACAACATAAATTAAGGACATGGAGTATTAAGGTAAGCAAGGTAATCGGTGAACAGGGCGATCCGATGAGAGGTAGGTATAAAGACAGCGTCCTCGATTGCAACCGGTATTACCTACCATAGTACCTAATCTACTTACCTAAGGTACCTAGAGGTAGGTAGCTACAGATATCTATAGGTAGTAGGTACCTAGAGACGTGTGGATTAGTGGGAGTAGGTAGGTAGGTACGTCATATAGTTAGTACTAGTTGGGACCTCGTTAGAAATGCCATGCCTACGATAACCCCTCCTTTTTACATGTCGGTACCGATCCGTACCGTATCGTATGTATTTCGTGCTCTGCTCTGCTTACAAACCATGCGCTCCATCATTCGTTACGCGTAGACTCGGAACTTGACTTGATGACTCACCCGTACCAAATTCCACCCGGCCCGGGATTCCGGCAGAGAGAGCACAAAATAGGTAGCGGCCTACGTCCGTACATTGATAAAATCAAAATCGTGCACAGGTACGTCCGTAGTTTGTACGGACTATCTTCCCGTGTATTGCATTCTCACGTATAATTTCGTGTAAGCATCTCAGATAGGTACCTGGCTGTAGAAGCTTGTCTCCGGTTGTGGCAGCGTGGGAATCTATTAAACATCCTGACCAATGTGTCTGCGACGTATGTATTTGTTATGTTACATTCTCTTCAGCTGATTTCCCTTCACATTTCTGCTGCCCTACCGCGATAATGCGATATCGTCAATTCTCAGTATCATCTTGACCGTCTCTGCTGCCAGCTCTATGGCGCTTGTGCTCACCAACAGCGGCTGGAGTACGTTTTCTTTGCCAATGTTGGTGTTCACACCTCCACTCCTAATGCTCACACCGGCATTCTTCTCTCCCATCTCGTGTCTATGTCGAAGATCTGTAACGACTTTGATGCTGTTCAGCCCAGCATTTTCCGCTAGGGTAGTGGGTATAATCTCCAGCGCCTCGGCAAATGCTTTCCAGCAGATGGCTTCTGTACCGGTCAGGGAACGCGCCTGCTTAGAGAGTTGAGCTGCTATCTCAATCTCCGGAGCACCGCCGCCTGCAATGAGAGCCTTCTTCTTGACAAGACAACGGATGACGCAGAGTGCGTCGTGCAGCGAGCGTTCGGCCTCGTCCAGGATTAGGCTGTTTGCGCCTCGGCACACCACTGACACGGTTTTGCCCGTAGACTTTGTACCCATAACCTTAACCATCCGGGCTCCGTTGGACTGGGCTTCCTCCACTATATCGGCACTTCCGAGCTTGTCCTCAGTAAAGGAGTCAATGTCTGCAATTGGTTTGCAGCCAGTGGACTTGCAAATAAACTCGACCTCGTCGCGCTCAATATCTTTGACGGCAAGGATATTAAGCTTCGCGAGGAAATGCAGCGAAAGATCGTTGACGGCGTCGCGAAGAATAGATTTTTGAATGAGAAGAACATTGCACTTTGCTTTCTTGATCTTCTTGACCAAGTCCAGGAGGTAGAGTCGCTCTTCCTTGACGATTTTGTCCATTTGGCGGTAGTCATTGACTGAAATGGTATTTTCCATCTGGTTCAGGATTAGTAACCAGTGCTTTTGGCACTCTAATTCATAAGACGATACTCACATCTGGCTTGGGAGGGCTGAGCTGGAACTGAATTAGGCCAATCTTCGCCTTCTCCATTCGCACGGGTCCACCTGCCGTCTTAATGACAGGTTGTGTGAGAACGAGTCCATTAACCAGCTCGCTATCCTCAATTGTGCCACCAACTTTTTTGATGATCCTGATGTTCTTTAAGTCGACGTTTTCGGCTGTTTTGACATCTATCGTTTTTGTTACAGCATTCACTGCCATAGAGCCCAGAAGACCCGAGTACTGTGAGACGATTTTGGACGACAGCGAGGTGTTGGCGGCCTGGAGAAGGGTGGCCGTGTCGGCGAGGGAAACAGGTTGCGACATATCGTGTAAGATTTGCACTGCCGCCGCGGCTGCTCGTTGGAAAGACTCGGAGATGACAGAAGGATGTATACCTTTTGAAAGCAACCGATCAGCAGCACCAAGCAAGGCACCGCATATGACGACGACCGAGGTTGTTCCGTCACCGGCCTCGATATCCTGGGCAGACGAGAGATTGACAAGCATCTTGGCGGTCGGGTGCATGACAGCCATGCTCTTTAACATGGTGTGTCCATCGTTCGTTATAATGGTCTCGCCCCTGCCACTCCGGATCATTTTATCCATGCCTCTGGGCCCTAGAGAGGTTCTAATGGCATCGGCAACAGCTGTGCTAATGACTTAGCGACGATGGACCAGTGACAAGCGATTCGAAGGCGGGGCAGCAATACCTCTAGCAGCTACAATGTTGGATGACCGAACAGCCATAGGCTTCTCTTTGTCCTATCAGAATATTAGTTGCAAGCTCACAGACTATCGCCGCAAGCTCAGCAAGCAAGCGTAAGAGGCATACTCTGAAAACACCATTTCCAGTGCCGGCACCGCTCGGTGGAGCTATGGCGGCCATGTTGAATTATATTTGTGAGTATCAAAGTCCGTCTTCTCAGTGCTTTGACAAGTCTCAAGGGGTTTGTCTTTTCACTTTGCCCGACGGACGCGTGGGTAAGGAGGTAGCGTAAGTACGAAATGGAGATGATGTTTTCTGAGCAGAAGAGGTAGACTAAGGTACGTAGTTGGTACGTTCTTATCCAAAGATCCCCGCCGTAATAGCTTGTGATGGAACTCTTATCATTTTTTCGGATTTGGGGGGGTAAAGTACCTACAAAGGTACCTATAGGTAGGTACCTAGGTAGCTGCGAGGCTGCCAGTTCACTAGACCTGTCTAGATCAAGTGTGGGGTTCAAGTACAGCGCATGAACCTAGGTACGGTACCTAAGTTATGTACTCCGTACCTACCTCCAGGTGATCAGGTAGGTACCAGTACTTAGCGAGAACTGGAACGCATACCTCTCAAGTACCTTAGGTAGGTAGGTTAGGTACTGTACAGAGCTCCTACAAAACGCACCAGAAGCGCTGTAGGCTTTTACTTAGATGTACCTCTACGTACGTAGGTAGGTACCTAATGTACTGCGCTAGATTTAGGCACCTAACCTCCCTACAGCCCCCCGTAGAATGAACGATATCATTATACGTAGGTTAGGTACGTACGTACCTAAGGTACCTCTTCGCATAAGTTACCTTGTGTACGTCCGTACGGATCCGTACTTCGTACCAGCTACGGATCCATAGGTACCTAGGTACATAGCACTTACCTGTTAGCGTGGCTACGTCTAGGCAATAGAGAGCTTATGCAATCCCCAAACATCAACTTGGCCCGGTCCACCTCTTCGACAACCATTCATTCCTCATCATCACTGTAAATCGCCATCAACGACCTCACCAAGGCGAACACGATATTTCGCTGTGGATTGTCGATTTTGTTAACTCAAGTAAATATTTTTATATCTCCAGACCACCTTTTTTAACAGAAAAATTACGTCCGGTTACCCTTAGCTGGTCCAACCGTCAACATGGTATGTCTCCCAATCTCGCATTAGCATAAACTTTACTAATGGCCCGAAGCCTTCCGCTACAGGGTCGAACTGGGAGAAATACAAGAAGAACTTTGCCGATGACGAAATAGAAGAGAAGAAGATACAGCCTCTATCCGACGAGTATGCACTGCCGTTACATTCTGCGTTGTCCGTACTAACCCAAGGTTAGAGATATCCAAGTCCTCAAGACATATGGCGCCGCGCCATACGGAACTGCGATCAAGAAACTAGAGCAACAGATCAAAGAGAAACAGCAAAGTGTTGACGAAAAGATTGGCGTTAAGGAGTCCGATACGGGACTCGCCCCACCGCATCTATGGGATGTTGCCGCTGACCGGCAACGCATGTCCGAGGAGCAAGCGTTACAAGTTGCACGGTGCACTAAAATCATCGCCGACGAGGAGGATGAGTCAAAGAGCAGATATGTCATCAATCTCAAGCAAGTAGCCAAGTTTGTCGTCAAACTGGGAGACCGCGTCTCCCCTACCGATATTGAGGAAGGCATGCGCGTTGGTGTGGAACGGAACAAGTATCAGATTCAGCTGCCTCTACCACCCAAGATCGACGCGAGCGTTACTATGATGACAGTTGAAGAAAAGCCAGATGTTACGTATGGTGATGTAGGTGGTTGCAAAGAGCAGGTGGAGAAGCTAAGAGAGGTTGTCGAGATGCCGCTGTTATCCCCTGAGCGTTTCGTCAACCTAGGTATCGACCCCCCCAAGGGCGCCTTGTTGTACGGACCTCCTGGTACGGGAAAGACGCTCTGTGCCCGAGCGGTTGCGAACCGAACGGACGCTACGTTTATTCGAGTCATCGGTAGTGAACTGGTCCAGAAGTATGTTGGTGAGGGTGCCAGAATGGTTCGAGAGCTTTTCGAGATGGCAAGAACGAAGAAGGCATGTATTATATTCTTCGACGAGATTGATGCCGTCGGTGGTGCTCGGTTTGACGACGGTGCTGGTGGAGACAACGAAGTCCAGAGAACTATGCTCGAGTTGATTACACAACTGGACGGCTTCGATGCCCGCGGAAACATCAAAGTGATGTTTGCCACAAACAGACCATCCACCTTAGATCCCGCGCTTATGCGACCCGGTCGTATCGACCGAAAGATCGAGTTCTCTCTTCCCGACCTCGAGGGAAGGGCAAACATTCTGCGCATTCACGCGAAGAGCATGTCAGTGGAGCGGGACATCCGATGGGAACTCATCTCCCGTCTATGCCCCAATGCCACCGGTGCCGAATTGCGAAGTGTATGTACGGAGGCGGGCATGTTTGCTATCCGCGCCAGGAGAAAGGTGGCGTCTGAGAAAGACTTCCTTAGTGCCGTCGACAAAGTCATCAAGGCCAATTTGAAGTTCAACTCAACCGCAACCTACATGCAGTACAATTAAGGTATAGCTATACTTTACTTCAGGGATGGTCCTCGGTTGCATGTACGAATACGGGCGAGATCATGAATTTAGGCTGGCGTTCCCCATTTTTAGAGCCGGCATGATAGCTTAGACACGTAATGAATATGAAATTTCGCATCGGCAATGTATTATTATTGTATTTGTTTCGTTCGTTACAGTCCTATCCGAAATTATCTGGAACTGTCAGGATGCTCTTTTATACATAGAAGCAAACCAGCCCGAGAGCCGAGCAACCAGAGACTACTCGGACTTCGGCGCCGTCTAATGAACCCAAAGTAAATTAGTATTAAACTTGAGCGTTCTGCTTCTCTCACATAGTACTGCTATGTACCGGTCTCGCCAGGCGTCAAAAACAATCATCATATCTCAAAACGAGATCGCATAGTCAACACCGGACTATGTTCGCCGCATGAAATGTAATGTACGCCGATGCCATGCTTAATGAATAAGAAGTCCGTGATGAATGATCCCTTCCGAGGGCCCCGGTCCTAGTGGACTGACTGGTGGCCATCTCCAGATTGCTCTGATGACATCGCATTTGATATCCCATGACGGGTCGTATAGCCTGCTGAATGGCAATAGTCAAACCTCTAGCCTGCAATGGCCGCCTAGTGAAAATCAGGGTCGCCCCGAAAGCGTTTTCCATGACCGAGTTATTCGGTGAACTTCTATTCATGAGTTGGCTTTGCTCATTGGGACGTCCTAGGCCCCTTCCATCCCGGCTAAGCACCCCAAACAGACGACTTCGCCCTCACTGCCGCGCTCGATACAGCATCGGCTGCAGATGACTGCGCGGTGACCATGACCGGTCCAACTGCCAACCTCCCCTCCCTCGCCCTTCTTCTGCCGCTGCTGTGTTTTCCTGGGATGAACTATGCTGTCGTGGTAGTGAGTGTTTCCTTCATCGTCTACGTCCTGCATTGTGAGGGATACGGAGAAATCGTCATCTTCGGGCACGGCGTGGTCGGAACGGCCTCCTTCTGACACGGGCGGCCAGCCTTGGCATGCCCGTAAGCAGACGAAACATGTTCGTTCATCACAGCCCATGCAATCGGCAAAGGAATCGAGGTCTGATTTCTTGGTAGGTTTGCGGTGGCATATGTGACAAGGGGAAAGAACCGTCGAGGAAGAGTTCGTTTTGCTGATACTGGGTCGTACTTCGTGTGAGGAGGCGACCTCCGAGGAGACTATGTCCGGGTGGGCATGAGGAAAGTGGGATTGTTGCGACTGTGCAAGTGCCGCGGGAGGCATGCCATTCCTATCTGCTTGTCCGTGGTCATTCTCGTCAAAGACTCGGAGTTTCTTGCTCAACGGTAAGGAGATGGCCTTCCCCGGAAGATTGAAGAGCGAAGGGGCGCCGCGATTGGAGGGTATGATGATTCGATCGTTGTTGTTTATGACTGAGAGCAGATTTTGAGTGGTTTCAAGTGTAGGACTGCAGGTGAGACTACGTTGTTAGTTGATGACTTGAAGAAACAAGGCTTGACGGATAGGGCGGCTGTACAACGGCATCTGGACCTCCCCTCCATCCTCCCGTCTCCTTTTCCTAGGGTAAGGGGACATCATTGAGCGATCAGGTTGCGTCAGAGACGGCATCAACAACTGCAAAGTGGAAGCCGTCCGTGTTCGGTCCTATTGAACGACCATTGTTATTGAGATCCTGCGAGTAACGGTGTGCCCTCAGTGGGAGGACTCGTAAAGTTGTCAGCACAGCAGAGTTAAAGACAGATTGACAGGTTCGAAGATTGGAGCACGAGAGCAAGTAGTCAAGTTGTGGTAAAATAGGTAGAGTCCAGAAAGAAAATCGCAAGGTTGCAAGGGACGTTGTTCCGTGGTAGGTAGGCAGATGATGTAAAGCTTCATTTGGTGAATTAAACTCACTAAATACTAATACCTCCTACGGACGTACCTAAGCTAGGTGCTAAGGCGCTGGCACCTCTTAGAGATTCTGAGAACCTGAAAGACTTGCTGCCTACCTAAAATGGGCTTTTAGAACCGCCCGACTAGGTACCTACCTACCTAAGAGGTCCCAAGTGTACCGGTAGTTTGGGTAGGTACCTAGCCTAAGCAGGTAGTCCGTAGTTATCTCTTCGTATCTACCATAGCGCTGATACTTCTATGCGCTACCTCTGTATTAACTTACCGGAGCTTCGTAGATACAAGAGGTAGGGCCTCGCCTACCAGAGTCCTTGCACGGTATGGTCGGATCAGCAATCTCTGTTGGAAGACAGACATCACAAAGGTGTAGACCAAGAAACGACCGGTCAAGTCAAACTTTTGCTTTATCTAGTGGCACATACAACCCGACAATCCAACTAGGTAGGTACAGCAATGCCTTACGTGTAGGTACCTTACCTACGCTGTTGTCTAAGATACCTAGATATGGTAACCACCTTTCTGCCATGCTACCATCAGGGCATGGGCATCCAAGGGCAACGAATGGAAGTTTTATGACCGCGCACCAGCCTGCGATCAGATAAAAGGGTGCCGTCCTGGTGTTGCCCTCCTGTACTACCTATGTGGTGTTGGCTTCCAGCCAATGCAGATCATTCGGAAGCTCGGCGAGTATTCCTACTCAAGACTGGCTCGTGACCCGACCTGAGTTCTCTTAAACATAGGTAGGTATGCCGTCTACCCTCAACGATGTAAGCAATAAGTGCTTATTCTCCTAATGGAATATACTGATATTCGCCTATAGCTGAACTTCTTGGTATCGGAGATATCGGGATCGGCACTTCATCAAGGAGTCACAAGTGTTGCGTCACCCTCATTCACGCGGTACACTGGCAGAAGCAAGTAGTGGTCATGTATCACGCAGTTACCTAATCTGTACATTCTGACATCCTGGCCCTCCTACCTAGCGTCTATGAATATGAATGCTTATATGTTGGTGATACATAAGTAGTGTAAGCAATCAATCGAGCTTATGGGTCCGAAGATGAATACTAGTGTACAGTAGTGTAGATATAGTCGAAGAGCTTCCCCGGTTCAGACCTCGTATGGGGGGGAATGAAGATCCGCTAGGTAGGCGTTTGTTTTGGATGGCAAAGAGTATCCCTGCAATCCCAAATGTTTCTCTTTACACGCGAAATGACTACCTAGTATCTAGGTAATGCTCATCTGAAATTCCAGAGTGAATCGCTTTTACCGAAGTGAACTCGAAGCTGTAGTACACGGTCCGCAAAGTGGCGAAGGTGAATGAGTAGGTATCATGATATTCCCCTGCGAAGTATAAATCCCAAACACATAGATAGGACAGGATTATATGTATAGCGACTTCAGACCCAAACATCTTCCATCGATTCAACAGGCTCAATACATCGTACAGGCGTAGTAACGTTCCATATACCGATATCCAAGTGCATTGGCTGAGAGCCATGGAGAAGAGGGGAGTCCGGTCTGACTGAGAGTCGGAAGCTACACGAGTTATAATACAGGTGTACGTAGAATGTATGGAGGACATGATATCTCGTTCCGCTCACATGAGGCTCGATTCGAGCACGAGATAACCCGGACGCACGCCCAGCCAAGACGCTTATTCGAGGAATACTGCAGTACGACTCTGCGAAGAGACAGCCACCTGCGGGGACTCTACGCGATCCGTCCTTCTTTTAAGACAAGATCATGAGCGGCTCGTTCTGCATATGTGCGTGGTATGTCTATGCGATCTCTTCGAGAATGGTGCGTCAGAGTACTTCGACCTGAAGGAGTACATAGTATGTGGCGTATTGTTCCGTTATCCGGGGTTCCAATAAGTGATGGAGCACGAATATGTAAGAGGCACATCCCTTGATGCCTGATTATGGAACAACCGCAGCTGGTTCATCCTACTCGGTATGCTTTGTCTTGCTTTCTACTGCGTAATATAGACCACAAGGTACTTCGTACAGAAGGCCGCCTGCCGTGGTAGGAGCGTGGTGTACGAAGTATTGGTCTGAGATTTGGGTAGCGAATACATCATCCACCACATGACGGTTTTCAATTTCAACAATACCGCAGCTTCTGTTTGTTTGGTCTCATACTTGAAAGCACTCGATCACCCGATTCCTTTGATCACGCCTGGCCCCTGTACCGCTGCTTGGTTGGTCGGTCATCGATTTCAGCAGCAGCAAGTAACGTTATGGAGTGGTCCTCATGGAGGTTTAACGTGGAAGCGCACAGCCACACAAGCCTCAAACAAGTTAATTACGTCCGTAGCGGAAATCACTACAGTAGTAAAAGTAACTAGAGGTAGGTAGGTACCTTAGGCACCTACGGATCCATACTCCACCCGGCGTATTCCGATTCTCAGCAGAGGGTTTAGTGTACTTACCCGGTTATATTACGGGACAAGCAGATCTACTACCTACATAGGTAGGTACCTAGGTAGGTAGGCACATACTTATACACGGGTGGGCAGGTAGATAACGCTCCCAGTCACTTTGCAGAAAAGTACAGGTAGCCTAACAAAATTCAAGAATCCTGGAATAGGTAGGTACCTACTTATGAAGCTTTCAATCCCCGAAGCGAGCTCAGGAATACCGACAGCGCAGTCCCGAAAATTTTGCTAGATTAGGTACATTATGTACGCGCACCGCAGTGTACATACCCTTCTTACATACATATGTATGTACGTATACCCACGTCCTAATGCGTGACGCGAAAATGGAATAGTGGAGACTTTTGTACAGCACCTGCAGGACGGGTGGTAGGTAGGTACCTAAGGTAGGTAGGTAAGTACCTAGGTAAGTACCTTGGTAGGCAGGTACCTACCTACCTAGGTACTTACAAACATCATGGCCATGTATAGACACACTACCTACGCAGCTTTACCTACCTACACGTGGACGAATGTACTTCGCGAATGGCATGCTAATATATGGAGAGGGGGTTTACATAATTTCGATAACCTTGCCCAAGACGGAGCCAGTAGATAAGGTACTTATATAGGCGCTATAGGTACCTCGGGATCTGTAGTGTTACCCCAAGGACGACGCATTATTACTACCTAAGTCCATGTATGTCCGAAGTACCTGCTCACACGTACAGGTACCGCAATGTATCACGTGGCCATGATAAATCCAAAAAGTGGGTATCCTCCTCTCCGATTGGTCCGGGGTGGATTAATGGCGTCGTTAACGTCAAGTACCTAGGCTCTTTAGTCACTTCCACTCCAAACTCCATTCTATCTATTGAACCCACGTCTCCTGCATCGGTTTCTTATCCCGATCTTCAACACAACAATCGCCACCTCCTCAAGCACATCGAAGACCGTGCAATACCAGGAAACCCTTCACGTTTTAAGATCTCTGACAGCCATCAAGATATGAGTCGCGCCGGAAAGCTTGCCCCGGAGCAGTTGCCGTAAGTTGCGCCTGCTCGACCCCTTGCAACCATTCTTCACCTAAAACGTTTAAACCCGATAATGCTGACGTGCTGCAAAATAGAGTCTTATTTATCAAGAACCTAAAGTTAGTCGCCAATAAGCTATTTTATGCATATCCTTATTAGAACTGTTCGCGTTCTGATGCTAGCCTCATGTAGTTACGAAGTCACAGACGGCGACCTCTTCAAGCTCTTCGACCCCGACGAGACCGGCATCATCCGGTACGACCACCTGCGCATTTCTTTGTCCTGTTTATATCATCATATGCTGATCTGCTAATAATTGTCAGTCAAATTCGGAAGGGCATCTCTGTTGACACCAAGGGAACTGCCTATGTCGTCTTCTGGAATGCAATGGATGCGAAGAATGCCCTAGAGAAGCTAAACGGCTTCAACTTCCAAAACAGATACCTCGTCGGTATGTTACACATGCAAGCACCATTTCTTGGCGTTTATGGTTGACCCAAATACAGTGCTTTGGCACCAACCAGAGAAGACCCTCAAGATGAAGGAGTCAAAAGAGGACGTGCAGGCTCGCCAGGAGAGTTTAGGTCAGCTCAAAAAACAATACGGCATCGATTGACGATTAGACGGGCCTGCGGATAGGCTCCAGACGCCCACTTGCCCAGTGTCTGCAGTCCCGTCATCCTCTCTCTCAACCGCCTCAAGCTCCACCATCAACACGACGTTGGCGAGCAAGAAAAAGCCGATTCCGGCGATGAGCACAAAAAAGAGCAGACCGGAAGATGTTGCTCGCCACGCACGAAAAGTCGCGTTGACATTTGTGCGCGGCTTTCTTCCGCAGAAGCCGAACAAGATTTGTGTTTCTTAAGCCGGCAATTGCACTACACCACCAAGGGTACAGACATTTGCATCACGGCATCAATTCTGGACGGACACATAAAGTCCGCCCTGGTTGCCCCTACTTTTAGCCCTGTGGCTCTTTAGTTCTGCCTGTGAGACTCCTTCTGGAGCCGGTCTAACGGGTATGTCCCTTAGTGGAAATGGCTTGTATCTATTTACTTTGTATTATGAAACAGCTGCGACGCACGCGCTCTCCGCTTCGGAGTGCCGTAATGCTAGTTTTTTTTTTTCAGGTGGATGGTTTCGGGATTTTATGAGAATGGAAACACGCGTTCTACCCTGATCAACTTTCTTCACCCAACACTCGATTCGAACCCCCTAAAAGAAATTGACAAAAAAAAAGGAAGGGACACGAGGACAAGGACAAAGGCGTATATCATGTATACTTCGGACCTCGCCTCAGTAAATTCTAGTTGACATGATCCTAGGTGTATACTTAGATGACTCCTCAACAAAAGACGCTGCTTTGTGACGAGCCAATTATGTAGTTACTGCGTTGCATGCACACTACCTAGGTACCTACCTACGTATTTAAAAACCTTCCTTTGTAGTCGTATACCTAAGGTAGGTATATGTATCTATCGAGTAGGGACGGATTCGTACAGTACCTTCTAGGTACGTACTGTAGGTTAGGTAAAGTAAGTAGTACCTAAAAGTAGGCACGTATTAGCCCTAAAGTTCCGGCCCAAATACCTACCGTAGCTACTTGGGTACATAGCGTGTTGTAGCTAAAGTACCTACGTATACCTTTGGTAGGTAGGCAGGAAGATGTTCTATACAGAATCGTGTACGAAAGTCTGTTTGAGAAAGATTCTGCGCCGCCAAGATCGATTGTAACAGTAGTCATGTAAGGCTGGCACATGAATCTCAGATCGACTGTGACAACAGGAGGTAAGCAATGCGGCGCAAAGCTTGTAAATCAGACTTTCCACACAGAAGAGCGATTTAAACGGATGCGCCGCTAAGACGTGTTACAGTGGATCTTGGCTGTCTTAGCGGCGCATCCATTTAATCGCTCTTCCGTTCTGGGTTGCCTTACCGTTACTTTTTCGTACGGAACCGTACTTTCGTACTGTCCAAAAATAGGTAGGTACGTACTGCGTACACTACCTAGGTACCTTACCTACCTAGACCAATGACGACGGCCCGCTATCTAATTCCCGCATGGGGAAGTTTATATGTAGGTAGGTACGCTAGGTACGTCGTAGTGGTAAATGGTAGGTAGGTACCTATTCCGTATGGACTACCTACCTACCTTAGGTACCTACAGGTAGGTAACTAACCCACCTACTTACGTTACGGTTAATACATTAGGTACCCTAGTTACATATTCTGTATATCTACATAGACATACCTAACAGATTCACCACCTCCTTTAAGTCAAGTCAAGTCAAGTCAGCTACTGCCTTCGTCAACTTATTGCCGCTCACCTTTTTATTGTATTTTCTTTTACTTGTACAGTACTTCTCTCTCCCTCCTTTTACGCTGGAAGAGCGTGACCTATTTGTACACTGCTTCATATTCGATTTGCTGATCTGAGTTGTCTTACTGCATATCTCACTGGATTTCTTCTATCCCACACTTATCCGATCTCCTGCGTGCACTCCGAGGGGTAATCACTGTACACCGCTGAAGTGATCTGTTTCTCTCTCCTTACCGAAACTCAGACTCGGACTCTATCTTCCTCGTCACAGCTATTTCTCCTTCGCCAAAAGATTTCATCCGTTGACTTTCTGAGCTTCCCATGTATCTCTAGATTGATACAGGTATTACTTATCCTGCCCAACTCGTGGCATTTTTCTCAGCAAATGCCGATACCCTTTACGATCGATGCCTCGTCCATAGATACGTTAACGGCCACGATCGGCGTAGACCACCCATCACCCATGGCTGGTCTCGCTACAGTTACTACCACTGCCGTAGCGGCCGTCGCAACGCTCGTCACGGCCATCGCTCATGAAAATGACGGCACTAGCAGCGGAGGAGGTGGCGGTGGCGGCGAGGGCGAATGTAGATTACTTGGTCCATTCGCGCTCTTCGTTCAACTGGCCCTCGGCGGCCTAGCCCTCCTCTCCCTTGTCTACAAGCGGTGGCGTGAGCGGCCGCAGCGCCCGCTCAAGATCTGGTTCTTTGACGTATCGAAGCAAGTATTCGGGTCCGTTTTGGTACACATTGCCAACATCTTCATGTCGATGCTCACAAGCGGTCGGTTTTCTATTGGGCTGGAGTCGACCGTGGCGCAAACGGCTGCACGATTGCTTCGGAGAGAACAGTTCCCCTATGTCCCTAACCCCTGCTCGTTTTATCTGCTGAACCTGGCTATCGATGTGAGTCAAGACCCTGCCAGCACTCATCCCCTAATATGACATCATTTACACTAACATTTATCCACTATGCCAGACCACCCTTGGCATTCCGATCCTCTTAGTTCTTCTTCGTGTGACAACTGGTCTCGTCGCATACACGCCCCTGGGCAAACCGCGCGAGTCGATTCAGTCGGGTAATTATGGCGATCCACCAAAATCATGGTGGTGGCTGAAGCAGTCTGTGATCTATTTCTGCGGTCTGTTCGGCATGAAGCTCTGTGTGTTATTGATATTCTTGATATTACCGTGGATCTCCCGTGTGGGAGACTGGGCACTAGGATGGACCGAGGGCAATGAACGATTGCAGATTGTCTTCGTTATGATGTTGTTCCCCCTCATCATGAACGCCATGCAGTACTACATCATCGACAGCTTCATCAAGATGAAAGAAACAACTCATGAGCGGATACCACAGGAGGATTCAGACGTCGGAGATCCCTTCGATGACGACAATGATTCGAACAGCGGGGACAGCGGCGAGGATGTGGGAATGTTGAGGTCAACAAACTCGAAAGAGACGGGAAGAAAGGGTAAGGATGACCTTGAAGAATACGACCCGAACTTGGATGGTCAAACTGTTATCGGAAGCACTGGCAGCCAAGAGGCAAGGAACAAGTAACTGCACACAGATTTACTTCCTAACGGAGTCAACTGAGCACGGTCTGGGGTAGCAATGGGCGTTTGGTGTTCTCTTCTATACAGGGTCTTTTGGTGTCGCCCCGGGTGTTGTTGATACAGGAATTGGAATAGTTTTTTTTGGGATACCTATATCGCTAATGGCAATCTGAACCCCATTTCTATCAAGTTATACATATAATCCGTTACTCAGCCCGCAAATATCGAGCCGTACCTGGGTACCCCATGCCCTGTCACCCCCTGAACGCTTCGACAGCTTGCCACGAAAGTTGTCATACTCGGCTCCCGTGAATGGTTCGCCTATATGACGAGAAGTCCTCTTTAACGCAGGGCAGTGGTAACGAGATTATCGAAGAGACATATATCATTAAGGTGATATTTGCAGGATATGGGCAGATGATGAGTTGATGGCCATGCATATAACGAGGTCGCCGATCAGGACTGCCTACGCTACGTCACGTCCGCAAATCGTCGGCTATCCCCCGCACTTATGCCGTATCTACCTAGTGTGCCTACCTAGGAGATGTCGATCCCGTAGCCCGATGATGACCTAATCTCGCACCGGGCTTATACTGCATAATGCTGCCGCGGTATGGCGATAGGGACGAGACGGGCAATCATATAGAGGGTAGGAGTGGCTTGTGCGGGGAATTGTGTTTCGAAGGAGTTTGAGTAGGTGAGGTGTGGTGAGGTGTGGTGAGGTGTGGTGAGGTGAGGCTTGAGCTTGTTGTAGTTGGTGCGTAACGTTGGAATCTATCTGCTTTCCACTACGTACGTACAAAAGTCCAGATCGTACCGCGTGAGTGATCTAGGTATGCGAAGATGGCAGCAATTCACTATTGACGACATTTTAAACTGGTGTTCTTCGCGGTGATTCGGAAATTGGAGCTCACTGCTTGGCCCGTTTGACTACGAAGCACGATTCAGGGGTCGATTGATTTGGTAGAAGTCGGGTTGGAATTCAGCTAAGTTATGGATGAGCGTTGATCATTAAACAACCAACCAACCAACTAACCAATGATTGGCTAGTTGATTAACATCGCGCGAACTCCAACTTCAACAGTTCTCGCTGAGAACTTCTCAGATCTCAGATCCAGTCGTGAAGCCTCGTCAGCTCATTGATACGACCGGAGCGTTTGAATCAATGAAACGGCGTCCTCTAGCATATGCGAGCAATACAGGTTTGGACATGGAGACTCAGCCAACGATGTCCAAGCGTTGACCAACCAACCAATGGTTATTAGTTGGTTGGTTGATTTATATCGCGAGAACGCCAACTCCAACAGCTCTCAGATCTCACATCCAGTCGCGAAGTATCGCCAGTCCATTGATATGAGAAAAAACGTTCGAAGCAAATTGAATGATGTCCTTCACTCCTATAATATGGGAACAACACAGACTTGCAAAGCTTAATTCAGCATTGCGTATAGGTCAAGGAAAGCATAGCTTGTTGATCATCTTAGGACATCGATGAGAGCTGGAAACCCAAAATTTTTTTTAACTGGCTTATGGACATTAGTTGTCGTCGTCTCCTGAAAGAGTCGGTGTTGATTACACAAAGCCAAAAGCTGTAAATAGTCTATTGTATCATCTATATGTAGCCAACCTCGGTGTCCGCCTGAACGTCAATCCAAACACATCCTCTTCATTATCCATCATAAATATACCGGCATGGACTCTCTAGAGGAGAGAACGACATAGCTGGAAAAGTCACGAGAATTGTCACGCAAGTCAGCCCCCGAATAGCCCAGCCACCAATCAATTCATCCAAGCGCACGAATCCAATCGGCTAGCAACACGTCACGCGGAACACAAAGTGCGAGTGCAGCAAAAGCCATTACCTATCAGCAAAGCTCCCAGAGCGGTCGGGGCAAAGTATGGGGGCGACAAGGCGGCCCAACACGGTCCGTCTTCATCGTGTCGATGCCGACATACACGACCTTGCGCTTGGGGTCGCCTACGAGCACGGAGCGCGACTGCAGGCCGTAATAGTCGGATATGGAATGCGTGATCCAACGCCTGCAGGCAACGGGCATCAAGCTTAGTTTCCGCAACTCTCGCGCATGAGAGGGCCAGCTCCCCACTCGGGGGAGCGCGGGGGGACAAAAATACGTACCTAAAAGCACCACCATCGCCGTCGTCGAATTCGTCAAATAATATCCCCTCGTCCTGCGTGGCGCCAGTCGTCTTCTCTTCCCGCCGAGCTTTCTTCCACCGGGCGCTACTACTACCGCCCGCCCGACGATCCCCCGACCCCTGACCGACCTTCGCATTCGTCTTCCCGTCAGCGAACTGCCTGCGGCCCACGAACACGATCTCCTCATCCTCAGAATCCATAGAATCGCTGCTATTTTGGCTTTCGCTCTCGTCCGTCACGAAGTCCGCAACGTTCGCCCTTGCTACACTGCGCTCGACCAGGTATTTCCGAACAGGTTCCTCGAGCGAGCGCACCCAGGTGCGCACGGCGGGCGTCTTCTTCGCGCGCTGGCATAGCTCCCGCGGCACGCGGCCGGCTACGCCCTCGTCTCCGAGCGTGCGCGTGAGGACCTGCTTCCGATGAGCGAGCGCGGCGCTTCGGCTTTCGGCCTCGGCGCGCAGGCGCAAGTCCCAGGCCGCGGCGACCTGGTACGGGACGTGGCTGACCGGGTGGGTGGGGCGAGGGACGTAATCCTCGGGTTCAGGGGGCACCGCGTTAGGGACGTGGAGGAGACGGTCTAGGGACGACGAAGTCCTCGGCATTAGTTCAACCCCATACGAGAGCGACGCGACAGTCTGTGGGAAGAAAGGGGGCGTATAAGGAGATGTTTTCTTCTTTACCATTTTCCCACCGCCGTCGCTGCCGACTCCCTTCTTTGCCCTTGAGCAGCGCCTCGCGGCGCACGAGGCTATCCCGGCATGTCGAGACGTGGGCCGGTGTTCTGGTTCGCATGCGTGGGTCGTAATTGTGGATAGACGGGTTTCCCTTCACCTCGGTCTCGTCGAGCGGGATGGTCAATGGGACGCCCGTGCCGCGAGCAATGGACGAGACGTTCAGGGATTCAAGCGCCGAGATGGTCCATGATTCAATGTCAATGCCAGTGTGGTGCGATTCTTGAGGCTGTGGCTGTTCCTGCTGCTGCTGCTGCTGCTGCTGCTGCTGCTGTTGGTTACCGTGGGAGTGGTTACCGGAATCGGTACCTCCGAGCGCTGGAGGCGGCGGGACTGCGCTGTAGATAGCCATCTTGAGTGTTTGGGCGGAATATACAACCAATATATTCACAGGAAAATACGAATTATATCGTTAGCTGCTTTCTGTAGTGAATATTATAAGATGTCGTGAGCCGTTGGACGGTAATGTCGGTTACCTATACCTAGTATCTGTACGGACGTAGGTGTACATACATGTCAGAACACCACACCTACAACCTGAACTGGAATGTAGCTGGCCCGACAAATCGGAGCCAGTCCGATAGGTTTCGCTAAAGCCGGGGACCCTTACTTAAACTTCTGGAGGCTACTAGTGTACCGTGTACGGGCATAGCTTCGCAATTGCACTTATCCACAAATTGACGACATGCACTTAAGTACCTAGGTACCTAGTAGTAGTAGGTACTTATATTAACGTCTATCTTAAACCTACCTAAGGTACCCAGGTAGGTAGGTAGTATCACCGCTCTCAACATTTGCAACAAGTACCTAGGATGGTACTGGCTGAAATGGTATATATCACATAATGGCAAAAGAGGTACGAAAAAGAAAGGAAAAGCAAGAACACCAAACTTGACTGAAAACGAAACTCATGGTTGCTGAACCGTCCTGGACGGCTCCCTCAGGGGTATGTACTGTAAGATGTATGTATAATAGGCCATGTCGACGAATATATGCCACATCAAATATCTCCTGTCTATGCCGGGTCTAATGCGATCAAAGAAATGGTAGGAGCCATGTCTACGCCCAAGTCATATCGTCGTCAGGGACATGGCCCAGAGCGATATGAGTATGCATAGCCCAATGTCACTGTACAACATGAGTGCCAGGCTTTGAGTTTAGTTCATCTGATGGCAGTATATACAGATGACCAAGGCCTGCATTAGGGGCGAGTGAGGTCATGAAGCAAACCAAGGCCGTCAAGATGGCTTTTGGTGACAGCCAAAAAGTCAAGATACATGATGATGCTTAGCCAATGTAATATGCAATACGTAATCACCGGGTACCCAGGCTACCACCGCCAACTGGTGCGAGTAACGGCTGGTTCTCCCCGGCGGCGTCTTGTACGTTCTCGCGATCAAGTAATGGGGGTGAAGAAGAGTAAGTCCTGCTGTTTCCCCTATTTGATGGCCATTCATACCTAATGGCCATGGTCAGCAGGATACCTTGCATGAGAGCAGTCAGCACATTGACACCCCAAGAGCTCCAGCCTCCCCAGCCTAGTCGCGCCGCGAGACTGGCAGCAAACAGAAAACCACCAGGTGTCTGGATCGTCATCATCAAGATGCTAAGGCTGCCAGCATGTTTCAACCTGTACGTGGTCCAGATCTGCGGTAGGTATTGGATGGCTGCTAGCATCGCCGCCATAACTCCCAACGCGTTGGCCCACGCACCCAGGTGAGAGGGAGAGGCAAAGGCGAGGGATGCAGAGATGAAGACCACGAAGAGGCCATGCACCAGACATATTCCGCCTACCATGAGAGCTGTTCTCCACGACGGCCGATCGGGGTCGCGATCTAGTTCTTCCTCGTCAACGTTGGCGTCATCGCGGCGGAAAAAGACCAGGAATAAAACGAGACTAAGCGGGTCCATGTGTTAGCAGAGCAGGCCGGCAACGAAAGTCGTTCCCATGACGAGCGAGTGTACGAACATGACAGCAATGCATATCCATTGGGTACCGATCTGGGCGATACCTAGCAAGCCGGCCGTGCACTCGAGGGGACTGACTTCCTTACAGCACGCCACATCGGCCCTTGACTCGGGCAGGGACAGGATGTTACCGAATTGTGCATTGGCAGAAGTCACACCGAGTAGGACGAAGTAGGGCGAGATGCCTTCAGAGGAGCCGCGGGAGATGATTCGATAATGCTGCGTAATGTATGAGACCAGGATTCCAAGAACTATGAGTCTGAAGGAAGAGATGGTTCAGCATATAAAACTTTGCACGAGAAGAAAAGAGAGAGAGAGAGTGTGTGTGTGTATTACCACGTACATGGAGACGAAGAAGTTGATGAAGCCGCCCTCGCGGAGCAGCTGGCAACGATCTTCCATCAGGGTGTGCACACTATCCGCTACCCTTCGTAACAGTCGCAGGTGTTATTGACGGAGCGGATGAGCGAACGGAGATACAAAGGGAAGTCAGAGAAGAATATCAAAATAAAAAAATGAAGGTATAGTCTCCGGACGAGTTTCCAGACGTCCTAGAAGTTCAACAAATATAATACACATGTTGAAGATGTCGTAAGCGATCGACAGGTTCGACTTGATGATAGGCGGTTGGGGAGCTGCCCTAGGTACTTACACGTGTTTTACCAGGTACACGTGTACCTATAGTAGGTACAAGGTCAGGGGCGGTAGACAACTGGTAAGCACCCTGGGTAGTACCTAAGGTACCTGTAATCACCGGAAGTTACCAATCTTAGGTACATGTATGTAGGTACCTACCTGTAGGTATTTGGCCAACTGACACCGCACTCAAGGCGGCCGCCTAAAGCACAAAGGATCCGTGCTGTAACTCACTGTAAGTGTACACTAGGTACCTCCCTAAAGAACCTATGGCCTCCACTACGACGTCCGTGGACCCACAAGTAAGGGACTTCTCTCCAGGTGCATATTCAACCTCAGTTACCTAATATCGTGTACCTTAGTGTATTCCGTAGGCATACTACTAAAAATACCTAAAGCTTGGTAATTCAGATGCGAAGAGCACATACTGTACCTGTCATTGAAGGGTAATTCCAAAGTTCCAAGTTCCACGTTGAGAGTGGCTGTTATCGGTTAATCTCCCCGGCGCATGTCTACCTAGTCAGAATCATGGTTCAAGTTTAATGACATGATAGACTAATCGCTACAATTCATCACCATGGAAACACAACATGGGCAGCCGCAGGATAAGGTCAAGCTATTAGCCTCGACGGGGAACATCGCCGCCGGGTCTCCTTCTTTACCTCCATCCGAAGCCGGCGGCGAGCACGTTCTTGGCTACTTTGAGTCTGCGCAATGGACCGCAGACGGCACCGCGTTGCTGACCTATTCCTCGACACATACAGTATCTGGGTATATCGTGCCCGGTGAGCTTCTCTCAGCAGAAAACGATCCGCTTACTCTGAGCCCACAAGCACGCATCCAACTCCCGGAGCCGAGCAACGTGTTATCCGGGGCCCCGTACTTCTCTCTCGCTGAGCCATGGTCGCAACAATTTCTAGTCTCGGCTCGAGATCATCCTCTCCAGCTATTTTACCTAAGTCCATCCTCATCTTCATCATCGTCTCCCACATCTCCCAGTTTGCATCCCCCTATATCTTCCTATCCCTTCACCAGAGCCAGAAGCGAGACGTTCCTCAACGCGACATCCCTTCTCTGGCCATCCCCAGGCACCCACTTCATAGCGGGGACCCGTAGTCTTCTAGCGCGCTTTGACGTCCAGCGCACAGGTGAGGAACCGGTATTACGGATCCGCACCATCCCTTCCGAGCGACATTTGTCAAAGGGCGGTGGTGTCGGCATGCGAGGCGTCGTGTCTGCGCTAGGAGGACAGCCGATGGACATGGGAAACGGCGCTAGTCTTGTCGCGGCGGGTACGTGGACCCGTTGGGTTGGACTGTATGACTTCGCCCAAGCCGGGAATTGCGTCGCGACGTGGAGTATTGCAGCTGCCGTGCGAGACACAGCTTCCAATGCTGGAAGCGGTGACGAGAGGAAGAGTTTGGCCGGCATCAACGGCGACGGCATAACCCAGACAATTTGGAGCCCTTGCGGTCGCTACCTCGTTATTTGCGAGCGCAAGTCTCGCGGCGCATTGATTTATGACGTTCGTGTGACGGGAAAGCTCCTCGGCTACCTGACCGGGCGTGACGCGTTTGGGAACCAGCGAGTTGCCTGCGATGTATTTCCCGGTGCAGATGAGACTGGGGGGTTCGAGGTGTGGTCTGGAACGTCAAGCGGTGCTGTAAAAGTATGGGAAGGCGTTGGAAGTCGAGAGGGCCCTCACGAGCCAACCTGGGGATGGACGGCACACAAATCAACAGTTGGCAGTACCTGCCTGCACTCCAGCGGCAGTGTCGCGGCAACATGTGCTGGATCTTGGGAATTTCCTGATGAGGATCAAGGCCCAGTGCAGGACCTCTTGAACGGCGGTAGTGGCCAGCGGCAGGGAAACGAATTAGAACAGAGTATTGATGACTGTGAGAGCAGTTGTGAAATTGAGACCTCGGAAAATCAAGTGCCTTGGATGCAAAGGCGAAATAAGGAAAGTAGTTTGAAGATCTGGAGCGTTGCACCTCTGAGTGCCACTGATGAGGAATTTACAGACAGCAAAGTTTTAGGATGAAGCGATTTACGATACCCGGCTTTATAGAAATCAAAGCACTATAAGAACGTGTGCTTCTAGACCAAATTCGATTACTTTGCGTCTCGAAGCTAACTGGCAATGTCTGTCATGATTTTGAGTTCAAGCACAGCCATCAGCATTGAAGCTGGCTGGTAAGCAATTCACAGACGCGGCCGGTAGGCCCATCAAGCCAGAGCCATTCAGCTCCAATTAGTCTCCAACATCCTGTTGACTCTCCTCAACACGCTCTCTCCACCAATCAAGTTGCTAAAGCGGTCCTCGCGTTCAACAGCCGACATCATCATGAACGAAGCTAAACCAGGTATAGGACACTCGCTTTCCTTCTCAGATAAGTTGTCTGTTCTCTTAAGACGAAGGAGAGTAGCTTGGGCAGCGTAGGCGTTGAACCCCATCCTACGAAGGAATATCTCCCACTGCGTCTCGTCCTGTGTGAGTTGCCCCTGGATTTCAGAGGCCTCAGGCGCATATCGGACGGCGAAGCAAACAAGCCATTTCGCCAGCGTGGCCTCCCCGCCTCCAACGTAGAACACTTCAACTCTACTATCGAGACCGGCAGCGAAGCAGACAAAATCCGCGTACGCTGTTGTCTCCGAGGGTGTGAGACTACGGACCGTCTCATCTACGGCATTTCCTTCAGAAACGAGTATTATCAATCGCTCATAACGTAATGCTGCGCAGCTTACGCGCTCGCGAATTGAAGACAGACCCCTATGACCAGGCAACGGTCTCTGTATAACTTTCAAGATTGTTGTTGCGATGATTCCGGTAGCAGCAGAGACAATAACGTCCGCTTCAGCCGCTACGGATGTCACAGGAGTTGATCCAGAGATAGAGCGCTGGCCCTGGGCGAGTTGGTCCCACCGATCGAAATCGCGCTCGATTATTTCGGCCGTGGGATAAAGCTTTTCAAGGCGAGAAAAAAGCCCTCGACTAAGACTTAAGCCCTTGATCAATTGTGTGGGCCCGCTTGGAGTACCTAACTCGGGGCATGGAGTTTGAAGTGTAACAGGTTTCCCCGGCTGCTGCTCTATGAGGTCAGGCAAGCGAGCGTCATATTCTCTTGGCCGTAAATTATCTGCATCCGAATCTAACTGTGATTGAGTTCCAGGCATGCAAGAAGATGGAAAGAATGGGCTTTGATTTCTTTTGCGGCGCTTCGTTGTGCGTATATTGATGTAGTTTGAAAGCAAAGTCGATACTGTCAAATTGGATTCCGTGCCAGGTAAGAAATTGGTCTTGTCAATCTGCGTCTGTTGTAACGGCCTCCTATGTTGAGACAGTGCAACAGGGTTAACGGGCATATCTGACCTTGGGGAGGAATTCGTCCCCGTCTCTACCCATTCATTCTCAAGTCGTCTCTTCCTGACGAGACTCGCCAAATCTTGTATTGTACGGTCCGTATTTACAGTCGCTTTTATCTCTCGGACGTCTTCTTCACTTTCTAACCCGCGCAATATAGCCAGGCCGGGCCGTTTCCAAGAGTAGTCGGCACTAGTGGGAACATCCTTAATATTTGGAAAACTGAGAATTGGCGACAAGTCCCTTTCACAGTCAACCGTTTCGTTTGTCAAAGTTTGGAGGTTGATTTTTTGTAAGAAGGGGACCCAACGAAGTTGTGAGTCCGCCCGAGAGTTCCTTGAACAAAGTGGCATCTCAATACTGTATATTCTCTGTAACCACTTTAGATGTTCTCGGAAGTCCATTGAAAGTTTCTGCCACTCAGGCGCCGGGATCGAGAAATCCGCGGTGGGCACTTCCATTCGGGCAGCAGCGCCTGCAACGCTGATTTGTTCCTGCTCGATGTTCTTCATTGCAGCGGCTGCAATCTCTTTCACAAAAGTGCTTAAATTGTGGTCAAATGTGCAATCCATATTCTCGGTCTGGCCAACATCCATCTCCAAGGAATTTGGGTGGAATAGCTTGTTATCCATGTCCATGCTGGTCAGCAGTGCCGGTATGATTGGTTGCTCATCGGTATGCGGCGGTGTAGTGAAGGGTAACAGAGGACTTTCCATCTTGATTGAGCTGATCTTGGGCAGCTCATGGCTAAGGGCTGGCTGACTTAGCAAAGGAGACAATTGCGGAATATCAGCATCAAGCATCAGCGAGACATCAGTTTGATGTTCCCGCTGCAATATGGCGGACTCAGCCGCTTTCACATCGTCACTAAGCATCGAGCTAGAGTCGTACGCAGCTGGAACCTCACAAACCTCGGTTTCCGGGATGAAGTGTTCATCGTGTTGGATAAATGGACTAAGTGGAGGCGTAATTAACAAGTCACGTAGGAACTAAACCATGTGAGTCAAGCGACAAGGGAAACAAAGTTGAAAGTCGAACGTACTGTTCGACGGGGCATTGTCTCTTCAAGTACTTGAGGGATCTCGTTGTCGAAGCAGTCATTCTCAAGGGCACAAGCTAGACGATTTACTGCCTCTCTAGGTACGTCAAGCTTCTCGTGGCGAACTACATAATTGAGCGCCTGTGTAAATTGGTGAGCGGAGTCAGGAAAATCCAGTCCTTCATCCATGGCTATATTTAGCCTTTCAGGTGGAAATATTTCTGGACCATAGTCTGGCTGCCGGTATGCCTGAATGTTTCTGGCGAGCTCGCGACAGTCGTAGTCTGGATCGCTAACTAGGGCTGGCAATTCAAGCTTGAACTCTGCTAAACGTTTGCGAACATCATATTGAGCTAACGGTGTCTCAGACTGACCATCCATGTTCACCTCCTCAGAGCGGAGGGCTTTAACTAGTAGTTCGACCGTATTCTTGGACACATCAAGTTGTTCTTGCAAATGAGTGGTCGGGAGTTGAAATTGAGGAAGGGGTGAGTCACTTGTCAGAGCATCAGGCCCGGCATCTGGTGTAGGTAGGGGTAAAGGACAGTTGAGCAGGCATATGAGAGAGAGAGGATCGACTTGCGAGTCGAGTGATAGAAGATTATCCCGGGCATATCGGTCCGGCTGCGAAGCAGTCTCGCCATCATGGTCCATTTTCACGAAGCGATAAGCATAAAAGGCAGGAATTTGACAATGAATATGAAATAGGGATGCCCATGACACACCTATAAGTGACTGAGCAGAATCACTGAGTATTGCTGCAGGAAAAATTCAACGGTCTACGCGTCTATGGCATGGACAAACCATGACTGATCAATCAAAGAATATCAATCTTTCTGACTTGCCGGGATATTTTGATCAATCTGGCAGTGAATGAATGGTTCGAATAGATTCAGTGGTTGCTAAAGAAAGTGACTGAATTCAACCCTGACTAAAGCTTAGGTGTAGACGTGTGTGTCAGAGATATTATGTCTCGTTGCTGTGAGTATGAGAGGAACTTGAAGATCATGATTACACTGCACAACGTCTGCCGGGAGTGATCGGGGAGGAAATGGTCGAGTGATTGCCTGAAGTCGGTTCTGCATCATCTGAGTGCGTACCTATTCCGTAGTGGAGCGCTAGTGAAGTATCGCCGAAATATAGCCGGGCCAATCGAAAAGCACACGGGTGCGTAGGTGGTCAGACGTAATAATGTCTTATGTAATATCCTGCGGACAACCTTTTTTACATTATGTACCTACGGAATAAAAATACCGGTAGTTACTTGTACGTACGCATGTAAACAGAAAATCAAAGCAGCCAGAAACTCAGATCCTCAGATGCTCAGAAGACAAGCGTGCGATACAGAAAATAGGTCATGACCTACAGCAAGCATACGTATAGATGGTAGCAGATAGCCCACGACCGGCATATCCAGACTTGAGTAAGCTTCCTGCAAGTTGATCAAATGGAACTACAGAAACACTTGCTTGAGCTAGGTATGTCCCTATGTCCCGTACGCTGCTTTTTTTTTCATTGTCTGTCGCCTTACAAGTTGCGAAGAACTTGTAACAATTCCCATTTTCAACTTCCTCCAGGCATTTTACCCTAAGGGATATATGATAGTCAACCTACGAGGTGCACGTCTATCTCTGCCCAGATTGAAGCTATTGAGTTGCTCATACGTCGGCATTATAGTGTTATGCAGTAGAAGGATTGCTGGTGACCATGTGTGTCTCCGGTATTACGGTAACCATGGGAGTCCCGGCGGAACTACATCAGGTAATTTATGATACAGGAAAAAAGGAAAGGTAAAGCAGGTCTTACAAATTCGCAGAACGCGTTTCGCACTTTTACTCCGGCGGATGCAAGCCTGCCTACGTTACTTCTAGCCTTTTGCCTTCGATATGTTCCTGTCTAAACCTTGAGGTTGTTTGTTGGGCTAGTATAAATTGCTATCAGTCCCCGATGCTCCGATCATATTAATTTTTATACCCTGCAATCTTGATTCCATCCGTCTTGATAAACGATTCTACTCCAAGGACTCTGTTCTGCTAATATAAACACTTATTCCCATATTGCCAATAACGCTTTGCTAGACCAGTCCGCCTTCTTCTAGTTATGACGACCAGAGGCTCTATCGATCGCGGAGCGCTTACGCCCACTGACTCCTCCACCTCCCGCTTCAACTATTACGTTGTCGGATTGGCACTGCTGCTATCAACAAGCTCATTAGTCCTGGCTGTCTATGCCAGATCTCTCATTAGCCCATATAATGAGAACGCCACGGCCTATGCGGGCTTTTTGGCAATTGCTGTAAGCTTAAACTGTCTCACGAGCCTATGGACATTAGATATTTCAGGATCTAATCTCTCACTCCTAGTCGACCTTGTCATGGATTTTAAACGCCCTCGTCCTGGTTACCCATTACGTGCCCCGATTCTTCCATCCCGCGAACGCCGTGATAAGTTGGTTTGTAGGTCTCATCTTCTGGTCCTATGGCTTTCTTTTTGCTCTAGTATGGGGCTACGATGCCCTCTCGCTTGGTCAAAATGAAAATACCGAAACCAAAGAGCCCTGGAAAGCGTTTGGCCTAACCCTTATTGCCTATGCCTGTGTCGGCGCTCTGACTTGCATCCTGAACGGTGCTGCTATCTTTCTCGCCTGTTCTGTGTCTGGCATACTATCCAATAACACGAAATCAAATAATGATATTGAATCTGCGAGGCCACATGAGGTTCAAACTCAGACAGCAGCCCCTTCCCAGGAGGGCCACGCAACTCGGTCCGTACACGAGGCTGGAGCCATGCCGCGGCCTTTCCGTTCTTATCTTCTATTTTCACGTTAAGGGTATAATCAGTCATTTTCATCTTGCTTGAGTCTAAGCGAGTGTCAGCTCGATGCGTACCAGCTGCTTAATACTAGGGTGCTACGAGGGGCATTTGGTAATAGGATCTCTTGGTACTATGAGAAGTTTACGCGCCCTCCTATCATCTGGCGGCCAGTTACTTTGAAAGATTAGGAGCGAATTGACTATTGGTTACTCCATTGAGCTCTATACGTGTTTTGCTTTCGTGTGGCAAACCCTCAATTCACTCAGCGGCATTCCTTACAGCCGAGTAGCTAGGCCTCTTTCATTAAAATAATTTAAGAAGGCATAAGAAGGAGAAGATATGCTATCACTTGATAGCATATAAGCAAGCCCTCTCGCACCCGATGAACATCTTCATGCCAGAAACGATTTTGGTTTGTCAAGGGGGTTGACTTACGGATGTTATCTGGGAATTGTGCTTGAGGTTTCCCCCGATTCATGCCAGGTCGACGCTCGCCAGACCAATTTGCACGCGTTCTCCTCACCTCGTTGAAAACCTGGACACACAATCAAAGACAAGACAGCCATGCTGGCCCAGATGAAGAGGTCAAGTCCTCTCACCGCCTTAATTGATTCATATTGAGCCATTGTAGGTGTGTGATTACGACATTAATCCACACACCATTCCATCGTCAGGAATTGCCTATACAGCACAGCCAAAATCACCATATGATCCTAAAATTTATCTTGACCGCAAAATACGTCTGAACTAGCTTCTTTATCGAGATTCCTCGTGCAATGCTTTGCGTAATCTCGCATCACAATGTTGAAGCTTCATGGCGGTATGGAATGAATCATTTAGTCTCCATCCAGATTCGAGGATTCAGAAGCTACGAGTAACTTGAGATTACACTGGACAACTAACAATACCATACAGTAACCACGGTAGCATTCTAGAGGGGTTTATATAAGCCCAGGATCTCGAACGTGCTCTACTTTTTGTCCCCAGTCAAGTTCCATTGAATGCATTCTGCATCTTGCGCCAACTATCCATAAGCATCGCCGACTGTTTGGTGCTCATCTGTTTCAGCTAGACAAGCGATCATGACGAAGCTTCAATTCTACCTCAAATAACCGGGCGTCGAACTGAATACCTTGCCGGCCTACATCGAGGATCTTGATGTTGACAGGATCTGATCTTGCTCAAAGCCACTACGTACAGTCTGTTGACCAGCACAAGGTGCATTCTTCTCTTTGATTGCTACATCATCCATGCCTACAGGCTACAACCACAAGTCAATTCAGGTAATGAATCTCCTCATTGATCCTTGCACCCTGCATGGTATGGCCCAGCACTTGCATTCACTTACGGTTTCAAATCGTAACAATTCTTAGTCTACTCCGGATCTCTGGTCCCCTAGGTGCTGATCCGCTTCACTATGACTCTGAAGCAAACGATACTCACAGTTAACGAACGAAAATAGAAAGGCAGAGCCAGCGTATTCTCTTTCGATACCGCATGGACACCGTTACGACACGCAGGAAGCCCATCACAGTTTCTAAGACCCCGAGGCTCGTTCAAATCTTCCCTTGTACAGCAGCGCCATTGACACCACAAAACATGTAGGAGAAACCAACGCATTTATTATCGAACATAGTGAATACTAACGTCGAAATAACGGAAAGATAGACCTTCATTCAGCCCGACCCCTTTACCACTATCCTTATCCCTGCTCATAGCGACCATGCGCAAACTTGGGTATCGTTGTCAGTTTTATCTTTTGCCATCAGGTATAACCATATGTCCATGAAATAACACCCCGATAAAACCTAATGAATATGAACGCCTCCCGAAAGAAGAGATAAAGCCCGGAATTTCAATAACGGTAGTCGTACCCGCGACCCCGTCTCCCTTTTCCCCATCCCCCTGCGCCATTCCCACGCATAATCTCACACCATCACCCAAGACTAACTTTAAACCGCCCAAGTCACCGATTTCTGATTACCGGTACTAACACTGCCAATACCATCGAGGAAAGTGTTAATTTCCTTATCCATGTCGGCGATGGGTAAATGACACGCTTGGCCATCCAGTGGTAAATTTTGTGTCGTCTGACCAGCAGAAGACTCTTGATAGCTTGGTATGGCCTCAGCTCCCATTGCCGTTACCGTTGCTGCTGTTTCCATGAGCGTCTCGATGGGCATATCCATGGGAATCTCCATGGGCATCTCCATGGTCATTTCTGTTCCACTTTCCGTTCTTATTCCAATTCCCGCTTCAGCGCCAGCTGCCTGCGGCTGCATCGGAGCGAGGTTGTGAATCGGAGCAAGAGTGTGCATTGGAGCGACAGTCTGTATCGGAGCGAGTGTTTGCATCGGTGGGGGCGACCACATAGAATTCCAGCGATCAATCTCCCTCTGATTCTCAATCATTTCATCAAGCCTACGCCTGAACTGTTCTAAGCTATTACGCAAGACAGCGTTGTCATATTTCAGTCTTCCGTTCTCGTTCTGCAGGGCATTCAGGCGTGCCGTGGAGTCAGCTCGATCACGGTTCGCAGCCTCCGCCTGTCGCAGACGCATCGCCAGACGCTTAGTCTCAGCAGTCAATTCGTCAATAAGGTTCTGTTTACGCTCGCGAGACTTCTTAGCAGCCAGATTGTTCTTATGCCGCATGAAGACCTTGCGCGCCTCCGCCACTGCTTCGTTGTACTTGACGCGCTCACGAATCTCTTCCTCGCCCATGCGGACCGAGATCTCCCGAGTCACAAACGGTGGTCCGTACGGGGACTCTGGCGGCTCGTCATCGTACTTCGATTTTCTCTTGGGTCTGGATTTGGCTTGCTGGTCAAATGCCAGCGAGAGCGTTTCCGACCCTGTATCGTCGGGTTGGCGCGACTGTGATCTGTCTCTTGGCGTGTGCAGCTGTTGGATCTCACCAGGGCTGTTGTGGCTGTCCTCGCGGCATGGGGCATTTATTGGTGTAAAGCCTTGATGAGTAGGTTCGTTGAGGCAATGATCTCCGGCTGAGTATGGGTTGGTCATGGCCGGCAATACAAGTCCCAATCCATCAAAGGCGGGGCCTGGGTTAGTGTCGAGATGGTTTGTCGATATATCTCCGAAAAGTCGATACACATTGCCTCCTTGATTGGCAGAGTGATATTGTTGAAAGCTCACATTTGGTTCCAGGGTGTCTAACATTATCTGTCCCAGGCATGTCGGGCATGAGCACACATTCTGTTGAATGTGACTGCAATCCGGGAATCCGCTCATGATGACGTTTTGTGATGAACTCGAGTATTGTAGGAGATAATAGGGGTATGTTAAAAGAAAAGAAATAAAAGAAATATAATAATAAAAACAGCTGGATGAGATACAGGCTGTAATGGACGTAGGTTGATATGGTGATGGTGTTGCTTATTGCCCACTAACGATGTGTTGTAAGGGGCTCTTTTCATTACCAAAAGTACACCCTTGATAACTTGACTACCCGTATTTATAGTACTTGGTAGAGTCGAGCCACCTGATGTTATTTAGCTATCTGTGCAAGTACTGTGAGTGGTTGGGTTGTAGAATAGACTCTAGATAATTATGACCAAAGCACAAGATGGATGATAGATAGAATGTGGGATGTGGGCTTTTCTTTCACCAAGTTGTGAAGGTGCGGAAAGTTTTGGGAATGTAATAGGATATTGTATTCCACGGGGAGAGCGGAAAATTTGAGAGTATTTATATGTTTCAACAGAGCAACACATCTGGATGACAGGCAATGAACACAACGACGCCCTCCAAAGAAATTCAGAAGCGGCAAATTCAGGTACTATCCCCAGATGTCCTCAATAAAGTGACTCACAGCCAAATACTCGAATTCCCAGGCTTGCCGCCCGCCTGACTTCACCCGTAAAGGTAGCAGATCTGGTTAGGCATGTACCTTTCGGCCACGGGTTCTCTCAACTGGACTTCATTTCCATTGAAAGTGACGGCAGTGTAGGTGTGTTAGTGAATCAGGGCCTGAGGCCGCAAGGCAGCGACTATGTAGGGATACTTTCGAAACAGGTACTTAAGCCAGACAGCCTTTCACCTCTAGAGCGGTCTCGTGTGCATACCTTCCGACTCTGTGAATCACTTGTTAGTGAATATGTCTAGAGAATGACCCACAACGATGGTCTAACTGCTGTACATATGATTCGACTGACCTCATCATCTGTAAATTTCCAGTGCGTAAGTGAATTTGCAGGTACGTAGATTTTCTGCGCGCCTGCTATTGGCTTTTCAAGTTTGATTGCCTCGTGAGCCTGGTTACTTGAGAAACAAACGATCTTCCGGGCTAGTGAGCCCTAATGGACTGGCAAATAGAAATTAGGTTGAATTCTTAGGAGAAATACTTGCTGCTCGTTAATTCCGAGTTCCTGATTGGATTCTGGCATTGGGAACCCTGGGTGCCTGATTAGGTTGAGCGTCATGTTGTTACTCGTCGAGCATCAAAGCTTTGAAAAGCCCTTATGGAGCTATGACCACATGTTGTAGTTTCTCTGACCTTGACGGCCAGGGTCTAGTTGAAGCTCGGAAAATATGTCAAATGACCAAGTACTGCGGGAAGGGGTTTGTTCCAAGTACGTACTTGTACCTTTCTGGTGTATTTCGTCCCCAGTGATCCATCGACAAGATACGCAACTTGAGGAGAATTCGAGAAAACGGCCATCTCCAGTAATTCTGAGGAACTTCTCGAAATAATGCGGTTCATATAATCATGTAATGAGAAGAATACGTGGTGTATCTGTAATGTTCAACGTTAGACTGTTACTACCCTCTTGTATTTATAACCTGGAAAGACTCGAAATCCCAGAACACTTTTTGAAGATAGGACGGATGACTCTTTTCCCCTAACGCTGCTGTGACACGTTTCATATTTATGATGACACTTCTAAGTCTCAGGTTATTAAGTCAATGGCACATGCTCAGCTCAAATGACATCAACAGAACCTCGAAACTTGGTCTAGCGAGTGGCAACTCACCCTCGTGAAGAGGCAATGTTCATCTAACTCAGAGGAAGACGGACGATTCTGAGCGGACTGTTGCTTGCGGTCAGTGATACGATTGGCGGCCCGGTGCATGTTGACCAACTGACAGAGGTGACTTTCGAATCACCAGGCCTCATTCTACCTAGGTAGTTTCTTGCGGCAAAAGATCGGTGCTGGCCCTGTAGCCCAGGATGCTCGACGCGAGGCTTATCGTCGGTGCTTCTGAACTGGCCATGTGGGCGTAAGGAAGTATATCAGCGCCTCTGTGGCCTAGACTATGGCTATTTCGAAGAGTCTCCTCGAGTTCATTTTCCTTGATTGATGGCTCTCGTGTTAATCGTCGAAGCCAAACCATCATGTGATTTCGTTGGAGGGCGCCATCCCCCATTTCCACGTTCGTGCTGTCAACTTCATGCGTACGGAAACTTCTCAAACAATTAATAATGCCGTCCTACTCCAGGCATAACGGCTTACTCTGCATCCTTGGGTGACGCGACCGAATACGATCTTACCTTGCGTCGAGGAGTGCTGCGCGCAAATTAACCTGGTAATATCGGGTCTAATTGTGATCATGCCATCTAACCTTGTCTTCACTTCAGGCCTCTTGTCCCTTACGGACGCCTCAAGCGCCATTACTGCCCAGACTTTAACGGTAGTCTTTCCGCATCGTCAACTCGTCTCCACCCTTCATGCAAGTCCCCAACGCGAAGACCGAACTCCTTCTATTTATTCGCGAACGAGAGCGCCGAGATGTAAATAGCAGCCCATTCGGGGTAAACCATCTTGAATCCTACCAGATATATTCCGATAGTATCTGGCAGGAAGCTATAGCCTATAAGGAAAAAGAAATACATTATACGGTTGGGCCATCCTGAAAGGTATTACCAAGCGAACTACGGTACTTGGGTAGTGGAATCCATGACCTAGCAGATTCCGCGGCAGACAATCAAGGCATAAGATCGTCACTCTCTTGGCGAATATAACGGGTTCGGAGGTTGTGTTCCTGTCAGGCAGACTTCAAAAGTGGGAGGCCGTTTGATGAAGAATGGAGTGCAACCTGGAAATACAGGGGCCAGGGCATAGCACAGCATGAAGGAGGGCGCACCCGTTGCCATAAGATTCAGGTGAGGCACACTGCTGCTGCATGGAACAATACTATAACGGTCTGTCCTGCAGATCTGGCTTGCGCGTTATTATGTCACCCCGTGTTATGTCGCGTTGTGGCATCAGGATCTCCACGTCCCTGATGCCGGTGGCCCTTTCCGGATACTCTGTCTGCCGACCGTCGATATATTTACGGATACAGAAATCTCATCTCGTTTCTCTCTCGCTCTACCTTCCCGGCGTGTAAGTACTACCGACAACCTCCAGCTAGCTACTATTGAGGTGGGCTGTCTAAGAGAAGAGGAGGGCTGTATCGGACAAACGGGCGGCGGCTGACGGTGAGTACTGCTCCAGCTTTCAGGTCTCTGGTGGCACGACAACGCTCCCCAGGTTTTCGGGATGATCCCACTTTTCTAACCTTTAGAGGCATTTGTATCTACGCACGGAACTCTTCTCTGGCCGTTAAAGGTTTACTATCAGGACTCGGACAATTACTGAACAGTGAATGTTCCCAACGCCACCATAGCTATTCGTTACGAGTCTTGATTATTGCCAAGGTTATATGACAACATTGAATCTGCATATAGATTATTATATGATCGTCAAACCACGTGGTTGTGGGCATCGTGAGTGCCTGCCTTTCAATCTTGCTAGTTGCTCTGTATGCAGGGAGACCTGTCCAGGATTTCTCCAGTAAGTTACAGTAAGGATTGGATCTGAGGTCTTGAAATTACCGCGAGGTGTACCTACGTATTAGGCTAGGTATTACATGTATGGCACCTATTGCATCCCGTAGTCACAATAGAGGTCACGGTGTTATGATAGATTTTCTATTCATAGATCACTCTAACATCCCATGCTGCAGAATGTAGCATTGATTGGATTGAGAAAGCCACGTGTAACTAGCAGGGAGCTGCGCGACAGTTTTCGATGAGAGGCTGGGATGTTGCTTATCATCGTTTAGTTACACGCGATCAACAGCCTCCAGGTTCCATAAACTGTGGTTCGGCTCTTAGTATCTTGGAAAAGCGGCAAGCCCACGCTCGATTAGGCGGAACGGCTCGAGAGATCGAGTCGGATCGACTTACATATAGTCCGTAGCGCTGCCGTACTGCTCGGTGATTTAAACAAAAACGGTCGTACTGTACGATATGTAAGCAAGCCTATGCACTCGTGCAGGGATGGACATATCGGTACCTACATGCATATGGGAGGCTCAGGGACCAGGGGCTAGTTACTGTAGAACAGGTCAGCAAGAAGCTAGAATCCGTTTTCCCTTGACAAGGGGGCCGTTGTCATCATGGGTCATGGCATTTAATAGCACCCATATGACATATCTACGATGCAACTGAAGGTTTGAAAAGTTCATATATAGCGTAGTAGTGTCTGTGATGCAACTTATTTCAAACGAAATGGTAGGTCGTTGGTCCAAGAAAGGTACCTAGACCGTAGATGAAATACCTCGCAGCGTGGCTGCATGGGGCAGACTCGAGGACAGGGGAGCTAGAATTTGGAAGGAATCTTACTTCGTAGGTAGTCTATCCTCGAATTAGAGATGCTTTAATGTCATGACAATTCGATGCCTTGCATCACGTCTGTATTTGCTGCCACTACACTAGATAATTATCTTGTTCACCCTTGGCTGCGTTATTTTTCCATTGTCACGTTATGCCTGCATAGATGTAACATACGGTAACATACTGGATTGATACATGCTCTGGAGAATCCCGGCTCTATGATTATACGAAGTCGTTTTAATACATGTACGTAATGTAAAGCTAATATACAGATCCCCGGCGCCGTTGCTATCATGAAGTATTTTTAAATTCTCAGGCTCGTCGAAAAACGTCAATCGTGCGGTGTGAGATGCTCCGTAATTGTCTGCGTAAATCAACTTCAAGCTGGTCAAAAACTGCGAAAGAAATAACGTTGCCTCGGGCCTGGCCTGATGGTGAGTCCGGTAAGAGACCTTGAGCCGCATAGGCCCCGGTTCTCATCTCCTTGAGACGCCTCAGCAGGCTTTCAATGATTTTCAGCATCACCTGCAGCTCACCCAGAGTAGACATAATCATATCTTCCTGATTTATTCTTGAATAAATGTCCATCGCTTCAAAGCCAATGAGTATGCTTAACATCCGTACGTGATTGTCATGAATAAAACAGTCACAGTCGATAATCTGAAGGATGTATTCCATCATTTCTTGATTCCTAGCCTGCCCCTGTATCGACTCACGACGCAATGACAGTAGAGACGCCGCGGCCTGCGAAAGGCAGTCGTGTGGCATGCTCGTAGCATAACTTTGAATAGGCTGTGCCGTTGGCGTTTCTGGTGGCGTGCCAAAGGCCATCGGAGAGGTATTCTGAAATGCTCCAGTGTTATAGTCAAGCGCGGGCGGCATACTTGAGGCGCTAGAGACACTCCTTGAATGGTGTCGCCTGTTGGTGGAATGATTCAAAGTATCTAGGCATGAGATATAGTTGATAGTGTTGAAAGTGGCTGTCGTTGAGGCAATGGTATCTGAAATAGGGACATGATCCTGAAAGACTTGAGTGGAGACCGACGATAATGGTGCGTGAGTTGCATCATATGAAGATCCCATAAAGTTGTTGGGGGCGTGAGTGTCATAGTTCACATGTGTAAAACCATTCAAAGCTGATGGGTTGGCGTTCAGTATGCTCATATTTGATTCGTTGAGCCAAGACAACGGCATTGCGGTCGGTTCTGACGCTGGAGAAGGTGTTCTGGAACTATTTGGCAGGAGTTCTCTGGGCGTGGACGGAGTCGTTGCAGCCGTCTGGTCAATGAAGACAGCAGTGCTCAGCTTAGCACGAGCTGGAAGTCGCCCATAGCGGTAAGAGAGACCGTATGAGCATTCCAAGCCTCTTTCGTTGCACCGTAAACATCGTGGCTTTTCTTTACTGCATCGGACCTTTGCTCCCGCGCAATGTGTACAGCTGTCCTTGTACTTTTGCCGTGTTCTTGTTGCCTGTCGTCCAGTCATGGCGAGGTGAGATGATTGAACTCTGGAATGTAAAGTGACTCTGTCGGACTCTTTGACGCCGTTGTCAAGTCGGAGGTGAGTATAAGTAGTCCGTTAATGACGAGGCATGAATAAGGAGTCATAGCCTGAAGCGGTAACACAGCTTCATGGCTGCAGTGGCGCCGCCTGGATCTGTTCCTAAGTCCTAAAAAAAGCTTCAAGGTCGGTAGATGTGGTCACTTTCTACTTGAAGGGGGATTTTTTTTTTTTGGAAATACCCAGGCTCGATACCGTGGAGTATTTAGTAGGGTAATCACTAAAGGTAAAAGGATGCTGGGGTAATTCTTGCGGTTGGTTATCAGCCACCATCTGTGGGTGAATAGTCTTACATGCTACCCCTCCCTAGCCCATCGCAAGTCGGTGCCAAGGCAACACCCGCTGTCGACGCGAACTGAGATGTCAATGTAGGCCCCGGCCGATATCTCGCCTGATAATCGATTTTCACCACTAATGCCAGGAACAAACGGGATCAGCGGCTAAAGAAGCAGGCTCCCCATCTACTACACATGTAAGTGGAATGCTTCTAGCTTGGTAGTGTGGGGGACAATCCAGCCCAAACCCAGCTCGATGCTGAATCGTGGGTTCACACTTAACCTGGAGCACCGCCTCGTGACGACGGCCACGACCACGAACGATGGCAATAACAAAACCAGTTCGGAGCATACATATGAAGCAACTGAGCTTACAATACCTAGGCAGTACAAAGTTGCGCCACGACGGACAATGTACGAAACCCCTAACCTACCTGATAGGCACCTGGTTAGAGTGACTTCGGCTCGCCCTCAGCCAAGGCATACAGGCATGTATATAGAAAGCGGGTCATAATTCGGCTTCTTCTACAAGTCTAGGAGACAGATTTGTCCTGATGTCTGGGAAACGATCAGTTTACAGGACAGTCTAGTTGGTTTCGCCTGCACGCTTCCTCTAAATAGGTATGGAGGTTGCCTGCAGGTCGCGGTTCAGGGCTACCTGATATCAGTCCTGTAGTTGGCCTGTCTTAAATCCCACCACAGCTAAATGCAGGAGAGAGAAGAGGCGGAGCTATACAAAGGTATGACCTTGATATATGGTGACTTACTACAGCTTGGGATCATTGACCTTACGATGGCATGCTTTGCATAGTGTGGTGTGGCATGAAGTTTAGATAGGATGTCACCGTAGCAAGCGTAGCAAGCTGAACACGATAACGCGCGTGGCAAGCGTCCTACTGGACCCTATTATACCGGCAAGGATGCAGTCTATCGGATATGCTAGGTATGTATGCCGAACATACGTAAGATCGGAGGAACTTCACGCCAAGAGGACTTTAGGTACTTTTGAAACAATGGCAACGTCTTGTATAAAACTGGGCATTGTCAACGAGACTTTAAGACATTAGTAGAGCTGCACATAACAGATATCTATAGCATTTTCTGAGTGAGCAGATATATGTCGTTTCAAACGGGTTTGCCTCACATTATTTACGTTGTTGCTTGGCCTGAGTGACAAGGTCAGTCGAAAAGAGTAGGGGATTCATCCCAGCCATCTGATCATCTCATTGGAGTCTTGGAGAAACCCTCGATCCCAAAGAGGAAATTTTACTCGAGGAGGCATGATTGAATGCAGCTACCTAGGCAGGTCCTAGGTTAGGTACTTATTCTGGGCAAGATTTGGAATTCTTCGCGAACGGAAGTGAGTGCGGAATGAGCAAC
The DNA here is from genome assembly GCA_022984845.1 of Xylaria nigripes. NCBI lineage: Eukaryota > Fungi > Ascomycota > Sordariomycetes > Xylariales > Xylariaceae > Xylaria > Xylaria nigripes. The sequence continues at coordinate 1,003,563 of JAJJKC010000011.1, read as the reverse complement.
GATTTGTAAGTCCGCCCGCTGCAGTATTCCGTACAACCTAATTAATTACTGCCTCGTTTTAGGCATATATGCTAGTAAAGTGTACACATCTTTTACTCACGTCATCATGCAATGCAATGCAGTTCGAATCCTATGATATGGTATCTACTTCGTACAGGAGAAAGTTGCAAGAAGAAGTTTCAGAATTGGGTCCTGGATAATATTCACTCTACTAATAAAAAATATTAGGTACAGAAGACGGAATTTCATATCTCTTATACGTTAGGACAAACCGAATCAGTTGCAATCCTTCATTACCGGGGGTTATTTATCTATGAAGTACGTAGTATTCAGTAGGAGCGGATTATTCCGCGCTATGCAACCTACCTAGTGTCTCTTAACTACATAATCTCCCTACTCCCCTACTCCCCTATTCCCCTATTCCCCTACCTACTCCCAGAGCTGCTATGACCCCCTGCCCGTTGAGCCCCGTCACTTAACCCTGATTTGCTCACCTAATACGAATCAGGTTGAGATCCACAATTATGGCCTAACCTCGTTGGTTATTTGACGGTGCAGGATAGCGGGGCTTTGAGGGGGGGGTCAGAGGAGTAAGAAAAGTACTACTCGTATCGTTTCGTAGCGTAAATTATTTCAGCTTCCCTAAAAATGTTGCTCCGACAAATGCAAGCAACATCTCGGCTTGAGCAATCCACATTTATTGCCAAGCTCTGTTCCGCACCGTAAATACTACTAAGTGCAAGTTGACACCTTCGCTAATCCAGATTCCAATTCCGCTGGATCAAGTCGGAAGATCAAGGCCAAACGGCCATTTGTAATGAAGGTCAAGAAGAGATGGCCTGTGCCGCTAAGCGTCTCGCAGATACTGTTTCCCAATTCGCGAACGGTGCTCTTCTTTAACCTGAGAGGATCTATCTCGACTGCGGCCTTAGCTAGGGCTCCCACACTTCTTTCAGTCCGACTTCACACAAACTAGCAAATGTCCGCTTGGCCTGTTCCCGATGCTCATTCTTGGCTGCCCGAGCGCATAAAGTTCTTTCGGCTGAGGGTCGTAAGGCGATGCCAAGCGAACATTATAACAACTAGAGATGGGATTAGCCAGGACTAGCCAGATGAATAGATTACTGGTACACACCGTTGGGCTGTATGGTATCTTTTCGATTGCAGCGCAGTTACAGCATAAAATGGCCCATGAATGAACTCCGCTATCCAGGCAGACGATTCAAGACAAAACCGCAACAAATTTACAGGTACGATGCACATCAAAACGGCTAGCTAGCAGCCTTGGTACCTGAGTTGCTAGCCCGCATTGCCTTTCTTCAGTGGGCGCGCTACAGAAACTCACTCTCGAGAGCATGAGAGACAGCATCGGCAATTACCGCAGAGACTCATTTATACCGTCAAGTTCCGTCCTTGTCCACATTGATATAGGTGTGTGTTTGTGTTAGAGTCCCTTACCGTTACTATCAAGTGATTCAAAGCATCACAGCATAACGTTGAGACTTCTACCTAGTGTATATGTATCTTACACAGTATGTGAATCATCGTGATGGCTCTCCTACGCATTCTGTGAGAAATCACTCCAAGAAGGGTCTTTACGGCGATGAAACATGACCTGGCCCCTACCAAGAATCTCGGCGGCAAATGAGTAAAGAACCAATATTGAACGCCAATGCACTGCTCCAAGACTCTAGACCCAACTATCGCCTTGTTGCGAAAGATTTACCCTCCGTGGTTGGTACAGAAATCAGTGGCTATCGGGGTAACGTGTAAATCTCATAACGGATTTCGACACCCTCATGATCTGAAATGATTACCTAATTCTGCAGATCCCCCAATCAAAACAATTTCCATTCTGTTCAGGTGAGATCTAGGGTTCAACACCATACTCAGATATCTTCGTCTTATCTTGAACCCGTTACATACGAAGTACAGTTCTGATAAACTGGTGCAGATGCGACAGATTAGCGCCCCTGCCGCGCTTACGGATTCTTGAAGGATGAGATATCCAAAAGCCACTTCTTATCCAAGTTTCTTGGCGATCGGGAGCTGTATGTTGTTCTGTGCGTTTTCTGTCCGAATCCAAGAAGCTCCTGCGGGCCACAGCACTAATTAATTAATAGACTACTGTTCTATACATATGTAAAGCTATCTAGGTGCGCGCGCGTGCGTATACGTAATTACACAACCAACCTGAACCCCGACGAGATCGAACGGAGGTCGTAGCACCTTCACATGTTAAGTATTACATAATACACGACCATTCAGCTTCCCCTGGCCTCTTAAGCTCTTCATATCCCCGGCACCGTCATCAATAGACGTACGACTCAGTCATCACCCGACGATACGCGGCCTAAGGTGATTAAGAATTTTTTCTAGATTAGGAGCATGATGGCCAGACGGGGTTGTAACGCAGCCCTAGATCAAACTCCAGTAACGTTGTAGACTGGTTGGGATCGAGTGCCGATATAAGCGGCATACCCAGATGGCCATCGCCATTCACAAGTACAAGTGCAAGACTCATTGGTGATGAGTCATCATCGTAACCTTGTCATGGACTCCTGCTCTGCAAGACCCTTCTTTGATCGGAGGGATCCGACTGAGGCGAACGGGCTAGCAGTCGAATTCAAAGGGATGTCGATAGTGCTCGTGATATCACTCACGATGGCAACGAGATTGGTAAGCCAGATGTATACGAATATCCCTGCGGATGACGAGGTAAGAAGCAAGTGAGATCAAATTGCACTCGCCAATCTCATTGTTGAGAAGAACAATTGTCCATGCACTCTGTCAGCATTCCGAAGCGCTGACCGATTTTCCGACGCTTTTAGGGAACAGAAAGCATCTCAGACATTGGAAAAATTTGTCGACGGCATCATCCAATGCAGTCATCAATTAGTCTTCTTCGATCCGCCGACTTTTCCTATCTTCCTCATGCCAAGCGCGACGATAATCAGCATGACAGTAGTAGCACCAAAGCTTGCCCAGAAGCTGGCCCGATACCCCACCAAGAGGGCGGCAGACGAATCCTTGTCAGCGTAATGGCTTCCCTGCGTCACTGCCGTAGCCAAGATAGCAGTCAGGTTGAGGCCGAAAGCTGCACCGACCTGCGCGACGGTGTTCGTCACGCCTCCGGCGAGTCCGTGAGCTTCTGGCGGGAAGATGGAGGTAATCGAGAGGTTGGCGATGACAAGCACGGCGTCAGCAGCAATGGGGCTGAGGAAGGTGGCGGGGAATACCATGGCCCAGTATGTGAGCTTTACGTTAACGAGAGCCATCAGCAGGGGTGTGATGGCTGATAATGCAATGGCACCTGCGACGATATAACTCGCGTGAACATGGCGCACCAGGCACCCCACAACAACATTGGCCAGCACGCCCGAGACAACTAGTGGGACAAACCGAAGCGAAGTGGAAAAGGCGGACTCAAGCTGCACTTCCTCGAAGTATAGCGAGAGGAAGTATTGATTCGCCGTAACGGTGGCCCAACCCAGGAAGCACAGAGCATTGATTGATACGAATGATGAATCCTTCCAAAGCGAGTTGGGGATCAGAGCTGGGCGGCCGAGTTTTTCCTGGCGACGAACCCACAGATAGAAGCACGGGAAAAGGAGTATCGAGATAGTCAGGAGTGTTATGTTAGCAGGCGAGTGGATGGATGATAGGTCTATTGTAATCGAGGCAAGAACGTACGACAGGAGGCCCAGTCCCGTTGAGGCGAACAAGACACCGACCCAGTCTACCTCCTCGCGGAATCGTTGTAGGAAAGAGCCGGTTCGTCGAGTATCGTTGGGGATGCAAATAAGCGACACGGCGAGGACAAAAGCGTTTAGGCCGGCGATGATGTAGAATCCAAGCCGCCAGCTGACGAGATCGGTGAGAATACCGCCAATAATGAGACCGACGAGGAATCCCATGGGCTGTGCAGCGCCGAGGCAGGCGAATGCCGCGTTACGAAGCATCCCGGTTGGGAAGTTTGCGGTTAAGATACTGACAGAGCTTGGTAGACACATGGCAATAGAGATTCCATGCATGCCCCGGAAGATAATGAGCTGGATTCCTGTGCGTGAAAGCCCGCAGGCCAGAATCCATACGGCCGACAGGAAGCTCCCTACTAGATAACTTCGCTTGGCGCCAACCACATCAGCGATGCTCCCAAAGAAAAGGAGCGTGGCACCGCTTGCGAGCGAGTAAACGCTTGCAGGCCATAGGAGAAGGCCTTCGTCGAGATCGATGTCCGCTCCTATCTTGGGTAACGCGACAGCGAGAATGCCGCTCAAAGTGGTGCTGAGAAGAGACATAAGGCAGACGGCGCCTATGATGGTAATTATTTTCCATCGTGGGAGTGGCGTGGAGTGCTGTCGACTGGATTCGGACGATACGTTGATGTCTTGCGTCTCAACGTCTCCCTCCGGGGCACTAAGCTCGACTGTATGCTCGGTCGAAGACTCGAACTTGGCGGGCTCAAGCATGGTGGCCATGTTGAGAGGTGGTAGGAACAGACAATGGTAAGGATTTCTTTTTTGCTGTCGTAAGTCAATAAGCGACTGGTTGATGGAACGTTGGTATGTGGTGTATACGGGAGTAAGCTAGGGAGACAGTGAGGACCCTAAATACTCGTGCCACGGTCCCGGCTCTGTCCGGTCTCGCTTTGACTCACCGACTAAAGTTGTATTCCAAAAACCTACCTGGTAATCATAATCGTCTAATATAATATATACCTACCCGCCGGTACCTACTTGAAAGAATGAAGCCTTTATCGTTTGTAATCATTGAAGAGCCGGGACGCGCTAGTCCTGTCTGGTATTAGTGTCATGAGATCTCTTGAACATCCGGAAGAGGACGTGTCGCCATCTTGTATATATAGGCATCACCTCTTCTCTTCTCTCTTTCTTGATTTTTCTTCTTCCTCCTATTTCTCTAGAGGAAGCGGATATTTCTCGGTGGCTCTCTCAACTCATCGCCTGCTCACTTGCTCCCTCCCTTAGATGCTCCTTCTTTTTCTCTTCATCGAGAGAGCGTGGGCTTCTTCGTTTGTCTGCTCTTTGTTTGTTGTCTGGTCTGCCTGTTGTAGTAATCATGAAAATCATGATCTTGCATCGATCAGAGTTAGGGATTGACAGCGGTCACGTGAAGATCTCAGCCTGTGAAGTGCTTTTTGCATACCTACCTAAGGCGCGAAGTGTGGCCGGCAGCAGCGTCGGTGGCTGAGAAGGGTGAGAACCACGTTACCAGGTACTGTGGGTCGCAGGTGGCAAGCGGCTTATTGCTGAGATCCTATAGAAATACACTGCAGTGCGAAGAAATTTTCATCACGACCAATCACGGGGCCTTCACCTCAAGCGCATCAATTCATGGGTCCGGATGTATTTTCACATAAATACTGAAGCGGAACGTGTGAACTGCAGGTAAGTAGGGTGACCTACTTGCCTAACCGCTCAGCACAAGAACCACAAACCAAGGAGATTGTATCGTGGCAACAACTTCAAGGGATTGGGAAGTTTGAACTATGTTGAAGAATACTAGTCCTTCCTTTCAGGAGGTCTAGGCCACACACAACGGTTCTCCTCGGCTGAATGTCTTAGACATACAGAGTGTAGCCTCTTTCAGCTGAAGAGGCCGTCGAAAGACGTCTCCTGCTAGTAGTTTCGGAAGGCATGTTCTCATCTCTTCACCTCTCCTCCACGCGTGTATAGAATTAGAGCAGCGTTTCCGCCTTATGCATTTGTTCCACTATTGCGCAACACGCAACCATCTACAGGGGAATTGGCTGGTCGAGAGAAATAGAATAGACCTAATATAATAGAAGATAGACAATACTAATGTAGAATTATAAATCTTGATAAGCATGGCTTAGTTGAATTCACCTCGCAGTGACGTAGGTATCCGAAACACCAGGTGATCGTGGCATAAGCTGAACATTTTTGCAAAGAAAGCGTTACAGCTGAGAGAAGGCGGAATTATGGTTGACTGTAGCTCATAGTGGCAAACAGTATAGCTCCGTTGGTGAAGCCAGAATGACTGACTACCTACCTAATATATTTCTCGGCCATATTTCTGACCATGAAGCATTTTGCAGTAAACGAGAACCCCAGGTTGACCGTTAACTCCCAAAAAAAAAAACCAGCTAACCTCCCTGATGACTAATCGTGGGATAGACTGCAGTCCAATAGCATGTAGGTAAGCCGTAGGTTTTTATAGACCGCAAGTAAATTCTACTGGATATACATACGATAATAAAGGTATGTATTAGCATTAACAAAGATTGATTCCGTGCGGATCCTGGAGGTTTTTTGCACCGCATTAGTAATTACATACATAGTAGTAGATACTACCGATCTACTTCGCACTGGTACCTTATATAAGGAACCATGTAGGCAGGTATCATGACAGATCTCAGTTGTCTCAGTGGCGCAGAACCTCAGAAGCCGACATCCGGACATCATTCGATCGAATTGACACCACAATCTCGCATATTTACCTACCCACTGCACACATGCATACTCATCTGCATGTTCGAGATCAGCTTGTTATTTATAGTCATGGGCCTCAACTGATTCTTACTGTACAAACGTACGTACTAGGTACATAGATTTCCATCTCGACGCTTCTAGAATGCGCAGGGATGGAGACCTAATGTTCCGGCCTCGCCTATCTGTGCTAAAAGGACGGGATGCGCCGTCTTACTCCATGTACCGTACCATGCGTGTTGATGGCGAAAAAAAAAACAAGGTCAATACTGTGTAGGTACCGGTGTGTTTTGCTCTGGGTAGGTAGGTATCTTTTGATCACTGCTTGATTCTGAATCTTGGATAAGACGGGTTGCTCTGTCTCGTATTACTGTTTGGTGTTGAATTTGTCTACCTAGCTTTACAGAACACAGCATGAGTGGCGGCACGATTACGTTGGCTTGCTTCCCGCTACTCAGTCTGGTCAGTTGGCGATGACAGTACCAGAAAAGCATAGACACCTCACACGACAAATTCACTTATGAAGGGGCGGTCATAGTGGTGGCGGAACTTGGAAATAATATGACAACTATCGGCCTCAAGACACTCAAACAGCATCTCTCCGTTCAACAGTGGCGACGACGAGGTTGGCGATAGGAGGTACGCAGGTATAGATCAGATAGGGTAGCTTAGGTACCTACAGTATAACGCCTCTTAACGCCACATCTATTTTGATAGCTCTCCCACCCTCATTCCATTCAACAATATAAACACCACCGGGTAGGCAGGTCCGGTCGGTAGGGTACGGAAGTCGAATTCAAAGTTTTGCGCCGAATTACCCATATTACAGTGGGATCTTAGCGGTCTTTGCGGCGCACAACATTCCAAGCTGACTTTCGCACAAAATCAATCCTACGGTTAGTATCTATACGTTAGGCACGAGCCGGCGATATTTTGGAGCAGATTTGGTGATTCTCACTCAATCTGCAGCCGAGGTAATACCTCACGTGTTATCGTATTTCCAATTTCTTTTTGGTAATTAATTTTATTTGTTTGTTCTCATACGTAGTTACCTATGCCTCTGGCACTTGTGCCAGCAAGGGAAGCTGTTCAGTGAATCTAACATACCTATTAATGTACGACAGACTCTGACTGTTGAGAAGCATCCTCATCGCTTGCCCAGCTAGACCTACCTCGGATGATTGAATACCTCGCTTGACGTTCGTCCTTAGACATGATACACCACCATCCGTCTTTGACTTAAGGAGGAGTCTTCATCCCCTTGATATTCTTAGGCTTCACGGGAGGGCTGATGATCTTTTTCCCAACTCCATCTACCCACTCCACCGTGACGTCGCGTTTCTGATTCCACTTAACGATGGTATCCCACTTCTTGCAAGTGTGAACGGTGTTGAAGTTGGGATGCGGCATAGAGCGGCCCTCGACCCAGTTATAAGTCAACAGGGAGATGTCGCCGTGGCACATCAGGGTCTGGCGGAGTGTCTCGACGCAGTGCTCGAGGTGGCCCTGCACGACGGACTCTGGCGCGCCCGCGAATGACCCCTCGTGCTTGTCGTAGTACTCGCGGTGCAATGCCTTACGCAGCAGGTCCACACAATGCAGCTGGTGGAACACGTCCAGGCTGGCTAGGTACTGACCCGTGCCGTGATCCTCCTCCAGAAGCACCGGGTAGTCGTGGTACTCGTTTACGGCCTCCCATTGCTCCTTTGTAATGCCAATGGCACCCCCTACAGGACCTGTTTGGTCATCATTATTATCACCTCACCGAGCACCTGTGTCGGATATGAAGTGGCGTAGCGTTGGAATGATACGTAGCAGTGAACCGGGACAACTGAGGGGTGGGGGGAAATGAAAAGCACATACTGTCAGTAATGTTGTCCCATGCCGCGTCAACCTCAGGCCCGACGCCCGTCCACGGTGTTTGCAAGCCAAAAGTGCCTCGGAATCGTTGTACTTCGTACTCAACCCCCTCCTCGGCATCTGGGACTGAGCTCGTTATTAGCCAACAACAGATTTTCAGTCAATGTTTTCGAGTCGAACGTACGCCACTGTCCAAGTAATCTGCCACACTCTTGTTGTCTCCTGTGCAGTGGCTTATGAAAGGAGCCCGATATAATCAGCACTGTGAGTGAACCAAGCAGCAGAACGACCTCAAATATTATACGTAGGTTGGTCTTCAATAATGACCGACGAGGGGGGATGATGAGTTCTTCTTTAGGAAGGAAACTCTCGTCCTCGCTGAAACCCCCGCCGCTGGAAGACCGGCTTCGATCGCTCTCTTTAGTCCCTACCGGTTCGTAAGAAATAGGAGCAATCCTCTTTTGGAGGCTCTTCCACAATGTCTGGAAAGACTTCTCGGACATGGCGTGGAAGAAGATGACGAAGCTTGGACAGAGACACCAGTCGGAGAAGGGAACTCGAAATGTGAGGGAGGTGGGCGTGTCAAGTAGTATGAGAAAGGATGGGAGAGGTAATGGACCAGGGAGAAGCGATGTTCGGGTTAAGTCGCCACGAATTTCGTGCTAAGCGTGTGGGGTGATACCATATCCTTAATACGATAATGAGCTTGATGGAGCCGATTTCGGTAGATGGCAACGACCAGTCATTCCATGAGCTGAACAAGCTGTCATCACACAGAAAAGGTATGTCACGTTTTGACAAAGTTGGATGAGAGTCCCTCAGCACTACTGCATGCTGCATGCCAATACTTGGCTACGACGGGAGTATCTTGAATTTTCCGGATTGGGGGTTGCGTGCATATATTGCATCATGAAGAAGACTTCGTGTTATGGAAAAGCATCATCGAGCTCACCGATCAACAACCCTGGGCACAGTCTGCGGTAAGACAACATTTACATAAGACTGCATCTAAACAGGAGTATCTTTGGGCCGGAAGCTCGATCTAGGTGACTATGCAATTAGTCTCGACTCTCCCCTCCGTGGCTGATGACAAGCATCTTGATGAACAGATCCATGATGCGGGGATATTTGTCTAGAGCCAAAAGAAAGTGCATTCGGAACATGATCAGCAAGCCAATGATATGGCCCCGTCATATCATGACAAATCTGCTTACCCCCATATTCCCGCTAACTTTGTTGTTGTAGACTACAGTCTACGGCTTGATGTTTCTTCGAATGCGAAAGTGCTTACGAGATATGGCGTTGAAAGCTTGCACCTGGAGACCGAAGTCCGGTATTCAGGGCGAGGAGAGGAGAGAAGAGGAGGTATGAGAAGCAATATCTTCCTGCAGTCGGGGTATAGAGGCTCGCCCCAGGAATTCGGTGACCTGCTTGACACCCCAAGCGGCATATAAGTCGTTCAATTTCCAGGCTTTGTCAGACCCGTAACCATCCTCCAACGAAGCTCAGACTTACCATCCTTCGATTAATCACAACAACGTCTCCCTGTTACCGAGAACCGCCCAAAGCAACGGCCAAGATGAAGGTTACAATTGTTGCAACACTTCTTGCTCAGGCGCTTGCCGCATCCGCCGCCGCTCTTCGTAAGGCCTCGCCTATCTGATACCTCGTCCTGGAACTATATATTGATGAATTGAACAGCAGTTGAGAATGCCAAAACTGAGGGTGAAAACTGGAACGCCGCAGCATGGAGCAACTTCGTGAAAAGCTACGTCGATGGCGCTGAGGCCGTAAAACGTGACAGTGAGAACTGGAACGCAGCGGCCTGGAGCAACTTTGTAAAGAGCTATGTTGACGGGGCTGAAACCGTAAAGCGCGACAGTGACAACTGGAACGCGGCAGCTTGGAGCAATTTTGTGAAGAGTTACGTCGATGGTGCCGAGGCCGTAAAGCGTGACGGGAAGAACTGGAACGCGGCAGCTTGGAGCAATTTTGTGAAGAGCTATGTTGACGGCGCCGAAGCGGTCAAACGTGATGAGAAGGACTGGAATGCGGCGGCCTGGAGTAACTTTGTGAAGAGCTACGTCGATGGTGCTGAGGATGGTAGTGCTTAGAGCAAGAACGATTGCCTGGCGACGATTAGCCATCGATGAGGCATCTGGTAGATGTTTTTCACAAGTTCTACGTGTTCATGCTAGGCCAAAACTACCTAGCAATTCATATGCCAATTGCAGTCACTTGTTTACTCTGCCTCGTCTTGACTTACATACAGTCGTCCTGAACCTTGGAAGCAAGCTACGGAGCCCAAATTGTTTTGCTTGCTCCTATGTGATGGTACTGGCTCAAGATGGTTCTTAGAGTATGGTCTCGGATATCACGTTCTTTACATGGTGGCGGCGTGTGGCGGAAATTTTATCGCCGTGAGAGAGCGGGCGTTAGTCCTACAGACGCGCATCATCACGCCAAGGTCGATAATCTCGGTACAATCCGGGGAAAAACGCCTGCAAAAGTCGAAGTTGCACATCTGAGCCGCGCCCTCTTATGGGACGTCTCACGTATTGGGGGAAAAATTGAAACGTTACTGTGGTGGCGGTGGTCTTGCTCATAGTTGGTCTCGCCCCTGATGTTGATGATGATGATGATGAGGGCGTGATCTGGTGATGGCATGATTGGCGGTCGTGTCAGTGGTGATGTGAATTTAGGGCTTATGCTCTGCTGTTGGCCGGTTTCCTTCTACGGCCGCTTTTCGGCGCTCTTAATCAAGGAGTATGAATACGTTCAATATCGCTGTTTCATCTTTATTTCTTCATTCTATTTGATAGAGTCAAGTCTTTGAAGATATTGTAGATAGATAGGTAGTCCGTAAGATCCCGATAGATAACGGAATAATATGTAAGATTCGCGGTTGTTGAACTTGGGTTAGGAAGTGCGGCAATGCCCCTGCCATCGACGACTTGGCTGCCTTATTCTGACTGGGGTCCCGGTGAAGAGAGGATAGCTGAGGCTAATCTCACCAGCTAAACCCTTCCTGTGATGACATACGACGTGCAATTGGCTAATAAATCGAGTAGGGGAGGATTTCCGGCAGTATGGAGGCTGGCTGGGACCGTATAGGTATATCTACCGGTGTCTTGCGTTATATAGGTTAGGTACGTAGGAGGGGACGACACCGAAACATCTCTGACATGCTGACCCATATGCTGACACATACGAAGCACGCCAGATACTTGAATATCAAGACTGGTAACGACGACATGCTTATGGCGTTCTTACCTGACCGTTCATGGTTCGTTCGGGTTGGAAAGTGGCATATCATATCAGCTACCCCTCACAGCTTATCCAGCAACGTATCTGGGACTCAATCGGATTGAGTCAATCCGACTATGGGGTAGGCTGGGAGTGCCGGGCACATTCATTTGCCGGTAATATAGAGCCAGCAAACAGATGAATGCACTGGCCTTTTCGCTTTCCCAACATAAACGAAGTTTATATTATCGGTATGTAATATAGCGTGCATGTGGTAGCTCACCTAATGTTGTATTTTGTACGGATCCGTGCTTTAGGTACCTAGGTAGGTAGGTAGGTAGGTTAGGTACCTACTGAATATTAAGTATACCAGTATAGTCAGTTAGACAGATAGCAAATGCATATACAAAGGTCAAGGAATTTCGATTATCCATTTTAATTCGAAATCCACAACTAACTACCTAGGTACGGACGTAGGTTAGGTATGTACAAGATCTACGTACCTAGATGGCATCCTGCCCATCTCCAAGGATTCTGACATACCCTGTAGATGGGTCGAGGTAACTTCAAAATGTAAAGGGTATGTGAAGGTTCAAGTCATGTGAACGTCTATCCAAGTGGTCGGCGACTAGATGCCTGTAGGTGGTACACTAAATGTGCAAAGAGCGGCAGCAAAGCCCTGAGAACCATCAGGAGCTTGCCCAAGCTTTATGTGACAGATTACAAGGCCGTATCATATCTAGTTTCACCCTATCATTATTCACTAAACTGATCATGTCGAGGAAAGGTGGCTTCTGCTTCGGATCAGAGGACCCCAGATCACCAGCACCCACGGAACTGCGCTAAGTAACAATCCAATTCCGCCTAAGAGTGCACCTGTGCCGATGATACCCAATGATGAGTCCAGCATGGGCTCCGCGGCCAATGGAAGGAATGCCGCAAAGACGTTACGTGTGAAGGACTGGGCTGCTATGGCAGAGCTGGCGTAGGAGTGGTACGTATCCGCGAGATAGTTGAAAACCGCCAAATAGACGCTGAAAATGCCCAACGTGATGGATCCGATCGATAGAGTCGGGACAATCCATGGGATTGTGGGCTTCGCCGTGGCTCCAAGCCAGAATAGGCCCACCGGTAACAGAAGACTCTGCACACATGCAAAGGCCAAACGGGCCTCGGGTTGACCCTTGAGAGGGAGGGTGGAAAACCACGAATTTGGATTGCTGACGATACGTTCTTGCAGTATGGCTGCACCGGTGCCGGCCACCGAGGCTACGGCCGTTGCTGTGAACACCAAGCCACTGGCCTGGTCCGAGAATTCATAAGACCTTTTGAAAATTAACGGCACAACCTCAAAAGTCAGGTACAAGATAGACCAGGCAAAGCTCATCCATAGCGAGAACCAAAAGACAACACTTTCAGTGAAGAGAAGGTAGATTGGCCGGATGAGTGATGTCTTGATTAGCAAACCTAAAGTCTTGCGGTGTTCATCGTCTGAAACTTTCCAGCGCACTCGCCCGAACGGATGTGAGGCACCAACGCTTTCAGCCCAAGCATTGAGTGCGACAGCCTTGCGACTCAATAAAACGCTACCCCTAGTCTCGGGGAAGAATGCGAACAGGGCAAGCACGACAAGTCCGCAACTAATTGTCTGCACGTAGTATATCCACCTCCAACTCAGGTGCTCGATGATAACGCCCGAGATAAGCGGTCCAACCGCACATCCCAAGAGCGCCGCACCAGTGAATATTGCCATGGCTGTGTTCCGTTCTTTGGATACATAAATGTCACTCATGACCCCTCCAACGACAGTGCTAAAGACCGAGCATGAGATGCCCGCAAGCGCCCTTGTAACAAGTAGGCCAGCAAAAGAAACCGTTACGGCAGAGCCAATTTGGCTGATAACGTAGACAACTCCGGCAGCGAGGAACAGCGGTCTACGCCCCACCAGCTCTGAGAGTGAGGCTAGGAACATTGGAGCGATGGCGAAGAGGAGGGTGAATAAGGTAACTCCGGCGTAGACTGCAAGATCGCCGACACCCCACATGGACTTGTATCCAGGCAAGCCAGCTGCATAGGCACCAGGCGTATATGTGGTGACGAACGTGGTGGAGCACGAAAGCCATGTCACAAAGACCTTACGGGCAGGAGACCAATCGAGGGGGTCATCGAATTGGGAAAGAGACGGTGGGAGAGATACCGAATTGGTAAGGGAGTCAGGCATGCCACCATACCCGCTTATTTCTTCTTTGTGACTTATAGCTGAGAGATCGCTCGAGTAAGTCAAAAGTTCGTAGCGGAGTGGGATAACATCTGTCGCAGCAGTTGGAGGCGCGTTGCCTCGGCTGTTAGCGCGACTCATGTGGAAATCAACAAGTGTGGTGCAAATCGGTACAATATCGTACGAGATATATGCGGAGATGAGGAGAAGAGGAAAAGGGAGGGTGTAAAGCCACTGCTGGTCGCTTCGTCTTTGGGGCTATAAGCTCATCTGAGCGGAAAGGGTGGTCTGCCATGCAACAATTCGTGGAAATCCTACGACGGACTGGAGGGCTCCTTATCGCGAAATGATATCTGCGTGCGCCTACAATAGGCTTATGAAAAATTTCAGAGGATGCAATCCCTTGTTTAAGCGAAGTTCTGGGGGTGCTCAAGATGCTTCAAAGGTAGATCCGGAGTGCGCGGGAGTCAACTGCAGGAGGTAGTGAGCGAGTGAACTTTTGTTATCATATGTATATCCAGTAGAATTTCCGTAATAAAGAAAGATAACTCGCTCAGATAGATCCCGGTTTGTACAGTATACATTGGTATGTGTACAAACAGGACAGCTGTCTGAGACTCTATCTCAAAGAAGTACGGAGTGACCTAGATATTCGCCGGTTCTCAACCTTACACAGCTGAAATGTTACTCTGGTGCAAATAATGTAGCATAATATGTACATAGTACAATGGATTATGCTGCTTCCAGAGTGACAATATATTACCGATACTTTAGGTGTGAACCTATAATCCAAGATATTCTATCGTGACGGCGACCCTCCAGCCTGTCGTAGCAATCGCCCTCCCACATCTATTTAATAAGTCAAGATGATGAAGCAATATTGAGTCATTTTACGGATCCGTAGGTATACAGCGGATTTTGTTTTAGTTAAAAAATAAAGAAAATAAAAGAGAAAATTCATTTTGCCTCGACTAACACGTCAATCAAGGAAGAATTGATGAAATGAGATAGCCCTACCGGAAGAGACATCCCCGTCTTTGCTTCTGGTGTAAGGTCTTCTTCACGTTCAACAACGAGATCTGACAAGTGGTTGCGAATCTCCCAAGCGATTTCGACCAGATCCACAGAATTGGTTGGGTTGGTTGCTTATATAATCATGCATGCCAACCAATCAGATAGCCAGGATTGTCGCAAGCAAACCCACTTTAGGGGCTTGGTTTTTTCTGTTGATTTGTCCATGACATAATCCGTATAATATAATTAATTATTTGGATATTTCCCACTTACCTGTTGTGCATCGACAATACATATTTGGTTCAAATGCTTATTGGAATTGGAATGCACTGCCAGGTCTATATGCCGTCGGTAACCACTTGCTTGGGAGAGCGTGGCACGCGCATGCCTCCTATTTGCCAGTGGTCACGCATCATCCTATCGAGGAGCGCGCGCGCTTCGATGACCAAGACGGCCTAGAATTAGACATCAGGTTCGGAAAAGTTGGAATATAATACATACCAAGTATACCTAATCGTTACTGAGGCGGCATTACTTGTTTGCTCATTCCCACAGTACGGATCCTTTGGGAATAGATATCGATGTGATCAGTCTCTGCTTCGCGACGCGCTATACATGCGTAACTAGGTACGTATGTCAGCCTCTGTCAATCAATACCTCAACCAAGCTTTGTAATTGGGTTACAAATCGCCGATGTATCGTCAACCTTCCCACCAAGACTCGAATGGTGGGTTTGGTTGGTCGGTGCTCGAGTCTAAGGTTGGGATTATCATTTGTTTACAGCTCACATCAGATACCCGAAGTTTTCGGTGAAGATGTTTCTTTTGTTTTTCTCCGGTCCTGGTGGCGGGACTCTCGTTGCTTCTTACCTGTGCAAAATGGGGCAGTGTGGCATGAGGCAATTTCCCATACTGTTCGCAACTACTTGAACAGTTAAATACCCAAACAATGAAACAAATTTTGTGTACGTAGATGAGCTCAAGCATCCTGAGATTTTTCTAGATGGACTCGCCACGTATTCTGGGGCTCAACGAACAGCCCTCTACTTTACTCTGTGATGATTCTTCCCCATCGCCGCCTTCTGAAGCAACCACATCGTCCACACCCTTGACGTCTGTCAAGTACTCTACAGAGATCTCAGATACTGCTTGTTCAATAACAGCAGGTCAGCTCTGCGAGTTGAACAAGCGGTTGGATTCCAATACGGCAGTGTTGCCTCGAAATGGCTTGTTAGGTGTAGTCTCACGATCCACAGAACTATCGGAAGCCTTCACAGCTACGGCCTTACTAGCGGCTATTTATCTGGCTCATGAATTTGGCGATGGGGCCCAAAATGCCCACATCGAGTTCTATCGCGACAATGACAACAGTATAATCCCCACCAAATTGCCTCGGACGGTGGGTGGTACCATTGGTGAACTCTTTCAGAGCATCAACGATGGGCTCCCTCATGAGATTTCTCAAAAGCCATCTCAAGACCAGCAGCAATTGGCAATTGGGGTTTCATCCATGGTGAAAGAAAACCCGGAGTTACGCTCCGAGACAGCTTCATATGTCCCACAGTTGATTTACACGGCGACTATCACAAACACTAACCTGACATTGGAAGCAAGTTATGATGATCTGAGTTTCTCTCGAACTAGAACACTCGGCTTGTTGCGAGATACCAGCAACATCCTGACACAGTTGTTGAAAAGTCCGCTGGAAAAGTCAACGAAGTCGATATCTTATGTAAGCCCGGAAGATCTCGAAACCATCTATACCTGGAACTTTCGATTGCCTCCGCCAGACCCCGTTTGCGTCCAAGATTCTATTGCGCAATGGGTGAATCAGACACCCGATGCAGAGGCAGTCGATGCGTGGGACCGGCATCTCAACTTCAAGGAACTGGATGAGTTTTCTTCTAGGTTGGCTCTCTACCTCCTGAATTCATGCTCGGTCAAAACTGGAGATATCGTTCCTTTATGTATCGGAAGAAGCGCCATGGCAATCGTCAGCATGCTCGGTGTGATGAAAGCTGGTGCCGCCTTCGTACCCCTCAACCCTTCGGCCCCGAGAGATCGAAATCTGGATATCATGGGCATTTGCGAAGCTGACAAGCTTATTCTCACTTCATTCGATGAGGACTATAAAGAAGTCGGACTAGTGATATCGTGGGAGCTCATTTGCTCTCTTCCGCCGTCACATGAAGCTGAGTTGCCCAAAGTCAGTCCAGATGATCGAGCATACATTATTTTCACTTCTGGAACCACTGGAAGGCCCAAAGGTGTGGTAATTGAGCATCAAAACCTATTTCACAGTCTCAGAGCGCACGGTGGAGACATCTATCGCCAGGGGCCGACGTCGAGAGTCCTGCAGTTTGCTGCTCTCACATTTGACGGCTCCATGACGGAACATCTAGCACCCCTCACTCACGGGGCCTGCACTTGTGTTCCCGACAATGAGACTCGTTTGGCAGGAATAACCGAGTACATAAATAAGCTGCGTGTGAACTGGGCTTTCTTCACACCATCTTTCTTCAAGCTGCTCACTCCCGAAGACGTGCCTTGTCTCAAGACTGTGGTCCTGGGCGGCGAGGCCATCACAAATGATTGCATAGATCGATGGAGTCACTGTATCCGGCTCATCAATGGCTATGGCCCTTCTGAAGGGACAATCCTTTCCACTGCGTGTGTGGTAGAACCAACCATTCGTGAACGTGCATCTATTGGAAAAGCCTTCGTATGCAAAACTTGGGTGGTGGATCCAGAAGACCATACCCAGCTTTTGCCAATTGGCGCTGTCGGGGAGCTTGTCATTCAGGGTCCTAATGTAGCCAGAGGCTACCTGAACGATCCTGTGAAGACTGAAGCTGCATTTATTCAGCCGCCTGAATGGGCCAATATTAGGGGTGATGATCAGTATCGGCGGATGTACAAAACAGGCGATCTGGTGCGTTATGATGATGACGGATCTCTGATTTACATGGGACGAAAGGACACGCAAGTTAAGGTGCGCGGTCAGCGCCTTGAGCTAAGCGAAGTTGAACACCACCTGCCTGACATTATACAACATGGTGTCGCAATGGTGCCGAGGTCAGGGACATATAAAGGCCGGCTGGTGGTAGTAATGGTCTGCTGGCCCTTTGGTGACTCTCCAGCTCCCGAGCACTCGGAACTTCAGCGACTGAGCGGAGCAGAAGCACAGAAAGCATACAAAATTGTCGAGATGGCGAGGAAACTCATGTCACAAAAACTTCCAGATTTCGCGGTTCCCGATGTTTGGATTCCAGTGCAGGCGATTCCGAAAAATAGTTCTGGGAAGCTCGACCGCAATCCTGTTCGCGACTGGGTTGAGTTCCTGCTAGCTGAAGACGAAGTTTTGGGGGCTTCTGAGATCGACTCCGAGGTCAAAACTGAGAGTGCCACGACAGAAATAGAAAGAATCATCCAAGAAGCTTTCGCCCATGCTCTTGGCCTGCCAGTGGCTAAAATTTCTTTGGATCGTTCATTTCAGTCTTATGGCGGTGACTCACTTCAAGCCATACAGGGTGCGTTTTTAACATTCCTTGTTGAGTCGTCGTGTTGCTTTTCTTCGAAGAATCTCACACTAACATTCTTATAGTAAGCAACTACATTACTCATATCCATATCCTCGATGCTGTCATCGTTTCTCTATGAGCCTATTGACGACACTAGATCTTGGACTTCATTCATATCAAATGTTAACAAATTGCAGGTCGTTGGCAAGTGCCGCTCGCAGTTTCTTCAAGTCAATATCATGCCGATACTGAAAGGAGACACCATCAAACAACTGAGTCTAAAGTCTAGTCGTCGCCTTCGTGAATCTTCTGTTGTGGAGAAAACAAACAGTTCATTTACTCTGTCACCAATCCAGCACCTCTATGTGAGGTCGAATCCCCCCTCAACCCATTATTTCAACCAGACAAGGGTTATTCGGCTCAAGCAGACTTTCAAGTCAGAGACAGTACGCGAAGCACTGTTGCAGGTCATTCGGGCACATTCAATGCTGCGAGCACGCCTGGTTAGGGACGGAACTGGCAAGCCTCACCAGCTAATAGAGCAAGAAGCACACCTTCATTTTCAACACATTTACGCCTCTTCGCTCGACAAGGTTGTAGCGTCCATAAAGACCTCTCAACGAAAAGTCGACTTAAGTTCGGGTCCAGTAGTAGCCGCGGAACTCATCTCCTTAAACGATCAGCTCCTGCTCTCCTTGACGGTTGCCCATTTCTCGATCGATATCGTCTCATGGGGTATAATTTTCGAAGATTTCGAGAGCTGCCTTCGACACGGTCAGCCTTCTGCTCCTGCGTCTCTTCCTTTCCAGGCATGGTGCCAGCAACTTGAGGAGGCCTTCGAGGGTGAATGGTCCAGGAAGCGTCTTTTGCCTTTTGAATTGCCAACAAATGACTTTGGCAACTTTTTCTCCTTTGCAAACCCTAATACGTACGGTAATGTTCTCACGCGGAAATTCCATACAAGCTCATCAATCACGAACGGTCTTCTCAACTCATGCACTGCACTGTCGCTTAGTGTATTGGATATACTACTTGCGGTAATATTCAAGGGGTTCGCAGATAGTTTTCCCACACTACAGTCTCTTGTGATCCACTCAGAGGGCCACGGACGGCAGGCGTGGAGAGAAGACCAAGATATTTCGCGGACGGTAGGATGGTTCACCAGCCTCGCACCAATACCCGCTCCAAAAACCAACGACAACATTTGGCACGCAGCCCAAAGAATCCGACATCTCCGAGATCAATTACTACACGGCGGTATGCCGTACTTTGCTTCTCGCTTCCGCGCCAGTGAGGAAGGTCTTGACACTCTGCAGCCCATGGCTATTGTGTTCAACTACATGGGACAAGAGCAGCAAGAAGCCGACAGTGTGGACACCCTTTTCGAAGCTCTACCTGAATTTCAAGGTGAAAGCGGTGACTATGCCAGCGACGATATGCCGCGTTTCTCAATCTTCGAGATAGCTGCCGAAGTCAGGCATGGCGAGATGCACTTCACGTTTATGTGGCCGGAAGGACTCGAATGCGAAGGCGATATTTCCGGGTTGGTAGACCGATGTCAAGCCGTTTTGGAAAGTTCCACGGCGGAGTGTGATGAGATTCTCTTTGTCCCGTCGTGCGATCTCACCGAGTTACAAGTCGACTATGATACTAGCCTGTCGATTTTGCGACATGCGGAGGAGAAACTGTCATCTCACCCAGCGAGCATAGTCAAGATATCTCCAACATCTGCGACACAGCGAGCTATGCTCCTTTCACAGGATGTCAATTGCCGCTTTTTCCAAACTCGTCTGGTCTTTTCCATCCAACACTCAAACGGGAAGCTCGATAGCTCCAAGTTCCTATCGGCCTGGAAACAATTGGTGAATCGTCATGCTATCTTGCGCACAATCTTCGTCCGAAGGCCTGGAGATCCCGACCTATTCGACCAGGTGATATTGGAGCGCACCGAGCCTCTAATAGAATTGATAGACGCCGAATTTGACCAGGCACAATCTCTTATTCAACTCCCGCCTGCTCAATGGGAAGAGCACAAACCACAACTCAAACTCACCGTGACGAACGGCACTTCGAACCAGATGCTCCTCCTGCTGGAGTGCAGCCATGCTATGACCGACCATATCTCTTTGCAACTCATGTTCCAAGAACTATCGGTCCCATGGAGCGATTCAAAAGAGAACGCCATTGAAGAAATTGTCCAGTTTGTGAACCTATTCGATGAGAGAAATCGTGATAACACGCATGAAAGCGATCTATTCTGGCGCAGGATGTTCACGGCCAATCCCCGATGTCACCTACGTCACAATGCCGCTTATCCAGAAGCTTGGAACAAACACCGGAGCCTCACTCTTAGTCTCGAAACTGATACTCGCACTGCCTTGCAATCACTCTGCGAACGCGCATCCCTCACCATGGCACTCGTCATACGCTTTGCATGGGCGGTCGTACTCTCGCAGTACCTAGATTCCAATCGCGTGGCCTTCGGGTATGTGGTCGCGGGTCGGGATGTGGATTTCCCCGGAATCGAATCCATAGTTGGCCCTTGTCTAAGTATACTTGGGTGTGTTGCCGATTTAGGTGACCGCGAGATGACCGTCGCTACGTACCTCAAGATGCTACAGGATCAGTTCCTTGAAAGCCTGCCGCATCAGTGCGGGTACTTGGAATTCGCAGCTGCCTCTGTGCGTGAAAGCCAAGGACAGGATTCAAGTGTGACGCCGACCAATGTACATTTCGACACCTTAGTCAATTTCCGTTCCCACCCCAAGAAGAAGGAAGATGACAGTGGGCCTCAGTTTCGGGTTGAGAGTGAGAGCGATCCTTTTGACGTAAGTTATGTTCGCATCTTCAAGTTTCTTACACATGCTGACTGAGTGACTCTAGTATGCGGTGGTATTAGAAGTTGACTCGTATCCCACTGGAGAGATGCAAGTGACTTTCTCTTACTGGGAAGAGCCTGTGGATGATGATAAAGTCAAAGACATCTCCGATAGACTTGCAGAGGTCCTTGATCAGATTCCGACCGTATACGATGAGGGTATTTCCAGATTACTTGGCGCATAGTTAACCGACATCAGTTTTATTGATTGACCTGTTTGAATGACGAAAGCTGGATATTGGACCCCTTTATTTCTGGTAATAAACCTAGATATGGATTGGAATTGGATAGATTGAATAGAGCGTCTCCGCCAGTATACCTGCTGCATATCAAATTTCGGTAACCTTTAAGTCTCATCTCTGTACCTTTCAATCTCACTCCTCGCGATGTCCTCTGACTTTTGTTTCTGAGCCCTATATTTACGAGGATAGAGATCGTGAGGCTAATGCCGGTATATATAAATGTCAGCTCACCGTAGCGCCAAAGCCACAGACAACCATGAGCAAAGGTGGTAGAGGTGACCGTAAATGCTCACAATCATGAAATAACTCAACAACGGGGAGATAGTGATGGCTTCAATTAGTGCCTAGGCCGCACAGACCAACAGAACATGCAGCATCTGAAGGTGCCGCCATCGTTCAATCCAGCAATTATACTGACTACGCACGATGAATTTGGTCCCTGCAAAAAGGGCGGCTAGAATTCTGAAGTCAAGCCAATGAATGGCGACGCCGAGCAGGCCGAGTTCGGTGATAACATTTTATTACTAAGCAGTTCGAGGCAAATGCGCCTTGTGTCCGGACTATTTCACCTTTACCTTACCAAGACCTGCTTATGTCTTTAGGTACTTAGTTAATGCATATCTACGTAATTTTCAAGGAGTTATGTACTTACTAAAGTACTTGCCTGGTAACGATGGTTGGAACCCAGGTATAAGTGGAATACAGATATAAGCCTCGGAACTTAGACGGTGCCTCAGCGCCAATAATCTAGGTAGATCTTGGGATGAATTCTCTGACTGATGCTGAGTGACTCTTTGTCCTTCAGCAACGGAGCATATAAATATATCTATGGTACAATTGAATGAGCTTGAGATGAATACCAGGTACATGATTTCTAATTATCCGACATCTTCTATACCTAGTACCCCAACGCCTTGCAAATGCTGAAGTTGTTTACGTAAAAGGAGATGTCCGTTCTGTGGTAAGCACACCATCCACGGCTTTATTGGGCCATTTCTTGTCGCTCCACTGGGATCCATGTTTCCAATTGCCGCAGGACGGTTTGGTAGAGGAAGAACATGCAGCTACTTTGAACGCTGGTCCAGAGGAAGCGTGGTCCCACCCCCCTAAACCAGCCTCCTACTCCTTCGGTTTTGTAAATATGTCGCAGTCCTTTGATAATAGACTCTTCATCTAATGGAGCGGCGCCCGGCCGTGAAAAAGAGGTTGACGGCGACGATGTTGAAATAGGGCGTGTCTGAGAATTAACTTGTGACGCAGATATCGTTGCTTTCCCTACTTCCTTGATACTCGACTTCGTATCTGAAGTAGCACGATCTTTTGGCTTATGTAGACCGTGCGCTGGGTCAGTTGATTCGACTTGGGTTTGAAGACGGGTTTTTACAACATCCAGAGGACACGTCAAGACACCAGCTAATCCACCACCCGCAGCTCCGGTCAGAAGTTCTAGACGTACACCAATGTCTCGACTATCCTTCCACTGTCGTGCCCAGGATTGAAACTGTTCGTAAAACATCAACTGCAGGGCGGAAAATGGAAGGTCTCGGTATAGTGTGGCCTTGTAACCGGAGAAGAGCTCGGCAATACCTTCTGTCCGAATGATTGTTCTCGCTGCATCGAATGTTCCCCTATAGTTGTAGCCCGACTTGAAGTAAGGATTATTATAGCGTCCCTGAAGCTGGAGGCGAGTCTTTAGCACCTCGGAGGGAACATAGACGGTCGACGCCGCCAAATCACCAATGAAGCCTTCTAGAGTGTTAGCATCGAACCATTCCGTAGCCCAGCTAGTGCTACGAACCAGCAATCAAATAAGACACGTGGGCTTGTATCCCAGCGTCCAACATATACCGTTTGCTCCATTCGTAGCTACCGAAAAAAAACATGGTAGCGGGGAACGAGCCCAGCATGGCTGGAAGCCAACCTCCGTATAATCCTCGCCTGATGCCTTCCTGTCGCCATATCGTGTAATAAGACGACCTCAAGGCAGTGTATTTAGGGGGAATGTGGGGATCGCCTTGTTGTCGCGTTTTGACGGTGTCGAGTGAATGCATTAGCATGTCACCAGTGGTCCCTCCAAGACCTCCGGCAAACATGGTCTAGAAGTCACAACACTATTAGCTGCATGGGAGACAAGTCTAAAATTTGAGTACTGACATAGAGATAGGGGGGCCGCCCTTCAGTCTCGCCATTTCCCAAGGTCATTTTCTGTATGCAATGCGGCTTTAAAGAGCTGAAATGCGACAGAGTAATTGTTTACTCTGCAATTCATCATGGACAACGCCGGCGAAGTCTGACGTCTCGTTTATCAAGCACCACACTTGAACGGCAAGAGTGGCACTCTACACAAGCGATAAAATGAAAAAACGAGAGTATCGGGGTTTCCCTCGAAGCAGCAGGCGCACGTTGGAGAGAGAATTCGCCGGCAAAGTCAGAAATTTACTGCGAGAGAGACCCTTGTGTAGGGTCTTCTCGGGCAATCTGACAATTTTCCACTCCCATAAAAAAAATCCTAGCGCGACTGACGTTATCAGAGCGCGGTCGGCTGAGAAAATAGCGCACGTGCACGCTTATCGGAGGTAGGTAAGTACCTAAGTACATACTAGTACGTACTAGTCGCGCACAAGAAACTTTCAAACCCTATTTATGCATATACACCTCCTCCAGCCCCGAGTTTGTTAGCGCGATACACAAAGCAGGGGTTGGCACTTGAACCCGTGGGCAGTTGCTGGCTGAGATGTCAAGAGAATGTTAGTGTACCAAATTTTGTAAAAGGGCTTGAAGCATCTGTCCTGGGCCTCTGGTCCGAACCCCTGCTTTGTGTATCGCGCTAACAAACTCGGGGCCGGAGGAGGTGTATATGCACATCTGCCTATCCTAGTACGAAGTATAGTATATTTCACATTCTGCATACCTACCTAGACATGCTGCCGCGATGCTCGACTTCAACCTACAGGTAGGTGATGCCTACGGTCCGAAGCACCTTCCCGTATGTATGACCTACCTACGTCCGTAGCAAAATCACAGGCGTACTTAATTTGTCAGCGATTCGTTTAATATATTTGTCGGTACCTACCTCCTAGGTACCTAAATGACTTGTAGCAGCCATCTAGGTAGCCCAGGCTTCAATACGACAATTATTCTTCTAATAGATGCATATTATTTACAAGTACCTTAGGGAATACCTATTCGGTAGATAAATTCAGTTAACCCTGACGGACGTTTTCCTGGCGCGCGCATTTACACTAGGGGTTACCTCCTACCTACCTACTACCTACTAAGGTCCGTCACCTTAGTAGGTACGGACGTACCTTAGGTACTTATAAGTAGGTAGTTCACTCTCACCTCCATATACCTGTAGGCTGTAGAGTAAAGCACCTTACACACACAGATCCGTAGGTACTCTTACTTTATACCTCATCATGTACGGTTTGAAGCACCAATTGTGCCGACCTTGTTGCATACACCTATCCCGGCCCCAAGAATGTTAGCACGATACAAAAGCCATGGTTGGCACTTTGCCCCGAGCGCAACTGCTGGTTGAGATGTTAGTGTACCAAAGTATGTGTAAACAGGCTCAATAATCACTTGTCCTGGGTTTCTGGTCCGGGCTTCTGCTTCTTGCACCGTACCAACATTCTGGGGGCCAGGATAGGTGTACACTACGAGAGAAAAAAGGTTGTGATATGAGGTGCTCGTATGTAAGGCTACATACGTATGAAGGAAGGTGGGTGATGGTAAATATGCTTCGTACAATCTATTTGTACCTACTGGTAGGTAATAAAGTAGGGTATACGTGCTGTTCATCTGTCTGGATAAGTATATACATTCATCCTTGATTTCGTATCTTGTCTGCGTATTCCCACCACCGAACACGCCCTGCTCTGTGAGGTGGCCATACTAGATGAGTGACTTTCCCAATGATCAATCCCGTCGCAATTGGCCCGTAGTTGTTGCTGTCTATACTGTCTCGCTCACCACCATCACCTTCAACCCAAACATGGCCCGGCGGAACTATCACTGTCGGAACCGGGTACGGACCCCGGGTTCTAATTACATCGCCAGGTAGCCCAACAATCCTCTTGACCGTCATAGCCTCCGGTCTCAGCGGATTCCTACCCATGCGTAACAATCATTGTCAGCACACTGGTTCTACAAATGACTGCGCCCATAGAGCATAAATAGAGGTCCTACCAAAATGTGACTATCATTCCCCGTTGTAGAGCATATTGTGCATTGTACTTGAAGTTGATCACAACATCCTCTCGTGTCGTTTGGTTCCTTTCCGGGTTCAGGAACGGGTACATGGACGACCCGCGGATCCACGCGAGCTCTAAGACGAACGTGTTGAATGAGACGACAACCGGGACTGAAGCTGCAAACATGAACATGTAGTAGCCGAATCGGCCGAAATTGGCGCGCTGCTGTCTAAACCTGCCCCATATCGACCTTGGCATCATACCTAGGTAGGTATCGATGGGCGTTGCTGTATGTATTTGATTTATCCGTTAACAAAGCAGGCATATGAGCGAGCATGGAAGAAAGTGTTGCTCGGCAGTTGCCGAGCTTAAGCTACCTACGTATAGGTAGAGAAGCTTCCATGCCCCCACTACCAACAAGCTCAGCCTATGCAGTTAAAAGTATGCACGCTTTCACATTAAAAGCCAAATGATTTTCCAAGGGGCTGCGAATTGCATCATATTCACGTAAGTCAGGCAGCTTCCAAGGTTTTACCCTATTGTCTTCGAAATCGCTTAATTCATTACTATTGATAGATTGGATCTAACTACCACTGGCAACTACCAGGAGGAAATGCACTTAGAGAGCCACTTCTACCTAATTGAAGCATGCATCGACAAGATGATCCATTTTTGAGAAGTCAAATTCCCCATGCTTGAATATATGCTATTTGCATACTAGTAGCTTTTGCATTTACGGATGACCAGTCTGAATGCCGTAACCCAGTGACCCTTTGGACATCTACATAGATGCTGCACTTGGGCGGCCGATTAAATCTCCGTTAAGTTTACACGGTCTCAGGAATATTGTCGTCGCTCTCGCTGACACTTTCGTCACCGCTAACCTCTGCATTCTCACGCTCGCGTTTCTCCATGAGAGCTTGAAGCTCGGCATCATCCGAATCTGTGACGGCTTTGGGTTCCATCTTAACGACGAGGTTTCCTCCAGCGCTGGTGATACTGTTGCGAATGTCCGCGATGGCCTCTTCCAGTCGGGCAATGCCAACATTTTTGTCAAGGCACATGCT
Organism: Xylaria nigripes; assembly: GCA_022984845.1. Classification (NCBI taxonomy): domain Eukaryota; kingdom Fungi; phylum Ascomycota; class Sordariomycetes; order Xylariales; family Xylariaceae; genus Xylaria; species Xylaria nigripes. Next base: position 976,852 of record JAJJKC010000011.1, on the reverse strand, counting down.
CGTAAGAACGTATAGGGGCGGAGATACCAGTCTGACCTTGACTTGGTTCTCTTCCGTATTACGCGCCTCGGCTGTCCGAAGAGCAGTCTTAACAGCATCAATGCCTTCATATTCGTAGCAAGTGACCTCGATATCGGCACGAACTTTTGTGGGTTGAGGTGTCAGACGCTTTCCGATATAGGACTTGAGTTCTTCTGCGACTGCATCACTAGGAAAAGTGATCTCGTTCCATACATCAGGGTTCCTGAAGTAAATGTCAATGGTATGGTCAACGGGAGACTCTGAAGTAGTGATCATCCTTACGTTATAGAAAACTTGAAAGCATCAATAGAGTGCCCGTACTTCTTCATTAATGGCCAGGCTATGGTTTCGTAGAGTGCCTGAATAGGCGTTTGCGTCTTTTCCGCAACATGTCGCATGATGGAGTGCACCATTTTACTCTTGTTGTACCTCTCCTCGCACTTGACGATGTCCTCAGGGCCAACTCGTCGCTTTGAAAGATCGATGTATCCTACCTGGAGTCAATATATATCGAAGTCTGAGGCTGCTTGTTCTATTTACCTTTCTCCTTGTCCACTCTCAGTACGACAACGACCTCATTGCGGCCAACACGTATAAGCTTCTGGATACTACGAATACGACGACGCGATAGCTCGGAGAGTAAAATCATGCCGTCAATGTTGTCATACTCGAGAAGTTTGACATAGGCTCCCATATCAGCGATCTAGGCAATACCAGTCAGATTTTGGGTCGATGTGAGGTCGATAGTAACCCACCTGCTTCACGTTAACCATAACGAAGCTGTCGATCTCCGGATATGGTTCTTCATAGAACCGGCAGTTTGTCAACGACATGTTGGGCGATTGAGAGAGCGCAGGAAGTAGAAGGATGGTAGACGACCTATTGCCTTGGTCGCTTCAAATCGTAGAGTATAGCTTCAGTAGTCACTGAGAAAAAAAGTATGGTAGGTTACTTAAATTCTCCAAGGAAGAAAGTAAAATTCTCGGAGATGTAGGGGTACCTACTATGGTCCCAAAGTTGAGGCGACGCTACTGGGGATTAGGTATTGTAGCGAAAGTGGCGGAGACTGTGAAATTTGAAGGTGACTTGCCCATTGAATGGGTTTCGAAATCTTTTAACAAATAAACGTGGGGTGACGACCCCGCCAAATCTTAGTGGCAGCAGACACTGGAGTGCGCCTGAGCCACAGTTGTTAAGGATCAGCTAGGTGAGAGTGGCTTGTTAGTCTACTGTACCAATATATATGCCATTTTCCCTCGTAAAGCTGGGTACCGAATACCTAATTGCTCACCCAAGAATCAGGAAGAAAATTCGACCGATGACTCCGCAGGAGGTCCACTACCTATCAGTTTTTGAGACCCAAGGTGAAGCAACACGTGTGGGTTTCTCAACTTTTCCAAGTTAATCTCTGCAGCTTGCTCTTTTCCTTCCTTCAGAGCTCATGCTCGTCAGCCCCCAATGTCCGCCTCATTCCAGAGCTGCTGGAATAACATTTCCGAACTCGTACGGTTTGGACCGAGTTATTCCAAGCCAGTCATCTGTACGAAGGCTTTCGGCGGTCTCAGATCTTTTTTTGATAGCAGTACCGCAGGATGAGATACTAAGTAAATCACACGAATCTTGCACGCTTGCATGATCCCAATCAACTATACTCAATATCTCTCTTTCACATCTAACCATGACTGCTTCCGAACTCAGTGCTGGCACAAGCGGCCTATCAGGCGCTGTTTCAAGCGTCATGGCTAGCTCGACCACGACGGCGGCAGCTGTTTTGGCTCGAACACAGTATGTTGCACAAACGGAGGGCTCTTCTTGGCTTGGTCTTGTGGCCAAACTCATCCTCTTTATACTTCACATCCTATCCACGATTCTGTACTGGGGACTTAAGCTCACAACCATCTCGGTTCCCACGCTATTGTTCACGTTTTTTTCGACAAGCCTGACAGTGACAATGAATGCTACTACCCTGTATGTGATCACTGTAAAACACTATGAGAAAACAGATATCTGATTGAAGTCTAGGGCGCTGATATTATTTCTCATGTTCTCTGCTGTCACCTGGGTTGTACGGTACCGATATCTAAACATGTACTCGCGCCTACCGCCTGAACCGCAGCGCAAGGAGCCAGGATTGGATATTTTCGCGGATACTCATGAAGAAGGCGGCAAGCCCGGGTTATCAAATTATTTGGACGAATTTCTTAGTGCTATCAAGATATTCGGCTACCTAGAACGCCCGGTGTTTCATGAGTTAACAAGAAGTATGCAAACTCGAAAGTTAATTGCGGGCGAGACGCTGAATCTTGAGGACGAAAAGGGGTTTTGTTTTGTTGTGGATGGTCTCGTCGAGATCTTCGTCAAGTCTTCCCAACAGAGCCAATTGGCTACTTCAATTACGCGTTTGAATTCGTTACGGTCATCCTCTGAAGAGGAGAATTTTCCTCCCGAGCAGGAGCGATACCAGCTTCTTACAGAGGTTCGAAATGGCAATCCCATGTCTTCTCTCTTTTCGATCATGTCCCTGTTCACAGAGGATGTACGTCTGGAAACACCGTCAGATGACCAGTCTGAGTCTGTCACTGTCCATCATGTATCGTCCAGCAGTGAAGGTCTTCGCCACGGAGCCCACGCATTTGTGGGTGAACCAAATCCCGCCAATACAACAGCGGAGGCTGCGACTGTAACCGGTGAACCCGAGACTCTTGGGCATAGTCCGCATGAAGACGCGACGTCTCTCCCGCGAATCCCTCCTATCTCACTAGACGAGTCTCCCATTCTACGATATTACAAACCTCATTCGACTAAAAAGTCGGCTACTTCCGTCCATCCTGATATTATTGCGAGGGCTACAACTGACACGACCATCGCCATTATACCCGCTAACGCTTTCCGGCGATTGATCAAAGTGTATCCCAAAGCAACGGCACATATCGTACACGTTATTCTGTCCAGGTTTCAACGTGTCACTCTCGCCACGGCGTACAATTACCTGGGGCTGACCAACGAAGTGTTACAAACCGAGAGAAGCATGATGAAATTCACGACTTGGCAGTTGCCAAATCACCTACGAGGCGATGCTTTGGAGCGCTTAAAGGAAAAGTTCACCCGAGAGCGAGAAAGAGCCCGGGAAGAGGAGACAGGCAAAGGTATCGCCTTGCATAACGCGTCGACTACCAATCACCGCCGTAGATCGTCCAATGGTCTACGCAAGGAGGCAGCATTGCAATCCATGTCTCGAGCTCGCCCCCAGTCTATTGTTGCGTCCACTATCGTGCCTCCGCAGGAAAGGCACTCGATACATACCCCAAGTCCTGGTGATCTTCTGGCTAATATCCAGATAGCTCGAAGTGGCGGCGCCTATCCATCTGGTATGCTTGAAATTCCATTGACGACACCCTGGCAGTCGTCTGATACCCTCATCAAGGATGATGCTAGGCCTCTTACACAACGAGCTATCGATCCTTTCGCAACGCAAAAGAGAGCTCGTTTGTCAATAGATCCACGACAATCCGTTGATGAGGATAACTTGTTTCGACTCTCTATTCTAGAATGTGTCTTCAAAACTCTGGGCATGGGGGGTAGCGGCACATCGTCGCGAGGCCAAGATTCCACAGAAGGGTCGCCCCGATTTGTGACATATGATACTAGGAGGCCAAAGACGACGCTCAGCAATCACGCTTTTGGCTTTATGCCTTCATTCGACTCTTCTGCAGATTGGGATGCCGATTCAATGACGTCAGGAGGAATCTCGGCGAGCGCAAGCCCTAATGTGCAAGTTCTTGCTTCAGAGATGAAATATGAGGTTGAGATTGTCTTCTTTCCCCAAGGTTCGGTTCTTGTCGAACAAGGAGAAAGAAGCCCTGGCCTATACTATGTTATCGATGGCTTTCTTGATATATGCGTCCCTTCTGATGATCTAGGTGGTGAGATACTGAGCTCATCGAGCAGGACTTCAGTCAATGCAATGCATCGTGCAGATTCTCACGATGCACCTCCTCGAACATCGCCCGGTTTTGGCTTATCGAATGGTTCAAATCGTTCTAGAAACATTTCCGATGCTAATCGAAACTCAACGGGAAGACGTCGCGTTGGCCTGGTGAAACCGGGCGGGATCGCAGGCTATGTCAGTACAGTGTCTTCATATCGATCGTTCATTGACGTGATCGCCAAGACCGATGTATACGTTGGTTTCATCCCTCGATCAACCCTTGAGAAGATTGTCGAGAGGCATCCAATAGTGCTTCTGACGATGGCGAAAAGGCTGACCAGCTTACTTCCACGCTTATTGCTCCATATTGATTTTGCTCTTGAGTGGGTTCAAGTCGATGCCGGGCAAGTTATTTTCAATAAGGATGAAGAAAGTGAGGCCATATATTTGGTCCTCAATGGACGCCTACGCTTAGTTGAAGATAGACGAGATGGTGGGATGAATGTTCGCGCAGAGTTCGGGCAAGGTGACAGCGTTGGTGAGCTGGAAGTTATGACTGAGTCTGCTCGTACCGGAACGTTGCATGCCATCCGTGATACGGAATTGGTCAAATTTCCGCGCACTCTCTTCAATAGCCTGGCCCAAGAGCATCCTAACATCACGATCAAGATTTCCAAAATCATCGCCTCTCGAATGCGGCGTATAGTTGATGATCACATCACCTATGCCGGCATGGGCTCTGCAAGCGGTACTTCAATCAACAGAAGCTCGTCAACTCTCAACATACGAACTGTAGCGATATTACCTATTAGGGCTGGAGTACCTGTGGTAGAGTTTGGCACTCGCCTTATGAATGCTCTTGCACAAGTCGGAACGCTGAATGGAGCTACGTCGCTAAACCAGTCCGCCATCCTCAGCCATCTCGGAAAACATGCTTTTAACAAGATGGGAAAGTTGAAATTGTCCCAGTACCTTGCTGACTTGGAAGAGAAATACGGATTAGTGGTTTATGTTGCCGGTAAGTGCTAAGTTTACCAACTTTTCTTATTATCACGCTTGTTATGATGAACAACTTTCCCTGGAGCCATGTCGATGAAGGCATAATAATACTCTAATTTTTTCCTGAATCAAGATTCTATTCTGTTCGTTTGTAGCTTTCCGGTTAGAGTGCAAGCTAATGCAATCGGTAGATACAAGCGTGACCGCCCCGTGGACACAAACCTGCATCACCCAGGCGGATTGTATTCTACTCGTGGGACTAGCGGAAAGTTCGCCTGAAATCGGCGAGTATGAAAGATTCATGCTGGGCACCAAGTCAACCGCTCGGAAGACACTTGTGCTGTTGCATGCCGATCGTGACTCAAAACCAGGCTTAACTAGATCTTGGCTGAAAAACCGTGTTTGGATCAATGGTGGGCACTATCACATGCAAATGTCCTTTGGCACAACTGCCGTTCCAGTTCACCCTCCAGGGCCAGCTAAGAAAGGTGGACCGACATTAAAAGAACGTGTGCAGATTTTGCAAGCCGAGATTCAGAGATACACGACGCGAAGGATTCGCCAACGCCCGTACTACTCGCCTGATACGCCCTTCAAAGGAGACTTCCAGAGGTTAGCCAGAAGGCTCTGTGGGAAATCTATCGGCCTAGTCCTAGGAGGAGGTGGCGCCCGAGGCATTGCGCACATAGGAGTAATAAAGGCCATCGAAGAAGCCGGTATTCCCATCGATATTGTTGGCGGTACATCTATTGGTGCTTTCATGGGTGGACTCTATGCTCGGCACGCTGATATTGTCCCCATGTATGGCCTGGCAAAGAAGTTCTCTGGCCGGATGTCAAGCATGTGGAGATTTGCCCTGGATCTGACTTACCCTTCCGCTTCATATACCACGGGTCACGAATTCAATCGAGGAATCTTCAAGACCTTTGGTAAACATCAAATTGAAGATTTCTGGTTGGAGTTCTACTGTAACACTACGAATATCAGTAAGAGTAGGGCTGAGATACATACAAGCGGTTACGCTTGGCGATATGTTCGTGCCTCTATGTCTTTGGCAGGGTTACTACCTCCACTCTGCGACGAAGGCAGCATGCTACTAGATGGAGGCTATATCGACAATTTGACAGTATCACACATGAAGTCTCTAGGTGCCGACGTCATTTTTGCTGTTGATGTTGGTTCCCTTGACGATGACACGCCTCAAAGCTATGGGGATACTCTGTCAGGTATGTGGGCCTTCTTCAACAGGTGGAACCCTCTATCAACAACACCGAACCCTCCGACACTGGCCGAGATACAAGGGCGGCTAGCTTATGTCTCAAGCGTGGATGCTCTTGAGAGGGCTAAGACAATGCCGGGATGTATCTATATGCGCCCCCCTATCGATGACTATGGGACGCTGGATTTCGGAAAGTTCGATGAGATTTACGAAAGGAGCTTTAAATATGGACAGGTATTTCTCGCCCGTCTCAAAGAAAAGGGTGTGCTACCTTTGGTAGAGGAAATGGAGGCTAAGAAAGCACTTCGACGGACAATGGCACCACGACGCGCGAGCATTTAAGGGTTACATAGATAGTTAACATGGCAATATGAACATATCTATCTACGTAAGTGTAGAATCCTCAACCACTCACCAGTTTGGGGACTTCTCTTCCACTCAATTGTACTCCGATACGGGTAATTTAGTGATTCGCGATGTCTCGGTAAGTCGTGTGCTAGAATATGTGTGCAGTCGTCAGGTGTTCGTCTACCTAGTCGGCCGTTCATTATACCGTCTCTGAAGGAGAGAATCAATTTATGTTCCAATCTGCTTAAATTCTGTCTGAATGGTATAGTACACTTGCAATGTTTAACCCGTCGCATCGTGAAGTCAACGGATGTAAAACGAATTCCGTGTTGTCCTCATGGGAATTTCACTACGCTCTAATAGATACTGACAGATTCAGGCAGAAAGATAGGTGGCCAGCACTGCTACTCTACACTATTACTAGATGGGTCGTGTAGAGTAGTTAGTCGTCAACAGCTAGAGGATGTCCCAATTACAAGCAAGCAGCTACTATATAAACATCTCGTTTCATCCATCCGGCGCGATTGTCATGGCGCATGATTTTAAAATGATGATATAACTCATCCAAACATGCAAGATTGTACAATACAGTCCAGGAGACTTTCGGGTCTCAAAATTATGGTTCACGTAGGTAGTTTCCACGATGGCGAGAACACTGCAAACTCCCAACCGCAGACTGACTGACTAGGTATTCGGAATCACGCGTACACCGATCATAGAACGGGAGAGATATATAACCAGTGCTGATGTGTAATTTCACAGCGCAAGGACCTGCTACCTACTGGTCCAGGACTTGGCCAGCGTGACATCGGATCCGCCGGCCGGGGTTGCGTAAGTCGCTGCACGGTTGGAGCAACGACCGCATGCCGGCCCGCACGGATACTCGGACATGTCCTCGATTACGTACGTACTCTGATGTTTACGACACAACGGTAGCGAGAAACTTGGCGAACGTACACTACTAACCCAGTGTACACTATGAAAACAATGCAGGAAATGGAAAGTCGCTAAGAGCACCACAACCACAACCACAATTACAACCACATGACCGACCCGTTCCTGGTGGGTGTAAGTAAGTAGGTAATAGGCACTATGCTGGCAGTATTGTACCTACACTACACTATGCAAGGCGATATGTGTAGTGCTGTGTAGGTTGATCCGACGTGGCGTTTTCTCCATGGTCTATCTCATTTCAGCGTGGGGGAGCGACAAATAATAAAGTCAGTCCCCCTCTCTCCTCTAATGTACACTATATCTGTAGTGTAAGTTCAAAGTGATAGTGTAGTATATTCTCCCGGCGCTCAAAAAGCCTGCCGGGGGGAGAGTGTTCAGGCCGGACGAGAGCCGAATGCTGGGGGGGGGGGGGGGGGGGGGGTCTCGAAGGACCTGTTGCGAAACAATCCTTGTAGGGATGTGGATGTTCGCGCCCGTGCGGCCCGTGCCTCTCTTAATACCTACCTATTATTTTCCATATGACGGACTTGGGCTTGACTTGGTGGAGAATCCGAGGGGAGGGGGCAAAATACGAGAGGTCTGCGGCCTAATGTAGGTACCTAGATTGTTGATCGTTCCAGGGTTTGCTTGCCGAGTTCAGAGAGTCTTGCCTTGAGCAGGAATGGTACGATATTATGTAAATAGGCACTTCCTAGTCCGTACCAACTTTTAGGTCGGTTCAGTTAAACTCGATCACTGCGAGATTCTGACTTGGCGATGGGTGGTCGTCATAGCAGCTATTCCGTACATATCAAGGTACCTACCCTGCATGACACCGGATAATTTTTCCCTGCTAACCTAGGTAACTAGGTACACGACACTACCCAATATATACGTCGTCTCTTTTTGCTTCCTATCTTATTAAGATCCGTAAGTGCATTTTGGAGCTTCGAGACTGATTTATGAGACTACCTACCCAACTAACTACCTAGTTGATGAGTTGTCGGAGATATATTACTTACACCTAATCCGTAGCTGAGTTAGGGATAGGTTATCGCCACCCTCTAGGGTATACAAAGGTGTATAGTTATATATAAGTGAATGGTATCTCTCTTCGTTATATCAGTTAATGATGAGAGAACCAGAGATCAAGAACATTCAAACCCTACCCCTATACTGCCATGAAGACATCTCCTTCTTACAATTTGGTGGAAAGCTGGCTGTTATTCCGGCAGACCCGGCGGTCAATGCCCACGGTCAGTGCCCGCGATATCTGCCGTGTAGTGTAGGTCATCCCCACTGCCACCTACATACTTTGATGGCTTGATTATTAGCCAGCTATGACCAGACGAACTGTTGCAAGGAATGTTAATTAATCAGCTCCCCCCCTAACCTTAATAGTAATGATTGCTTGTGTTAATCAGAACTTGTCGAGTTTTGTGATGGAATCTGGACTGGACCCGAACCACGCGCGAACTTCCTGCCTACACTGCCTACACTACATGTCATGGCATGGACCCATCGTGACTTATCGATCGCCCATGTTCAGAGACCTTTTAATATCTAGTATCGTAAGATTTCTCATTGCTCTCAAGATGACAGGAAGAAAAAAAGCCTTCTTCATCTTTCCAACTGTCGACCTAGTTTTAGCCTGTTTTTCTTTTTTTGGGATCGTCGACAATAATTAACATGGCTGTATTTCTCTCCAGCGGTAGATCATGAGTCCTTCTTTCTCTCGTTAAACGGTAAATACTTTGAATAAAAATAATGTCTAGCTTAGACTTTTCTCATCTGTCGCCAGAAGATCTCAGACAGGCTCTGGAGGGGCCCGCTCTCAGTCCACCAGACGGAGTGAGTCCGAACTTCGACGATCCTCCAAACCAGAACGCGGCTGCGCTCGCGGGGCTGCTCGTATGTCTGATTTTCGCCACGACATGCTTATTTATCAGGCTTTATATCAAGTTTCTCAAACTCAGACAGTCGCATATAGGAGATTGTAAGTGTCAGACTTCAGATTTGCGCCGAGCGCCGTCGGGGTGTCTTATACTAAGTATTCAACGTCCAATAGATCTCATGATAGTGGCATACGTGCGTTGACCAATGACGACCGAGAGCGTTGAGATACCCACCGCTAAGCCTATCTTCGGTAGACACTTACTAGCGATACCAGGCTTTGTATCTATCAATTGTTGTGGGCAGCTTCGTGCGCATAAGCTCCCCGGCTTCGTTCTTCGTTCACCAGTGGGATATACGCGGTCGCGATATCAAGAAGTATCTCTTTGTCAGTAGCTTGCCTCCTCCACTTTCACGGCTCTGTGTCTCATCAGCTTCAGGATACTGCCATCGGAACCGAGTTTGGGCTTGTGACGATACTGCTAATCAAGTCATCGATCCTCCTCGAATGGATCCATTTATTCGCATCCACCAGTAACCAGCCATTCGCCTTGTGCTGCAAGATCGTTATTGCGGTCAATATCGCATGCTTTACAACGGCATTGATCGCGCTGAATGTGACCTGCCGGCCCTTTCAGAAGACATGGGACAAGACGGTAGAAGGCACATGTGATGATGTGACGCAGTTTTATCTAAGCACCGTCATCATCAACCTGGTTCTGGATCTTGCGATCCTCGTATTACCCCAGCCGGTAATTTGGGGGTTGCAAATGACCAGCTCCAGGAAGCTTGGCGTATCAGCAGTCTTCACGTGCGGTATTCTGTAAGCTTCTCAGGTCCATCCGACGCCCGGGCTGTTCTAATATAAAGATTGCAGTGGCCTCATCGCCGCGGCATTCTTGCTTGGCGCAGTCGTGGATTGGATCCATACTGGTGACATGACGTATTATTACTCGTCGGTAGCTCTATGGAGCGTTGCCGAAACAACTTGCGGGATCATGATCTTCAGCGTACCCTTCGTGCCCAGGTTTCTCCGTGACATCTCTTCCTCAAAAGCATCTACAAACGTGACACCGTTACACTCGACCTCGACGCGCCGCGGAGAGTGCAGCGGCGAACACGATTCGGAGATGCGGTCTGCCCGACGAATATCGAAGCACGACTACCTGGAGGTTCAGGAGGTAAGGCGAACTTATGGATCGCCGCGCCCAACGGACCGTCAATATGGTATCGCGGTAACCACAGATATCATAGTCACGACCTACCAGCCGGACGAAGAGCAAGAATCACCCGTATAGATCGATTGCAAGCAGAGCAAGTGGCTGTTACCATATATGGATCAAGGCAGCCTAAGAGTGATTCAGGTCAGGGAATTGAAAATTAATGGGATCCTTTTGCCGAACGGCACGATAAGGGAATGCCCATTCAGCTGGGCACTAATACCATCAAACATAAATAGAGAAGGAAAGATAGAGCGCGGTGACCATAGACTTGGTGCATGTACTTAGACATTATAGACTTGCTCGGATAGATGGTTGACATGACCTGCGGAGGCTCTGTGGCGGGTTGATTTTGCCGTGGCCCTGGCGATGCATACACAACTGGATAGGCAGACAATCAAACACGAACATGTTCGTTTGATACGGCTCGTTTCGCTTGATTCAGGAGTCACGAGTGCAACGACGTCCCAACCAGTGATCGTATATAATTAGGTATCAATATTGCCGAGTTGCCGGTCTGAATTCTGTAAGGTAAGCAGCAGCCACAACAATGGACAAACTTCCCAAGATTAAGAGCTACGTACCACAACAGGGCGCTGACGACTCAGACCCAGCGGAAGAGGCGGCGAGTCATTGCTACGGGCCGATCAGCTTGCCTCCATCAAACAATATAGTTCGGAGGCGGTAATACTTCGGTACCCAAACCATCTTCTGGGTACCTAGTATGTTTTCATCGGCCTGAGTCAAGATTGGAGATTGTAGGAAACGCAATCATCATGCCAATCGCGTCACGTCGGTAATAGTCTTATTCGCAGGGGCGTTGAATACCTGATATCGCGGATAAAACTTGCTGAAGCTTAACAAACCTGATCGTTTTCAGGTTCGCCAAAATCTCGCCTTCGTTTTTCAGATTGCCATGTTTATAGGTGTGGCAATTGATACAGGGGCATGACCTTTGGGCATAACTATTGCGGCGGATTCTATTAGCTAGGCATTTAGTTTTCAATGAATATACTTTATAAGATTCAGTCTTCAAATGCCATACCTTTTCTAGCCCAACAGCAATCCACTAGAGACAGCCTCCTCCTATGAATACAATGCGTTATGCACTGCCGCGGGCCACAGTGTATTCGAGGCAGCATAAAGCCCACACGTAGTCGCATCGGGGCAAAACCGTCGATTTGTCTGTTACCATTACCGCCGTCAAGCTGATGTAGCTACTTCGTTAACTCAAAAGGAGATAGAAAAACGGCCCGATCTAGTGAATAACCAGGGACATCTGAAGATAAAGGGGTCAATTCGGTTATGCGCCACTGACTAATAGTAGGTAGTGTAGATACGACTCGATGCCATTGAGTTCCTATCGACTTTTGGAACTAATGCGAGGCGCGGAAAATTCATGCCCCCAATTTTGTATATCTTCGCTCATTTCTCTTCGCCTGCTCTGGGAAGCTCCTCTAAACATCATGATCTGCATCTCTGACCTCCGTCAGTAAAGCGATCCATCTTTCGACCAATTATTTGTACATGACGCCTTAGTCGTTGAGTTCCCATTTGCAGTCTTCAAAGCCTACCTGCTGCAGACAGTGCGGTACGCTCGCCTGTCCATGTTAGGCGGGACCGGGATGGCCCTTCTTGGCCTTGTCAATATCATCGTCCACCTTCGGTAGCGCCGGTATATCGACGCCCAACAATTCATACTGCATGCCAATGTAGCCATCACTGAGAACTAGAACATCTACCTTTCTCCCATCCCCATTTTGTGGTTCTGGAAGTTTGATGGTCGTTTTCGCCGTTGGCTTGGTGCCAACATTGATAGAATGGCCAGGCCCCTGACTCCACCCTACTCGCTTTACTGCGATGATCTCATCTTTCGCCTTATCGCAGACGATGACGAACCAGCCCTCGGTCTGTGGCTTTGGATATTTCGGTGCAAAGATGAGACCTTTCCGTACAGCAATGGCATTTAGTCGCTTCAAGTTGACCGTAAGTGATAGGGCTGTGACATTTTCTGTAGCGACGCTAACATTGGGAATTGCGGAGACGGCACGACTAAACGGACCTTGCTGAGGGACTGGTACACCTAATTTCTTCGCAAGCCCCTGGATCTGCGACTTATCGAATGTACTAAGCTTTTGTAGTGGTGTGATATCTTTGGTAGATTCACCACCGACACCAGGGAATATAGCCGAGGGCGGGTCCTCTGGCCAGCGTGCTGACTTGATGCATTGGAGTAACTTAATCATCTCTAGGCAACTTGACAAGTATCCAAGCTCTGTGAGAACATCAATAGACGCTTGAACAATACGAATGGATTGATCTAATACACTCGTCTGATCACCCACGTAATCCGTGATTGGAAGATCAATGCGCGCCATGTGCGCTTGAAGGAGGAGGAATGCCTTTACATGCGGATCCCACATCGGCAGTTCGAAGGTATTTCCTGAGAAAGGCATGTTATCTGACAGCTCGACATTGATCAGATCTTCGTTATGGCGGACAGGCAGCTCGTCGTATTCGGTTGCGCGTGACATCCAAGAGAGTACATCCACAAAGCTTGCGTCGGGCTTGGCATGCTTCACTAGGTGGCGAATTGTCTTGTGAGATAAGTAGTAATAACTCATAATTTTCCCTAATGGTGTCGGGTCGACATCACCGTTGGGATAGACTTCGACACACTTTGACAGTGCTAGCTCGTCTAACGAATTATTGACCATATCAACCATGAAGTCGTTGGCGAGTTGCTGAGCAGCAACAGTGTTGTGCTCCTCGGCTGATATTTCGAGCCCATAATATGAGGGATTCTTGTGCAAACGTCGGAAGAAGAACGTCCAGGTCAAATAATCCAGCGCATCTTGCTTGGTAATTATGGTCTCGGCAGAGACCTCGGCACACAAATGGTTGTCTAGTACAGTGTGGAGGGACGACTCAACCGGGAACCCCGTGTGTAGGAAGTGCTTGTAGAACTCCTTTTTCGCATCTTGGGTGAAGATACGCGCCACACCTGAATTGTCAAACTGGGGACGCCCGGCACGACCAAGCATCTGCAGAACGTCTGTTAGGTCCATGTCCTTATAACCTTCGATCTTTGCATCGTAGAACTGAGTGCCTTTAACTACCACAAGATGGGCAGGCAAATTGACACCCCAAGCAAGAGTACTAGTCGCGACCAAGATCTGAATCTTGTTGTTTAGAAACAGTTCTTCTGCCAGTTGCCTATCCGACTCAACCAGACCGGCATGATGCAACCCTATACCAAAATTGAGTGCTTCTTTCAATGCATCATCTTTTACTCTTGTAAGGTTCAGTTGAAGGTCATCTTCTGACATGTGAACAAATCTCCTTGGATTATCCTCCATACCGCAGAAATTGATGAGATCCTTGGCGGTTAAGCGAGTTTGACGCCGTGAAGGGACAAAGACAATAACAGGTTTTTCAGGGCTGTGGGACTTAATCGCCGAGAAAGTCGGCCGATTCATCGACTGCATTAAGGGACAGAAACCTCTGACCTCTGGAAAACCGTCTATGTAAAGCTCAAGCGGCACTGGACGCACCGAATGTCGAAAGTTGAATAATCCTTCCTTCACACCAAGCCAATTGGCCAGATCAGTCGCATTTGCACATGCTGTAGACATCCCGAGAAGCCTAACCGAGTTCTTGGTAGATTGGGCTATGTAGTTCATTCCTGTCCATCGTTAAATAATGGTCTCTTAGTTCAGGAGAAGGACTTACGCGAAACAATGATTTCTAAAATAGGACCTCGGTCTCCAGCAAGTAGGTGTATCTCGTCTATTATCACCAGAGCGACTTGGCGAACGTAGCCTCTGGTTTGCCAGCTTCGCGAGATACCGTCCCATTTTTCCGGTGTCGTGATTATCACGTCTGCATCTTTGATTGTCTTCGTATCAGGTGTATTGTCACCTGTAAGTTCTACAAGCTTAAGACCTAGTGGTCCCGAGAGCCTAGCACCCCAATCCTTGACTCTTTCGCGGACCAGCGCCTTCATTGGCGCAATGTAGACGACCTTGGAGCCTGGCCGTTCTCGAAAAGCCCACCACATTGCTAATTCTGCCGCCACTGTCTTACCACTGCCTGTTGGTGAACCAAGCAAAACGTTCGCTGGAGTATGATATAGTGTATGGAAGATTTGAGTTTGCATCGGGTTGAAAAACTGAAACCTCTTGGCGTATAGCTCTTCTAGGGCGGGGTTCTTGAGAGCACTGATGGGCAGCGGTTGTAGATTCAACAAGTCCGTGTATATACTTTCTGTATCTGGGCGAATGAGGTGCTGGAAAGACACCGGAGTCACGGTTTCTGCACCGAGCCACTTGTCTGACACTGCTCTGACATAGATTTGATTCGGGAGAGGGTCGGACATTGGTATGGTGAAGTTAAGCTCATGGTCATCGTAGAGTTTCCTCCTGTTAAGTATGAAGAATTCATGATGATATATCTCTGAGGTTTCCGAGTTCTCGACCCAGATATAAAAGGATTCAGATGTCCCATGGACTTGATCATTCCATCGGAAATCAGGAGTGATGTAAAGCTTGATTCGCAATACGTCGCGATTGAGAGGCGCAATCTCAGCTTCGACAGATACCGTAGGAAAGTTATCGATGATCTTTGCGATCTTTTTGCCAGCATTATGGTTGTTAACTAAACCACCAATTTCTGCCGGTTCCATATCCCGAAGGGCCTCGATATTGAGCTCCTTCTGCTCAATTTGATTGAGGACAGGCCTAGTTAATTCAAATTGATGGAGAGGATGTTGTGTTGGCCAAAGCCGTCTCTCAATAGATTTAGCCAAAGTCTGCAGCACCAGACACTGGTAACCCCAGCGTCTGTTGAGTGCTATCATGAAGAGAGCGCGGCATATCCTGGCAGACTGTTGTGCCACATAATTAAGATCATTTGTCAAGGCAAAGTCATCCGGCTGTACCCTCGAGATGTATGTTTGTAGGAGGATATTGGTCTTTGTTTGTGGTGTATCTATACCACCAGGAACCTCGCAGTGGATAACCTCACGCCTCATCTTAGTTAATTCATTGGCCTCGTTGTCCCTGGACTGGATGTTATCAAACTCTCCGCTCATGCTGATCATGTGAAACACATCTGCCTCCGTTGCTTGCGGTTTCATCATTTTGTTGAAGTTCAGGACACTCGACTGCTGAATGTAGTATTGACTAGCGATTCGTCCTACATCCTTGCTTTTAAGTTCCTCTGTTATCTCATTAAAGATGATCATCTGGCTTTGCTGTAATGTACGAGCAGCTTGTATAGCTAGCTGACGTCTCCTTTGGACAAGTTGAGGATCATCTCTGCGTTCAGCCCAATCAATGCCATATGCCATTGGATTCTTCCTCATCCGGACGAATAAGTAAGAGTAGCCAATCCACTGAACAGCATCACTTATCGAAGACACAGTACCTAGCGAGATTTCTGCGTTCAGATTATCGACAAGCTTGGACGAAAATCGGGACTCAATCGGTTGCTGTTCCGTGACTGCCGACAAGTAATGAGATAGCTTGTTCGCAGTTGTGCAGATCATACCGATGCCAACATCCTCAAATTGAGGACGACCAGCACGGCCAAAAATCTGGAGAACATCCAGAATACCCAAGTCCACGAATTTTCCATCCTGCGCGCTGTACACCTGGGTACCTTTGATAAGTACCGCGGCCGCTGGCAAGTTGACACCCCACGCAAGAGTCGCGGTACAACATAAGACTTTAATAACACCTTCCGCAAATAGTCGCTCCATGAGGTTTCTATCCGAGCGAGTCATACCAGCATGATGAATACCGAGGCCCTTGGGAAGAAGGTCTCTAAGCTCCCGTGCTTTGGATTGCTTCATATCTCTGACTGCCTGCTCGTAATACGGATGCCCTTGCGGATCGAATAAATCTAAACAGATCTGTTCAGCGGCCTTTTCATGAAGCATCTTGGCCGTGAGCAAGGTATCCCTTCTGGAATGGACAAATACCATAACCTGGTGGTCTTGCTCTAGCATTTCCTTGACCTTTTCAAAGGCTACTACATCGAGGTTTTCTCGATATACTTTACTAGTCTTGCCCTTGACACCGATGAAGCGTTGCTCTAGTGGAACAGGGCGAAACGATCCATCGAAGTAGAACAAGCCAGCCTGTAGGTTGACCCTCAAAAAGTCGGCAACATCGACATAGTTCGGGAGCGTTGCGCTCAGGCCAATGATACGGATCATTGATTGTGTGCTCTCGACTTGTCGTTGTGTCCGAGCTACCAAAGATTCTAATACTGCACCACGCTCATCATGTAACATGTGGACTTCATCGATGATGAGCAGTCGGACTTTTTGGACTAATTCAGTATCGCCAGTGCCCTTTCTTGTAATGACATCCCACTTCTCGGGAGTAGTGACAATGATTTGTGTTTGAATAACTTCGGACTTGGTAAGATGCATATCTCCGGTATATTCTCGACAACGAACACCAAGCCATGCTAAACGCTTCCCAAGCTTTTCGGTGATTTCGGCAGCCAATGCTTTCATGGGAGCAACATAGACGATTTTGAAGTCTTCCATATCGGCGGCAAATTCTGTTGCTTCCATGTTCTCAATAGGGTTCGGAGTGAGATACTGTCCAATGGTTTGTAAAATGGTTAACATGGCCGCATCTGTTTTACCTGCACCAGTGGGGGCACAAATCAACATATTCTCATTAGTCTTGTAAGCAACTGGATAAACCAGACTTTGCATACGGTTGAGATTTTGGTAGCCCTTGAAGGTTCGGCGACACAGGCCATCCATGTCGCTGATTTTAATGAGCTTGTGACCAGGCCAAAGGGTTCCGGGTTTGCCAGCAGGTATAAAATGCTCCTCGTATTTTTCGAACTGCCTTTTTTCGCTTCCGACAGGTGGTGCATACTTCTTACCGGAATAACTCAGAGTGTTTCCAGCATTGTGCCTCTTGTAGACATGCGGGTATTCCACCTCTTTGTGCATGCTGGGTGCCAAAGCGACGTTCTTATGCTCGAAATCTTGTCGTCGAAGCGCCTCATCCCTTTCGGCTTTAGTTAAAAGTCGACCAGCGGGGCCTTGGCCCTGTTCGGCAGCGAAGCTCGAGAGAATCTCATCCTGGCGAGAAAGCAATTGTATGACGAAGTCAAGGTCGTCGAAGCCAACGAGATCAGTGAGCAAAGACTGCACCTCGCCATCTGACTTTCTGGAGCCTAAAACATCCATAATCTGGGCCTGAAAGGCCTCTGATGATAATCCGTCCTTCTTCGCAGAGATCGCAAAGCACTGCTCCGAAAACCATGACATCCCACCATCTTCGTTGTTTGGGAAGTCGTTTGTCTCCTCAATGAAGTCACTGCTGTAGAGATCTTCTTCAGTGTCAGAGATGAAATCCCAAACATCATCGCCGCTAATCCCAGAAGTGAATTCTTCTTCATCTACATCAGAGTCTACATATAAGGTAGACTGGGATTTTGGATGTTGATTGGGCAACTTCAGTTCGGTCAAGGCCGACTTCATGGCGGCAAATTGCGCACGCCACCGGGCCTCGGCTTCATTCATCAAAGACATGATGCTCGAGTCTGAAGGCTAGTCAATGAATAGTGGCAAGAACTTGTTTGTAAATATTTATCCTCTAGACTCGAATCTGGTGGTAAACGGCTGGTGTTGATATATCGAGTTTGCCTGTTCACACAGATCTGGGCTTATTGATCTCAGTGAGTCATGAACTAGGTACCTGGGAGGCACGGTAATTCTGAGAGTTGCCTAATCCACCCTTGGAATCCCTCTTCGTGTTTAGGTTAGGTACCTAAAGATACGTCCGTACTGCATCGTATGTACAATCAAGTTTCTTACCTAAGCGTGCTTAACTAATGGCCACTTGATGAGATGAAGCATCCGAAATACGTCCGAAATACGTCCGTACTTCGTCCACCTATTTCGTATGAAGTACGTCCGTAACGGACTACGGAATAGGTACCTAGATACCTACCTAAGATATGTCACTAACGGTGCAGATATACGTACTGTAACGAGTACCTAGAAAACGGTAGACAGTTACTGTGCAGACACTAATAGCGACTGTCCTGTAGGGCGTCATAGGCTCTGCAGATTGAAGGTACCTATTACTGAGCACGTCTCACCTTCAAAGCCAAATCCATCCCATCTTAGTTAACTCCTTGCATAACAACCTCCATCCCGTCAGTACATACATTTTTCTTTCTTCATTCCCGCATCCCAGCTCCTTTGCCTCTCCCTAGTAATTACAGCGCTCTATTGAACCCGGCATTCACACCCCCCAATACCGCTGCCCAACATGAAGCTTCATTATATTGGGGTATGCAAGCTTATCCTATACCTGCTTATTCGATTGTCGGCCAAGTCCAATTTACTGACACCCGTTCTATCTTGGCATAGATCATTCGAATCGAAAGCAAGCCTGGTGTCGAGCTTGTATCCGAGAAGGAACTGAGCGCATACTCGCGCTTCACACGCCAGAAGTACGACCGTCTCTTGACATTCGAATTCGCAAGCGCCTGGGATAAAAGGATGGGACAAATGAGCTGATTCGAGATCCATATTATTACAGCTATAGCGAATTTATGACCATGTTTGCGAAGACAGTGGCCGAGCGTACGAGGCCAGGACAGAGACAAGATGTTGAGGAGCAAGGTGCGACTCAATTTCCTTTACCCAGAAGTCGCTCTAACCCCCTGGATTCTGGCACTGTAAAGGGAGCGGCTCGACGAAGATGGACGCTGATGGCATGTTTTCGCAACAGACTACACATTCCACGCCTACGGACGGACAGAAGGCATCTGCGGTATTATCATTTCAGATCACGAGTATCCTGCGCTCGTAGCGCACCAGCTTCTGTCCAAAGTGATGGACGAGTTTCTGGCCACGCCAAGGTCCACCTGGGCGTCAGCAAGCGCTAACAGTGTCAGCATGCCCGAGCTCAAGGGGTACCTCACTAAGTACCAGGACCCGCACCAGGCGGACAGCATCATGAAAATCCAGAAGGAGCTCGATGAAACCAAGATCGTGCTGCACAAGACGATTGAAAGCGTCCTACAACGTGGCGAGAAGATGGATATCCTCGTCGCCAAGAGCGATGGCCTTAGCAATCAAAGCAAGATGTTCTACCGTAAGCGCCAACCCTCCTTGGTTTGCTTCGCCCCCCTCGCCCCCCCCCCCTCAACATGATCGAACACCCACCACGACGGGTATGGATATGGATAGAACAGGTGCTAACAAATTGACCACTTTCCAACAGAACAAGCAAAGAAGCAAAACTCGTGCTGTGTAATTATGTAGATAGATACCAAAAGCGACAGCGACGCGTAAGTCGCCACTGCATCAAACAGTCTGGATTTATTGCGGTTTCAGCATAAGCGCGGCCAGGAGATTCACGAGAAGTTAGCTTCTCGAAGTAGGGAACCAGCCCTACTCATTCTCCGTCGCGTAATCGAGTCTTCATGAGCCGGGCGGCTCAAGTCGTCCATACGTACCAGGGGTTGGGGGCGGAGCCATGTCACTCGCTTACAGTTTTAATTCATGGAGGGGTCTTTCATGTCACGACGATGGGGCTTTTATGAATACCTTAGAATTGAGTGCTCTTCAATCACACTTAGGTGGTTGGGAACTACTTCAGGAAATAGCGTCTGCTTATGTTCCTTGAGAAATGAGCAGACAGCCCATAATATACACGACCATCAAGGGATTAATTCACAAGAAAAAAAGCTTGCCTGCGCAAGTGATTTTTCCGTCCGAAAAGTCGGCTCGTCTATGCGTTTCACGTATCGATCGATACCTTCATCGAATTCTTGACATGCCCTTTGCCCGGGTAATTTCACGTCCCAACCATCAATCAGTGAGATTCGCCCATCTTCTAATAAAACATTGCATTTCAATAAGTCGGACTCTCGTTTCTGAAACCCGTCGCCCTCATCATTCCAGTGACGTATATGCGCGGGTTTCCGTCCAGAAAAAAAAGGGGAGGGGTTCGAATGCTCTGTCGAAGCAGGTATCCTGACAACACATCGCGATAACACCGAAACAAAATAAGGACATAGAAACAGGATGAGTTCCTGCGGGTTCCGGGCCCTTTCCTTTCCATCCCAACCTGATAAACTCCACGCTTCCCGTAAAACATCCGAGATCTAACCTTTGATTCCTCGTTGTCGCCATTCCTGATCCGGAGTGAATGTACATACATATATACACAGTAAGTTGATGGTGATGTCGACTTCTGATAACCGCTCACACGGCATAGTCGGTATAAGACACCTATCATGTGAAAGCCAGGTCTTCGTGAGACGGTGAAAAAAATACGAGTGAAACAAGTATCTTCAAGCCGGCTCGCTTGCTTCACTAATTTTGCAGAAGCGCTGGCTGGGCGTCCAGCATTTTGGGCGGTTGGGTCAAGTTAAGCGGAGAGATCCTCCCCTCGACCAGTCTACTGGCGTTGACTGTTGTCAGCTTAGGGATCATCGGTGCTTGCGATGATCTTGGGCCAGTTCGTAGAGGTCGGATGAGAGTTCGCCGCTGTCTCGATATGGAGACCTGCCGCGCAATCGACACTTCAGTCGATGTTATTGAGCTATCATAGCTATCCATGAAAGTGTCGTAAAAAACGTCATCGCCGTCGTCATTCTCATCATCATCCTTATCGTCATTGCTGTTGTCACCGCCGCGGCCGCCACGGTCGCTTAATCCTCCCGATGACCGCTTCACATGAGGACGTGACGGTGCTGCGAGAGAAGTTGATCGCTTGGGAAATCTACTAGCGTTTGAAGGTGCCGTGGACAGGAATTTGGGAGATGTGCTCATTGTCTGTCGTTCTTGCTCAGAAGGACGATGGTATGCAATGGTTTGCCGGCCCCGGTTTATAATGGCCGTGTCACTCTCATCCCCGGGTTTCATATGAGCGGGCGAATCGAGGATAGGATTGGATTGATCTGTGTTGGAATGATCAGGTATTTGAGGCAGCCCCTTTTCTGAAACATGAGAGTTTGCCGTAGCAGAAACGATAAGCTTCTCGACATCATGATGAGCATGGTGTCCGGGAGACGCCGAGTTTGAGGTCTCTCCTCCAAATGAATGTTGATTGTAACTCGGCATTGGTTTATCGGCAATAGTCTCGGAGGATAGAAGATGAGCTGGTGCGGTGTGTGATCTTAAGCGCGGGGATGGCATATGAAATTCTTGATGCTCGCCTTGGCTACTTGTCGGGATCAAGGCTGGTCCCAACAACATTGTGGCCGGCTGAGGAGATGTTTCTTCTCGAGTTGTGTTGTGGGATCTTCCATCCTGCTTTTAAATTAGTTTTTGCTACATATGAGCAGACAATAATCACTCACCTCTTCTTTCTCGATGGCATCTTCTGTATTTTTTGATTCCTGCACTATGGCCTGGTCCATGGGCAATGATGAGCTGGGGTTCAAAACGCTGTTGAACATCACACTATATCTCTCTAGCTGTATATCCGGAATCTCGACATTCAAGATTAGTCCAGCAGTTGACCTTGACTCGGAGGTTATAGCAATAGTGGTTTGATCGTGCGCAAATTTTTCATCTTCTCGTCTCTCATTCTTCGTTGACTTTTGATCACCTGGAATACCCAATGGCAACGTCTGCGACCTGGCGGCGATAGGTTTCGACTTTGGTGTATTGGGCAACTTGATTGTGCTACTCCTTGGCAGATTCCCTTTGTTTGATGGTGATGCCTCACAAATCATATCATCAATTTTCTCGAGTCTACCATTGATACCATCGCGACCATTCGAGTCAGGACTTGATGGCGACGAAATGGACTGCGCAGTTTGCTTTCTCCCAAAAATACCACGGAAGTTCCACTTGCCAGTTGGTTTTCGCGTCAATGGTATGTCAAATGCCTCTACAGCGTTGGTTTTTGATGCCAGTGGGCTCGCTACCGGAACCGTTTGTTCCTTGGGACCCCGCGTAACTGGCGACTGAGGAACACTGCTTGACACCATTCGCATCTTTCCGTTATGCGCGTCTCCTCTATAATTAGGACTAGGTTCCCGACTCTTAGGTTCGATTGCAAATGACCGCACAGGTGTAATTTTCGGACTGGCGTCACTGGGGTTCTGCGATTGGCCTCGAAAGCGAACTGTCTCGGAGTAAGTGCTCGAAACAACATAAAAGTCATCTCTTGACACCCTTTTGTTGAATTGATCCTGACGCCTGACGGTTATCTCCTGACCAGCACAGCGGGACGAACTCGGTCGTTCGGGCATTTTGGGTTCATATGGCGCCCTGACAGGATGAGAATAGCTGGCAAACAGGTGATTGTTTGGAGCCTTATTGAGGGCAGCATGGCCGTTATATGATGGAATGTGTTGGGTCTCGTCTGGTCCATCGTGAAGGGGTAGTGACGTCTTCGCAGCTCCAGCTCGGCGTGAGCCCTTACTCTCCCTCAACGACTTGGATCGGCTAATGAGTTTGTGCATCCTCCACTAGAAGACCTTTCTTATGTTGTCAGATTTCGACAAGGTATCAAGTTTGGTGAGACAATGGCGTGGGTGCTCTTGGTGTAAAGAGTATAACAGTACACTAAGCAGGGTCGAATAGGTATAATGTGATCGACAACAAACTCTATAGAGGCATTGCTGGGGAGTTGAACAGGCCAATATTATACCGGGAGGTAACGGTCAAACTTGCGCACACCTTGACGGGGAGATAAGAAGAGGGACCAGCGTCATTGTAATAACCATTGGCCTGTGCTTGGCAGGAATTGGTCTTTCTCAGCATCTACGTAGTGTAGCCGGGCCATCTTGCTCGAGGTGTGGAGATCCTTGTTTAGGTACCTAATTGTTTGACATTGATGGTCTGCGTTCTTACTTACTTGCCCGGCCTACCAGGTAGCGTCCACTTGAGGCCCAGCTGTACCACAGCTAGGTAGGCCAGGCGAATAGTCTAATGAAGGATGATCAACCACCGGGATATGAATGATCTGGAACGTAGACACCAATGCTGTGTTGCTTGACCTGCCTCTGTTGAATATTACTCACCACGAGGAAGCTCGATGAGTGGTGTCGGGTATCGTACACAGATCGATTGTACAACCCGCCCAACACGCTCGATAAAGCAGATGCATCGGCATTTCCAGGTACGCAGACAGAAACCTTCCGGAAAACTTAACGCTCGTTCATTAGTGGAGGTCCACTGCGATGATGAAAACGACCAGGGAGATTGCTCTCGGTTTTTTTTTTTTTTTTTTTTTTTTTTTTTTTTTTGGTGCTTACATTCAAATTACCGTTAGTTAGTGCTATTTTTGGTCTGATCGTTTCACTGCATGTCTCCGGGAAATGAAGGGTCCGTTCATTTTCTGTTTTCCCAGCGCCGTTTTTTTTACCAACACTGTTCCGTATAAGTCTCTACGTCTACATGAATAATCGTCAAAATGCGTTTAAGCTGCATTCTTCACACCTTACTTTTTCTTCACTAGGTGGATGAGGTATGATGTAGGTAGGTACGTCCGTACATACGTCCGTAGATACGTAGGCATAGGTACCTACAGGTTGCCCAGCTGTTGATAATCCAGCACCTTCCCTATAAGGCAGTCGGCGGGAAATCAGCATTACTCTGCCCTGCCAATTCTCCCGTCCTTTTTCGACCCGGCCCGCTCGTTAGCGTAGGTAGGTATACGTAGGTATAACTATAAGGAGGTAATCCGTACGGACGTTATTCCGTACGGACGTATTCCGTACGTATACGTACAGACTACCTAAGGTACCTAGGTACCTACTGAAGGCAGCGAGGGAGGAAATACCGGTATTGAGAGAATCGGCGCTATGTATTCCGTAAGGTACGGATCCGTAGGTACGTAGGCAGTGAGGTTTTGGTACGCAAAGGGTTGACCCAACCAGGCCCCCGGTTTCTTGCGAGTTGCCTCCTTACCTACTACTAGTACCTACCTACATACCTAAGACGACCCTGCAAGAGGTGTGTGTACGTATATGTACACTACTACCTACCTTGATATATGAATGAGCATGAATTCTCTTGAAAAGCTCGCTTGCTCTTACATACCTGATAATCTACAATGTATTCGTTCATGGCCGATTTGACCTGGATCTCCTGTCAATTCGATTCGGAACTTTTAAGCATACCGTACCTAACCTTATGTTAGGCAGGTTTAAGGTAGGTATATACCTACTCATAAGGTTGCCTCTGACTATCGATGCTTTGAAAGCCGCAACTCAAAATCCATGAGTCCGACCGCCCATCAAAAGGGGCTTCTCCCTGAGTCCCTGGACCAGTTACCCCCATACCGGTACATTAGTGTAGGCGGTGCGACAGGTCCTCATCTCATTCGATACTCAACCGACATTTATTGGGTATTGTCCAACAGACACACACACTATAGATGGTACACTAGTATAGTGTAGTATCACGATGCCCTTTCTGGTATTTTCGATGTTCGTTGCTTTGGTTAGATACAAGTTATGCCTAGGGTAATATTGGGTGTAGGCATCACATCTTCTTAAACGGTACCAAATCAGCTAGCTGCCCATCTTTTCTTGCGCGCGTTGCGGGGTTGACAACAAAAAATTGTTACGTATGTCATAGTGTATGAGCTTCCATGGGGCTCCCGTTACGGGCCACCGCTCGCCCCTCATTACCTAACCGTACACACTACAAATGTAGAGCCATTACCTTTGTGGACTGGGCACACCACCATCAACTGAACCTGTTCTTTACTAACCTGCCAACCTGCCAACCTGCCAACTTGACCTGTCTATCAGATCAATACCTACCCAACTCTATCCCTTCTAAAATCTTCAAGCTTCATCTGTTGCAGGCCCCTCCATCCGACCAAACACAACAAGAACCATGTCTTGGCAAGGTAATCACTCCCTATCCTCCCGGACTCCAAAGTCGAGTTTAAACCTCCGACCTGGCTGAGCGCTTCCGGAGGGGTAAGCTTAAAATTCAACTGCTGACACTTGGGCTGGGCTTCAGCATACATCGACAACAGGTATGGCCTCGATATCCAAACGATGTGATTCGCTCGCCTAGAAATTTGGCGACTAATCGAGGGAACACAGCCTTGTCGGCTCCGGTCATATTGACAAGGCCGCTATCGTCAGCATCGCCGGTGACAGCATCTGGGCTATCTCGGCCGGTTACAATGTACGCATCCAAAACAACCCCCACACCCCCTTCATACTACCCTCGGGTGGGTTGATAGCCCTAGGCCTTATGAAACCATGCATTCTCGGACAGGACTAATAGACAGGGGGCTACAACAGATCCAGCTCCCCGAGCTCAAAGTTGTCTCTAGCATCCTAGCGGATGATCCGGCGGCCAAAGAAAAGGCTTTTGAAGAAGGCATCCACATAGGGGGCGAGCGCTACGTTCTAACCCGAGTCGAGGACCGCAGCCTTTACGTTAGACATGTCAGTGAAATGATTCCAATCTTCAACAAAAACAATCCCTGTACTGGGCCCCCGTCCCCTTTAGGTCACCTACCAGTGAAAGGAGACGGGGGACCATAAGTACGGCCTTGTAGAGGAACTGTTGAATTGACTTGCATTTTGTGTATCTGCTTTATAGGGTCGGACAGGCATTTTCATTACCAAGACGACGCAAGCCTTCATAATTGCTCATCACGGCGAGGGCCAGGTTGCCGGAAACGCGAGCAGTACAGTTGAGGCCCTTGGCGAATACCTCGTCAAATTAGGATACTAAGCATCTGAGCAAGAGCCCGAGGATTCATGAGTCATGCTCCTGCGAAGGGTTTACCACTGCAGGAAGAATGACATATAGGCCGACGATACCCGGGACACCAGGCTGTCTGGGCCGGACGCATCTGATTGTTGCTGGGCGCGCGCGGGTGGGAAAGAGTCGACGTTGGGGATTTTGATGAAGAGCTTCTTCTTTTTCTGTGATGATGATGATGATGATAGCACGGCCATCTCGAAGTCTACGTTTGACTGCTTCGAGAAACCATACATACACCCCGAACCCGCGCTGGAATTCTGCATAGGTAAACAATAAAAAAGATGGGCCATTTCTTCGGTGAAAAAAAAAAAAGCAGCCATGTTCTACTGTTTGACCCGCCGTGGGTATATCCGTTGCCAGTTCCATGTCCTTCGCACCTTGTCTTCTATGTATCAACCGCATTCATCAGCAACAGGCCATCGTATATCGCCTGGAAAATATTTTTCCCAGCGCCGTTCTAGCCTTGGTGGTATCATTACAGTAATACGTGTCAAAATTGTACTTGCTATCGTCCTCACGGACAGTCATAGATTAGAAATGTCATGCCACAAACGTGGGCCACTTTGCCCCGGTTTTCTCCGCGTAGCAATGGCGTCTTTCACCGGGTGCCGCTGTTCAGACAGGTAATTCGGGATTCCGCCGCCCAAGTCCAATGCGATCAACGATGATGCCAATATAGGTGCCCACGACTGGGACATTACGTGCGAAGCCAGCAATGGTGCCGAGGAAGTCGCCGAAAAGTATCACTATGCCGTAAAGCTCGACGAAGAAGCCGATCAGTGGCCATCGTAATAGGATGAGCAGAAGCCCCGCGAAGAAGGCGGCGGTCCCTTTTGCCTTTTGCCGCCGCGCGAAGAAGAGAAGAGTCTTCTGTGGCCCGATGATGATCGTTAGGCCAATGAGGAAGAGGATCTGG
This sequence comes from Xylaria nigripes, assembly GCA_022984845.1. Taxonomy (NCBI): domain Eukaryota; kingdom Fungi; phylum Ascomycota; class Sordariomycetes; order Xylariales; family Xylariaceae; genus Xylaria; species Xylaria nigripes. The sequence continues at coordinate 949,630 of JAJJKC010000011.1, read as the reverse complement.
TTGTGAGGAACGTTTTGGTTAGAATCGAGACTTCAAAATCCTAGACAGCAGTATCGATGGGCGGAAGAGGGTATATGGCCGAGCTAGAGGGCTTTTTGTTGCATAGGAGGGTTTCGTCGGATATCTCTTAGGCGCAAGAGTTCGGGGCAGAGAAGGGGGAAACATAGACATACATTGCCCATTGCCAGCCTGTCGTATGTTGTTGTCAGTCTCTAATTCGCCCGGCAGCTTATAGAGAGTAGGGATGCATGTAAATGGGGAGGGAAAGGGGGGAAGGGACTTACATAGCCCGATCAAAGAAAAGCAATACACCACCGACTAGGAAGAAGCCTCCTAGATTCCCCAAACGGTTCAGCCCTCATAAACCTCTCGCATTTGCATTGGAGCAAACGTGCTGGGCAAAGCGTACCTACCGCCTGAGCAGAAGACCACTCCTATTTCTACATGGTTCGGAGTGTCAGCCGATTTCTGTCTTCATATCCCCGGCCCAGATGGCATGTGTTTTCATTGCAGAAGGCAATTGTTCGGGCTTGATCTCTTACTTTGGTTATCTGATAACCACATTGTCGGCATCTTTGTCGAGAGTACTTAAGTTCCCCGAACTGGTATTTCTATATCGCGTAGAGTATTCGTTACGCGACGAACGTGTGGATCAGCTATTCGTTGGTAGGGCGGTGACGATAAGCGAGGCCGTGGAAAATGTTGAGGCTGAGCTTGTTGTGTTTACAGATAGGTAGGTAGGTAGAGCAACGAGGAAAACAGATTACGAAATGAGTTAGGTAGGTAGTAGTTTGTTTTGAGCTGTCTGATTAGAAAGGAAGCTGTGTTATGACCACTTGGTAGGTACGGAATACCTACGGATCCGTAGTATCTACCTAAGTAGGCCGTAGGTATTCCGTATTTACTGAAGTGTACCTAAGGTACGTCCGTATTGTTACGAAGTACTGTCGGCCACGAGCCCCCTATCGCAGGCTTATCGATAAGATCCAATCCGCACGATTTATTAGATAGCAGGACAGAAGCATTTTCATTCATATTTTCTTCTTACATATGGTTAACCTCCTTCTCGATTGTTTACCGAGAGCAGATTCTCCCTGCGCGCACCTATAAAACATCGACCTCCGTTTGTCTAAGTTGAGACCTTAATCATCTTCCCTTATGAGCCTAACACGTCAATCTATGCGTGCCAATCGCAGTGTGTCACAATTGCAATACCAACGCCAATGCGTAAAAATGCGCAAAAGTAGCTGAACTGTATACTGCACCTCGTTTGAATCGGTTGACTAGAAAAAAGTAGGCAATTAATTCAATTGACAATTTCTGATCGAGAAAAATGAATCGTTATATCGGTAATCACCCTTATTCTTGTTATCCTCCCTTACTACTGCCGCGGCGTCCTCAGCTATTATAAAGCTTTGGTCACTGAGAGTGACTCTTCCATTCGCTCTCGGTACTCGTCAGATACAGGCAGAGAACAAACTCTTTTCTCTGATCACGATTAAGCCGGAGCGTATGCCTGTCATCCAGTCGCTGAAAGGCGACTGGTGCGTAGGATAGGCTTGACTTTGTTGGTCGAACATTATTAGATCCCTATACCTTGGCGTCTCTACCACTAATCCCACCGGGCGTGCTGCATTGGCATTAAATTTCCGGAAAACAATATCGAGGCATAATAAAATCATGATTGATAGCGTTGAAGATGCAGGAAAATTGCTGCAGGTACCAAATCTTAATGAGGACTCTCATTTCAGAATGGTGTGTGCTCCACGAGCCTCTAGATATACCTCTGGTGCGCCTTGGGGTAAAGTCCGAATGAAGCGAAATACCTCCCTGTCATGGTACCGTAATCTGCTTTTCGGGTCAAGATACGGTGCAGGAAGACCTGTAACATCACAATATCGCTTCGTATGAGCAAGTGAGGGTGCCGACTCGATATTCGTGTACGTGACACTAGGGGCCGACACGGTCAGGCCACTGCTGGTGCCATTTGATCGCATGTTCTTTTCCAGCACCAGCTTAGACAGACTACGTGAAGCCTGAGCCAGATTCGGCTGTGAATTGGAGCCGCTGGTGGACTGCACAGGCGTGGATGTGCCACTTGTAGAGAGGCCGTTATCATCAACTTGCATGGGCGTGGCAGCACCGCTGTCATCTTGGGGAGTAACGGCCATGGAGGCTTCCTTGCGAGAAGCGTCGCCAAGAATGGTCTTGATGTTCTTATTACGCCGCTGATTGGGTCGCCAGTGTGGATTTCTGAAGTTCTTGTGGATGGAATGAATGTCGAGCTTGTCTATCAGCGCCTGGTGGGCAATCTGAGCTTCGGTCGGCGCAGACATCCTGGGAGATGTAGGAATGCTGATGTGCAACGAATCTATTATCAAGTCCAGTGGTTGGGATTGTGAAGGATTCCTGGTTTTCTCACGGAAGGACTAGGTAGGCATGCAGTACGTCGTAGTGTACTCCGTAGGTAGGTAGTACTTATTTATAGGTAGGAGATAGAAAGTTCTACGTAAGTTGTTCCCGAATGATGCGATCCTCGCTCTGCTGATAGGTACGGTACGGTGGGTGCTGTAGGTAGCTAAGGTTCTTCGAACCCACCCGTACTTACTTAATTACATTACGTAACACTAAGGTTGAATGATTCTGCCGGAAACTACCGCTTGCTTGCAGCCATCTTGGTCACTGGTGGTGCACAGCAGCAGCAATGCGATGTACGTAAGTAAAATGGATGCGCCGCTTAAACGGCCAAGGCCCACTGTAACAACTCATACCTGGTGGCGCATCTGTTTTGAGTACTTCCTAGGTAAGAGACGATACAGTGCACTTATTATATATACTGTACCAGGCAGTGTGTCTTTGTACTCTAGATACATAGAACTTGAAATGTCGAGCCTCAAAACATAAAGTACTTACCCATCCTATCCAGACTACGTTGAAATTGAACATTCAACTCAACAGATTCGAGGATATAAATACCCAACATAACCCTCAAAATGGTTTGTATACTATTTCGGCATCCAGGGCTTGGCTCAATACCTAATGACGAGATGTAGGAAAGTCCACACGAACACCAGCAAAACCTCCTCTTGTCACGGATCGTCACCAATGTTGTAAGTGGGTTACCCCCGATATCGTGACCCTCAAAGCTTACCAGTCTTTAGGAGAAACTCAACGAGGCCATCATCGTTATGAATAAGAGCCTTCAGGTACAAGCCCAGCAGTCCAATGCATGAAAAAGAAAACATCGACTTACCCACAACAACAGGAGATCAACGTTCAGAACATGAACATCGAACTCGTAGCACAGATGTTCAAGAACTACCAGTCTAATGTCCTGTTTCATCTTGAAGGTATTTTACTCTTCTGGCTAGGCTAAGACCTGATGGCATTTTGTTGATCGTTTCTATTGTAGCTACGGACAACCTGAAAGAGCCGTCATGAATAACATTGGCGTTGGAGGAGCGAATCAATTAATTAGTACAGTGAAGACTGCGCGTGTATGGCTCTAAAGCATGGTACACTTTAGAAGGTGGTCATGGTCTATCTTCTGTATCAATCAACAACCCAGAGAGGTACGGATCTGATAGTGGTAGATATCTCAGCTTGCGGCTTCACCTCCAGCTGTTCCATATTACAAGTAGACGCGTGGTTACGGATTCACATAAGTAGGTACCTACACTTCGCTGGTGGCATTTCTACAGTGGTATATACACGGCCTACAAACATGGGTACAGCTTAGAAATGTACCTACCTACCTAGGTACCTAGGTAGGGAAGTAGTAAGACCCCGACCCCACATTGGACCCATAAATTGGCCGTACCTACGTCCGTACCGATAAGAGGGTACGTACGTACTTGTACCTAACCTACCTGGTACTTATGAACAAACTCGCGGGCGCTCTTCAAGGAGCCAGAGCCTGTCTCGTCAGCCTTGTGAGGCGTACCTGCTGTAGGCAATTGACTTGTCCTGTCGGGACAGGAGGAAGTAGGGGAATAACAACCCGCCCAATCCCCTCGCTGCGTGATTCAGCAAATGAACAGACCAAATGATTATTTTCTAGCAACCTTTCCTCTCCTCCCTTAATTCTCCTCATTATCACAGCTACCTACATCTCCCACCTAAGCTATCGTAAAAATAGGTTAAGCAAAGGTAGGTAGTTTACAGAGTAGGTACACCATAATCCGTACATACCCATCGATAGTCTATCGACTACCTAAGCTACCTCGCCATGACTGATTTTTAACCTCTTTTCTTCCGAGAACTTTAACCTGTCTCTATTCACATCATCGCCATGGCCCCCTCTGCAATTGACACTCCCTTGCCGCCTCTGCCCGTGCGCGAGGAAAAAACATATCCGCCTGCACGTATTTTCAATGCTAGGGAGACCAAGTTCGATAGCTACATCTCTCCTCAGCCCGATGGACGAGTGAAAGCCCTTGAGAGGCCGGAGGGTGAGGCCGCCATCGTCATTGATAACGGTAAGTTCGCATATTCCTATTTACGCTGGCCACGAATCATGGAACTCTCTGACTTTGAAACGCATGCGCCAGGGTCATCTACCGTTCGGGCTGGTTGGTCATTCGAGTCGACACCGAGAGTCAGTATACCGCCGATCATGGCCAAGTATAGAGATCGGAAATTGGGTAGGACCTACTCTTTCGCAGGCTATGACTGCTATGCGGAAACCAACGCCAAGGGACACATCAGGCATGCTTTCGAACTGGGAACTGGCATAGTCAGTAATTGGGATGTCGAAGAGCACGTCCTGGACTGGACTCTTCTCAAACTTGGCATGAATGATGCTGAGGGCCCCATTGACTTACCCATAGTAATGACTGAAGCAGTTGCCAATCTGCCCTACTCGCGTAAATGTAGGTGTCTATACATCAATTTGTTGTCCCGGGCACGTACAACTAATCTATATGAACAGCAATGAACGAGATAATATTCGAGTGCTACGGTGCCCCGTCACTTGCCACCGGAATCGATTCTCTATTCTCCTACCGATACAACAACGGACGAACCGGGCTAGTCGTGTCTTCTTCTTACAGCTCAACCCATATCATACCTGTCTACAATTCCAAAGCCATGTTAGCTCAGGCTATTCGGCTCAACTGGGGTGGCTGGCATGCTGCCGAGTATCTCCTAAAATTGATGCGATTGAAATACCCGAGTTTTATTGGCAAACTTAACGCCTCACAAACCGAGCACATGTTGCGCGATCACTGCTACGTATCGAAAGCATATGACGATGAGCTACGATCGTATTTAGATTGGACCGGGTTGGAAGATCGAGACATTGTCATTCAGTATCCATTCACGGAAGAAATTATCGTTCAAAAGAGTGAGGAGGAGCTTGCACGGATAGCAGAGCGCAAAAAGGAGAGTGGGCGGCGCTTACAGGAGCAAGCTGCCAAAATGCGGCTAGAGAAGCTGATGCGCAAAGAAGACGAGCTTGAATACTACAGGAAGCTTGCGGCGAGGCTTGCCGATGCTAACAAGAAGGACACGAAACGCCTTCTCGATGCTGAGGATATGAAAGATGAAGCCCACCTGGAGCGCACAATCAAGGACCTCGAAAAGTCTGTCAAACGCGCTCGGACTAAAGATGTAGGAGGCGACCCCGAGGAAGAGCAGGAATTGCCAGATTTCAGTCTTCTTGAAATACCTGACGATCAACTTGATGAAGCGGCGCTAAAGAATAAAAGACACCAACGGCTCTTGAAGTCGAATCATGAAGCACGAGCTCGTGCAAAAGCCGAAAAGGAGGCCGAAAAAGCGCGAATCGCTGAAGAAGAGCGGTTAGATCGAGAACGACGGGAGAACGATTTGGCTGGCTGGCTGGAAGAGAGGCGCATAGCCCGTGAAAACATCTTACAGAGAATCAAGGAGAGGGAAAGACTCAAGGCTGACCTTGGGAATCGCAAGTCAATCGCATCCCAGATGCGTATGAAGTCAATCGCAAATCTTGCTTCAGACAACCCAAGAGGCAAACGCCGGCGCGGCGGTGACGACGATAATTTCGGCGCAAACGACGACGACTGGGGTGTATACCGCCAAATAGCTGTTGGCGACGGTAGTGATGACGAGGAGGGAGAGGAGGACCTCGGTGCCACTCTCGCTGGCCTTGAAGAAGACTTACTTAGATATGACCCAAACTTTACGCACGAACATACCTGGGAGGCACAGAATGACTGGAACAAGAGCTTGTTGCATGCTTTTTTGCGTGGACCTCGACCTTTCGACGCCGGATCTCAGGCCGAAATACATCAAATGCACCTAAATGTGGAGCGTATACGGGTGCCAGAGGTCGTCTTTCAACCATCTATAGCAGGTGTCGATCAGGCCGGACTTATCGAGATCACAGGCGACATTCTCACTCAACGGCTAGTTGGATTGGCCGGCGTGAACCGTAACGACTTCCTACGCGATATTTTCCTAACCGGTGGTAACACACTCTACAAGAACTTCGACTACCGGCTCCGTGAAGGCCTCACACCTCTTCTATCCACCGACTCACCGCTACAACTTCGGAAAGCCGACGATGCATTGCTTGACGCGTGGCGAGGTGCTGCCCAATGGGTTGGGACACCAGCGTGGAAAGCGGCTACAGTCACCAAGGCGGAGTACCAGGAGAAAGGACAAGATTATCTCAAAGTAAGTACACTTACACCCTTGTGACTCACCCGCACAATATGATGCATCAGCAATAGTCATCGAGTCCGGCTATCCCGGCGCAGCGTGCCGAGGTAGTAAGTTCACTAGATCCCGCTTAATCACAAGGGGTCTCTCAATCAAACCTTGGCGGAACCTTTCCTTCGCGCAGACGTGTCTAGTTTTGCAGCTAGATTCCTAAAAACTTTCCTGGATAACACGCCACCCAATCCCCATCCTATCGCATAACACATATTTCTCTCTCTCTTTCACGGAGCCCTCTACTAACCATTATCCTTAGGAACATGACATGGGAAACTCATACCCGTGACGGGTGCTCGTTGTTGAATGAGCATCAGGGATAGGAAACGACGGACCTGGCTGGAGTGTTTTGGGTGACGGGGGCGCAGGACTTCGATGGGGCGTTCTAATTCTTTTCGATCTTACTTTTTCTTCCTTCGTTAGGCTATGTACCTACTTGACCGAAGTGTTCATTCAGTACTACCTAGGTAGACAGAGAGAGAAAAAAAAAAGCTCCAGTGGCGCGTAATAATACTAGGTATGGCGTGGCGGGTCAACAGCTAGAGAAAACAAAAGTGGCGAGCTTTTCAAAAAAAAGGGGTCGGCAAATATGGGCACGAATACCTACTGGTACCTTTCCTACCTCTCTACCTTATTCCGTAAACACTATCGACCTAATCAGCCTCGTGACGAAAGAAAGCCAGTCCACTTCATATTTTGTTTAGCTACGCCATGTATCGGCAGGTATATGTGTATGGTATGTATCAGTAGCTTTTCACCGCGCGGACATCGATTCATCTTCCGTGATGTCAGGAAGTACGTTTCCATTAAAGATACGATCTTGATATCAAAATCGATGAATTCAATCAATCGTACACTACTAACGAGCCTTCTCCTCGCGTCAATTCTTCACAGTCCTGCTCATATCGACGACAAAGTCAGATAAGGAAGCCGAGGGTCAGAGAGCAACGCGTGAGAAAACTAGGCGCTGCGGCGGGAGCTCTCGGCGATATATCGCCCAGTATAATTACCTGGGTAACACGGTAGGCGAAACAAACTGCCCCGACCAAAAAAAACGCCCGACCCGAATAATGATAACCTCCCATCGTCCGAACACAATGTGAACTCGTAACGCCATAGCCGAGTTAGCGATGCACATTGGAACCGAGCTCGATGTCCCCACCAGTTTACCTCCTTATGTATGTGTTCCAGTCCGGGTCTTAGTCCCCGGCATTCCGAAGCGCGAAGCGCTTTTTGGTAGTCAGAGTCTCCTCCAATTGTCTACAGCCTAATTCCACGGCGCGCGTGCCCTTCCATCCCAGATGAATGCACCTTCTAATTTTCCTCTCCGTCCTCCTGGGATAGGCTATCATAGCTTGCGTATCCTCTAGCAGGGTTAAGTGGCCATACTTCTTGAAGGTGGGGGCGGCAGCCCATCGGCCTCAAGCTGTCTTCTGCTGTCCTCGTTGTCATGTGGAGGTGGAGGATTTTCACATTTCAGTGCTGTTTTGGGATAGTTGCCTTCAACGGCTGGTTCTCTGGCCCTTAAACCTGCTACAGCGGCCGCCACATCCGCTAGGGTCCCAGCAGATGTAGTATTAGTAGCTGACTCTGCCGGCGGCCCGCTGTGCGGCTGCCGCGTTGCGCCCGATCCACCCGGCGGCGCAATATTGACGTTTGGGGGCGGCAGTGGGGGCTCTACTTGTAGATCCAGCAGGCGAGACTGTAATAGAATTACATACTCGCGTAGAGCATAGTTGTCGTTTTGAATAGCCTTATAGGTATGCTCCATCTCCGTGTAGTCGCGTACTTGTTGCTCTAATTTCTTAATGTAATGCTCCTTTCTTTGCCGAAAGGCACGCTAATGATATATTAGCACATGTAATGCGACGTCCTAGCATATTCCCCCTTGAGGAGGTGGTCTTCACGCCATCTTGACTCGCAACCCGCGTCCTGCTCGGAAGTATGAGATTTAAGGGGTGTCGAAAAGGCCGATATGGGGATAGAGCATTTGTACAGCTGGTACGGTTGTCTAGGGACTCAACTGAAGGGAGGCCGGCCTGACAAACGATATCACGTGGCCAACGAATCGTCGCGACACCTCAATAATGAAAAAACATAGGAAATAACTTGCTTACCTGCGCAGCTCTGTTTTGAGCGGCTCTTTTTGATTGTGATAACTCGCGTTTCGCCTTTCGCCCATCGGTGATAGCCTCTTCAGGATCATGCGCTATTATGCCCTGCGCAGCCATAGTAGTCGCGGTTGATGAATTCGAAATTGGGCCGAGTTCTTCGGTCGTTGGAGGTAATCTCTGCATTATATCCGATGTCAGACCGGGCGGTGCAGTTCTGACATGGGTTAGATACGCAGTCGCAACTCTATCCACAAGATCAATCTGGCCATGCGGCTGTAGAGGTGGTGGTACAGGCTGCAGTGTAGAAACGGAAGCAGTGCTGGCGGCTACCGTGATTGGGTCTGGTTTGCAAACTGATTGACTATGGGTATCTGGACCTAACAAAACGGGTTTCGCCGACAACTCCAAATTGTCTAGACAACGGCGACAACGTTAGCTCTTGTGAGAAGCAGTCGTAGATGTTATGTTGACTTTGCTACAGCAACGTGCTGAGGACAAAGTCAAGTAAACCGTAGGTAGGTAATATAGCTCTGAAGGGAGAAATATGCAATTGGCACTGCGTAATGGAAAGGAGTACAGGTGCCGAACTTTAAAAAAAATAACCAAACTTCAGTAACGGTAAAAGGCGACCGATCCAAACGAGCAGAAGAATGGGAATTAAATGGAACGCGATCTCCAACGCCGTTAGGACTTAGCGGCGACAAGCTTCCAGACTACCATGTGCGAAGTATGCGTGATTACATATTAATGTAATGGGGTGTAGGGTGTACGAGGTGGGGGAGGGAAATCACCGAAATTGAGAGGTAATAGTGCAGGGGGGTGTATTTTGTGGGTGTGAAGATAGAGAGTGAAAATATGGGTCCCGATGTTTTGGCCATGGGATCGAGGGGGAATAATAGTGTAATGGCCTATCTATGCGTAATTGTGCGGGGAGGTTTGGAGATTAGGGTAAGCTAGAAGACGGCAACATACCACCTGGGTTAGTGCTGGTCTGCATTTTGAAATCTCTGACTCAGCATGAAGGCGAGGCGCAAGGTAGGTAGGTACTTTAGATGTTAGGTAGGGTAAGGTAAGTACTTTAGTACCTGCCCCGGGCGCAAATCGACGCAAATCCGTATTACAGTATAGGTAGGTATACCGAATACGGCGCCCGTAAATGCGCAATACGGTCAATCTACCGGTACCTAAGTAGGAAACATTCCGTCAGTTGAGGTTTATGGGTGGTAGACGGAGCGCTGAAACCGCGTAGGTAGTGTGGGTAATGCCGACGGGCTCCAAAGCGGACTAGGGGCACTTTCTGCTCGGGGCCTGATGGGCTGCGGTGTACCTAGTCCGTAGATAGGTAGGTAATCCGTACGTGTTTTGTAGCAGTCTTTGATGAAGGGATTGTTTCTGCCAGTACGGACATAGGGTGTACCTACTTATACACTATTCTGCACCAAGAAGGGTAACAGGTATGTATGGTTTGGGTGTTTGTAGGTATGTACTTCGTACTTCGTAGTGTAAGTTGAAATAGTATCTGGGAGATCCTAAGCGGTCACTAATAATGTAAGTAGTCCAATTTGATGTAGGTACTATTAACGGACGTGCAATGAAGAACGAGCGAGCAAACAACCTCTCCGTAGAGAGCTACCGTAGCTACAGGCCACCTATTACCTACACCAGACTACAGTATAGGCAGGTAGTAGGTAGGTAGCAGGTAGGTAGGTAGGTGTGGTGGTGGTGGTGGTGGTGGTGGTGGTAGGTAGGTAGGTATAGGTAGTGTATGCCAAGAATAGGTAGTAGACCACGAAGTTTGACAAGCCGAAAGAGAGCCGAAAAGAGTACCGAAGGATCTTGCAGACATTAGTCCGTAAAGTCGTCCGAAGTTGTCCTTACTATTTACAGTGTAGCTATGAGGGTGCAAGGTGCTGACGGCAGCTACCTGCCTGGGTATTTGTGCAGTACCTACCTACCTAGTAGGTAGGTAGTGTAGGTACGTATAGGTAAATAGTAAGAGGTAGTTGGGATGATACCGGGAGCATCCAGGACAGAATGTAAGGTAGGTAGTGTGTAGTGTAGGTAGTCCGCGTAGGTATGTTGGATTCGTCGATGGCTAGCAGCTGAATCCAAACTCCAATCGTTTATTAGGGCCGGGCATTACTGTGGGAGTGCAGGCAAAGCCGGCGCCTAGGCGAAGATATTGCAAAAGCGATACCGGTGATCAAATGAGACGAGAGAAACTCCTGAACTTACCAGAAAAATTGTGCAAAACACGTGAGAGGAGGATCTTGGGCGTACACGTAGTGTAGGCAGCTACCTCTACAGTACTCTGCAAGTTACCTAGTCTGGAGGCAAAAAAAAAAAAAATACACAATAAAATAAAAATAAAAAGGGGCCTTGGGATGATATGTTTTGGAGAGAAAGTCCTGAGTAGGCAGTGGGCCGCTCAAGATCAAAGGTTAGGTAGGTACGGACTAGGTACTACCTACCTACATACTCCGTACCTTCCTCACTTTGGAAATTGGTACGTAGTGTACATGCCTATTCCATAGGTAGCAGGTACTTAGTGTAGATAGGATGTTTGTCAGCATGTGGGTACCTCTCTCTAAGACCAAGAAAAGAAGAAAGAAAAACAGAAGCAACCTGCCTACCTCTACTACCTACCTAAGGTAGGCAGGTATGTGAGAAGTACCTAGGGTATACGTACATAGGTACCTAGTGTACGTAATCTACCTAGGTAGGCAGGTATGTGAGAAGTACTTAACCTAGGGTATGTAATCTACCTAGGAGGTACCTAGATTTGCATTGCGTGATCGGCAGATAGGTTAGGTACCTATCAACACTACGAAGTGCCTTACCTTAGGTAGGTACGGACATATTCTTCGGCAGTATTCCGTACCTGTCGTGTAGGTAGGTACTTGTGTGCGAAGTACAAAATACCTTAGGTTACTAGTTACACTACCTACCTAGATAGGTACCTAGGTACGCTACACTCAGTACCTAAGGTACCTTAGATACTGTAGGTAATATGTATCTATCGAGCATATCTGGGTAGCGTGCGATACCTAGGTACCTATGAGATAGGTATGTAAGTAGGTTAGGTACGTATCGGTTAAGTACCTGTACGGATCCGTACCTCCTGAGTAGGTTGTGTACGTCGTAAACGCGACTTTTGTTTTGTTTATCCCCGACGTTCCTTTGAATACCTAAATCAGAACATACCTAATACGGCACCTGCGGTATCAGAACCACCAACCTAGGCATTTTTGTATTAACACTATGTTTTAATTTAGTAATCAGGAGCTTCCACTTGTACTATGTATTCCGTACGGAATACACGTAGGTACACTACCTACAATGTAACGCGAGTTCAAAGAAAGTACCGGTAGGTACCTAGGTAAGTAGTGGGTACCTATCTGCCTAGGCAGTAAGTAGTGAGTGTAGCTATCCGAATTTGTTTAGGTAATGGGGTGTCGTCCCATAATTATGTAATACTGTGCTGTGTACGGGTCCGTACACATGCACTCTCAGCGGTTGGGTTAGGTAGATTCCCTCAGGTAAGAACGAAGTGCTTTATGTAACGTACCCTACCTACCTGAAGCTACAAGTGACCTGGCGACAACATAATCGATGTATCCAGCTAACCTAGACGAGAAGTAAGTGGTTGATTACGTGTTCCGTACCTCCGGACAACGCCCGAACAGCCTACGATCCGTACACACTGCGTACTTCGTATGTACGTAGTAGCGTAGTAGGTAACCCGAATGCAACATGGCACAGAAGCAGAAGCAGAAGTAGGTATGGAATTTCATGTATTGTACTATGTAAAGTCATCTTGGCAAATAGGTTGGTACTAGGTAACTATACAGCATGTTTATAAACGACAATATGGCGTTTCCTATATTTGCAGCTCTACCAAACGGTACTGATACAACCTTGGAGGTATCAGCCCAATAACGCCACATGGTAACCTTGTCGTGGGAACGCAAGGCACATACGAAGTAGATAGGTAGGTATGCCTACAAAATATTTGTAACTACCTGTCGCGTGCATTACATAAGGTACGTTATGTACGCAGTACGGCATTTTGCGCCTCAACACAAATCCAATAGGTATACCTAGCTACACTAGACTTATTACATCAGACATCAGATGGGTAATCACACACCAGCCGATTTTCTGAAGCGCAAAAGCCCATTTGTTGTCGTAGGTCATGACTAATAAATTTCGTTGGTCGGTGCTTAGTTATCAGTTCGGTCGCGTAGGTACCTATTCCGCGCTTCTGCTATAAAAAACTTCCGAGGTTCACATTGTCTGTTACTTACGGAGGTTGCTACGAAGTACGGAATAGGTACCCTACCTACGGACCCAGTACCTATGCGATTCGCCGTACGATCTTGTCAAAAGTCCCTCCAACCACGCTACAGGTGACAGATGCTGTAGCTACCTACCTATCTTAGGTAGCTAGGTAGCTATTCCTTCTTTACAAGTATGTACTTACGTTACGGCTGTGTGGCTTCGTCTGATTCAAACTGCTCCCACTTCTGCTACAGCCGATGGCTGTAGAAGACGAATAAGTTGGTATAAGGTAGGTATGTAGGCAAATTACCTAACCTAGAAACTACAAGTAGGTACTTACACACATGCAGGTAAATCTCTCCAATCTTGGAAGTTCTCCAGGGGACCAGATTATCTGTCGCGCCCCTGATTAATTACCTAGATTTAGGTACCTTATACGTCCGTAAGTAGTACGTGTATGTAGATCCGGTCTCACAGTTGGCTCTTATAAGTACATACCTACCTCTTACGTGATGTTTGGAATGATGCCTACCTACCTAGGTAGTGTACATACCTAGGTATTGTAAATACCTAGGTAATCTAGGACGGAGCCGTGAGCCTTATTTGTTTTTCTTGAACTACAATGTAACAACAGCCTCAAACCTGTCGCAAGACATGAAAATATAATACCTTTGAAGTCGAGCATTAACAAGAACATGAATAGGTACGTACCTACGTACCTACGTACCTACAGTACTTCCAGTTCTTACTAAGTACCTAAGTACCTAACCAAACATCTACCTTACCTAAGGTACCTAAGGGTATCACTTTCAGCTGATCCTCTTCGTTACATGTACCTACCTACTAAGGTACCAAGGCAAAAAAGAAGTTGGTGGGTACATAGAGGTACTAGATACCTATACGTACTTACCTTACCTCTTGGTACTAGTAGGTACCTAGGTACCTCTTGATTCTCTTGTCCGTGTACGTCCGTATTAATTATGTAACCACTAATAGCAGGTCATGGTGTCTGTGCAGTGCAGTAAATATTTCGTACACTAGTAAAACATTTAGGGCAAACCGCAGTGGCACTTTCCTTATTCATCCATCCCTTGGAGGCTCAACAGAAAGGTGTCCATTCGGGTAAAGCTGCAGCTGTGGCAATGACAAGGGGCCCGTTTTGAACGGCGAAGTAACGGATCCGTACGAGGTACCTAGTACTTCGTACCTGGATTAATAATACAACCCGGTAGTTCAAGTACAAATGACGCGGCGCCAACACGAATGCAGCATACACATTACTAATGCTATAATAAGAGTAATAAAGCGGGCGTCTCTCCATGGGTGTTAGGTACGGATCCGTACTTAGGCCGACGCTACCTCTCAACACCAGCCACACCCACTGTGTACACACCTAACCGTATGCAATAGAGCATTTGCCACAAAAAACTCAGAATCGTATCTTGGGGTCTCGGACGCGGTTGGCTCTACCTACTCTCTCTACCTAGTCCTAATTTTCTCAACGCCCTCTTTCCCTCTTTCCCTCTCTCCCCCCTTTCTCTTCCAGCAGAGGGCCTTCATTACTTCTTATCGGTGACATTGTTATAGGACGAAACCCAGCGCAACTCCAAAAAAAACATTGTAGTATCGAAAACTAATCGTGCAGCCAACAGCAAACACGACATTTCCGGGCACCCTTGCATGCTTCTCTGATTAGCGGTTTTTATCGTCCGGCCCCCCTCCCCCAGCGGTCGCCGGCAGGACACCGGTGTTTTCGCCACCTTTCTCTGGTCTTGCTTGACCCCGGCACCGGACTGGGTACGACCGTCTTGTGTCGCTTATGTACACTCTGCTGCTCATACCGAAGCAAATAATTGTCATTTACACCAGCTGGCACTCGTGCCCTGCCCAACGTGACATGCATGATCGACTTATTAATCGCGCGTTGTAAGAAGAACGGAGAGAGACATATACCTAGGTACTACTTATGGGCTATGAAGATAGGTAGCCTCTCGTTTACTACATGGAATTTAGTAATCACTGCCGATCAGTCGAACAGCTGTCTCTCTCATCCATGAGTGAGCACGATGTACAGGAGGTAGGTACCTATTGTGGTACTCCTCCGAACTGCAATTCATGTTGCACATTCGTTACGTTACGTATGTAC
Organism: Xylaria nigripes; assembly: GCA_022984845.1. Taxonomy (NCBI): domain Eukaryota; kingdom Fungi; phylum Ascomycota; class Sordariomycetes; order Xylariales; family Xylariaceae; genus Xylaria; species Xylaria nigripes. The sequence goes on along the minus strand of JAJJKC010000011.1, from coordinate 934,393 downwards.
ATTACATTTTGCACACTAGATACCTAGTAGTAGGTAGGTAGGTAGTGTAGAAAAGGAAGCGAAAAAGGGAAAAGCAACCAAGTGGTTTTCCGCGCCATTACATCATGTCCGCAACGGAACGTACCAGCTCCCGTCACGACCCGCGTAGCGATGTTTGTCTATGGCAGCTCACGGGCGGAATTATAGATCACGTAATACCTAGCGTAGTGTGGGCATGAGACGCAGAGGACGTACATTTCACTGCTACCCAATTCCCATCAGGTCTATGGAATACCTACCTACAATGTTGTGGGGGAGCGGCTGGCCGGTCATGTCGACATGCCGTTACTAAGAGAAATGCGAATCAGATTTATTAAGCATCTGCTGATTACCTAGCTCAGTGCAACGTGACAATAAATGTCTCTCTCGTCTTAGGTAGTCAAATTGGGTGAGTTGTAAAATACCAATAATAATGATGCAGTGTGACAAAAAAAGATACCGTCGGGCTATGGCGTACGTATGCTGTAGTATACAGTGCCTATGTAAGTAGGTATTGGATTTCAGTTTCGTCAAATGTCGACCATCTTTCAACGCCCTTTTACCATCAGGCTCCACGAACATGACTCCAAGTCCGGTATATTACGCTAACATAGGTAGATACAAGGCTGAGAGCTAAACTCGGACATGCTTACCTGAGCGTGTGAAATCCAAACTGAGTCGTCGTACGCGATGAATACCGATTCAAGGAGGTAGTAGGTAGGTATTCCGTAGTATGTAGTGTACCTACCGTTCCCTTGTGGATCTTCATACCACATACCTACTACCTACGTATACATATTTATATACGTATACGCAGTAAATATAGATAGGTATGCCTTAGGTATGTACGCCAATACGCGATACTTGGAAAAGGCTGGTACTAACAGCCGTTATATCACCATAGTCATACCTAAGTAAGAACCTACCTACCTACCTACCAGTACACTAGATAGGAAAGCTTCAATCGGCTATCTCAGATGCTCCCGAACCAATCACGGCCGACTCAGGTTCGTCCTGACAAGCCAGTGGAACGTTTAGCGGTAGAACCTGACTAAGGTCGTTACACAGGTCGACGGACGGCATTGACCGTGACATGCCGCACGGTAACGAACGAAAGCCTCGGCTACATGTGGGTTCTCTCTCGATTCGGAGCTGAGACAGAAATGGCTTATATTTACAGCTATTAGGTCCACTACCTACACAGATCAGGCGGAGGCTTTCTGGACCGCCGAGGGGGTTCGCCCCGGCTTCCCGAGTGCGAGGAGGTAGGTAGGTAGGTAGGTAGGTAGGTAGGTAAGTCAGAGGCGAGTCAGAGTCAGCAAGGTGGGACAGAATGCTCGTGCTCTATTGCCCAAGGCGGCAGCAAAGCCTATTTTCTCGCGTCGGCTGCTTACTTCGCATATGGCTCACGGGTAAGATACCTACCTAGAAACAACTCCCCTACCTTCTCTTAAGTACCCGGGATGCTGCGGGCTGGCTTACCTACCTATATGTGCAGTACATGCATAAAATGGAGAGCCAATCACATTAGCCTTTGGCCACGGGGTGTGTGCCTAGCATTGCAGTTCGTCCGGTCGCCGCCAATACGCTGTGATGAAGATTCGGCGGGAAATTAAGTAAGCTTCGACACGGCCCCTTCTGTCTGCATTGGGGACCGTAAAGGAGCCTCCAAACAGGGTGATTTTTCAGCCCTCCGTACTTACTCATCTCCCGATCACCAGCCAGGTTAGCCGAACTACACTACTGAGGGGGCCGGTTCGATGTCCTCGGCCATCCAAGCATCTACCGGCCCTTTCCCATTAAATCAATGTGATCACCGGTTATGGACTACCTACCTGTCTACTTATACACTGCCGACGCTAGGCTACATTGTCCTGCTATGTACCTACACCTCCATCGCCTACGTCCGTCCGTACCTACACTACCTACCTACCTACCTACACATTAATATACTACTACTACGTCCGTACTACTACCTACACTACAGCAGTCCGTTCACGCCGGGCCATCACCCTATGGAATATTATCCCAGTCGTAAAGACCCAGATCTTTTGTTCGAAAACACCAATCTTCTCGCCGGGCTGTGGTGCCGCGCTTCCTAGTGCTGTCAGATGGGTAGGTACGCCCGCATGGGTGTTGTTCAGCCCGATAGAATCGATACCTACACTACCTACACACGGAAACAAGCAAGACAAGTCAATTACTGTTCTTGACGGCGGCAGCCGGTTCGTTGCTGTTGGCCCTTTTTGTGGAGAGTCACGGACGATACACTGCCTACTTCGTACATTCTGTGTTAATTATTACCTACCCTGGGTATTGACCGACACCTAGCGGAATATGCCAATAGGTAGGTACCTACACTACCTAGGTAGACGGTACGGACGTAGGTATGGTAGGTAGGTAGGTAAGCTTGATATTGTTTATGAAAGGGGGTGTTTCCTAAGTGTCAGTTACCGGTGTTGTTCTGCAATACATAAGAACTACCTACCTAGACAGATCTCGTCTCAGCAGAAACTTGTTATAAGTTGGCTACTCTGCTCAGATTGATTAGCTACAGTACAAGTATAAGTATATGCCATACTACCTAGTGTAGTATAAGATAAGTCAACAGTCAAAAATGCATGCCGTACATTTACTACCTGCTTGATCATGAAGCACAGTTCTGTAGTGCAGTGTAGGTAAGGTACCTAGGTACCATTGGTATTCCATACGGAATACGGAATACTTCAAGCAGTATTGATCGGATCCGTAAGTAGGTAATTATTCCGTAAGCAACCAAACCGTAATCGAGATGTACCAGCCTACCTAATCTAACCTACGTAGGTACCTTACCAACGCAGTACTTCCATGTTCCTGAACCGGTACCGTAAATTTTACAATAAAGGCTGAAGGATCTAACGGTGATGCATTGGGATCACATCATCAGTCATCAGATACGTAGCACCGAATTATTAGTTATCTTTCGGCGCCGAAAAAAATCAACAATTCGCAAGCAACCCCGAATGATATCTCAAGGTGGTTAGGACGATTAGTGTATGTAAGTTAGGCGTTACGTAAGTCGACCTTACAACGCCTTGGAGTTTGTTGCGTTGACGGGCTATCACCTAAACCAGGCTAGGTAGGTATTTTATACGTTGTGCATAGTGTAACTGCACAGTGCTATGAAGGACAGTCTATACTATGTACCTACCTACCTCAAATATCACACTGTTATTCTGTACGTACGGACGTACCTACATTACACGACCGTGGAATGTGCCAATGTGAATCATTTGCATTCAGTTGGTCTTGATTTGCAATTTCTGTACTTCGTATATGTTTTTCCCAGGCCCTATCAGGTAGGTAACCAAGGTAGGGACCGTACTGTCCTTCGTACCTTACCCGACAAACAATATTCCGTAATGGTACCTAGGTACGGATCCGCACCTATGAGTTGGTTGTTTAGCTACCTAGTGTAGGTAATTATGTAAGGCCTGAATCAACGTGGGCCATCAAGAGACAAGATCTTAACGTATTATTAGTGTGGCAAGTTGTTCCTCTGAAATTTATCTTGAAACACTACCTTCCTCGATCAAGAATCCTTGTTGCCATAATGCGACTGGCGAGAATGATACGGATTAGGTACTTACCGACATAGCGTAGATACCTACATATGTAGGTATTTCGTTTAAAGGGAAGGAGGTATGTAAATATCGTTATTTTCATGGACAGGAAGTTACCTAAGCCAGGTATGTCTCATTCCGGGCTTACCTAGAAACCTACCCTACGATATACATAACCCTATTATATACATATCTTTCGGGTGACCTACCTATTAGAGGTATGTTAGAAACCCGAACTTCCTCCGCCGCCTGAACGGAAACGGTTCGCTTCTTGCCGGCGCTGGTGGGTACATGATAATAAAGAACAACCTCCTCTCATTTTCATTGACCCGATACCTATCACTGCACAAATGTTCGTTCGCAACGCCAGTCTGAGGCTATGCCACACGAGCGTTTCAGTGAGCAAAGCAAGGTCCGTCAACACTTTGTATAAGCACGTGACAAGGCCCGTTGCCAGCAATCTCTTGCGACCTAGTTCCACGTATACGCAGCTGCACAGTTTTCACTCTTCGTCGGGAGCCGTCTCAATGGCGGACAGTGTAGCCGTCAAGTTCTCGGCCGGTTCAGACGAGGCCTACTTGAACCTGGCTCTCCAGGAGCTGCTCAATTCAGCCGGGAAAGGAGGACGCTGGTCTTTGATCCCGAACGGACAGGGGCTAGAACGCAGCTTCAAGTTCAAGACATTTGCCAAGACATGGGTGAGTGCGGAAGAATTATCTGAGTTCTTCTCCTTTTCAAATACGCTTGGTTACTCGGCGATATCTACAATTACGATAGGCGTCGGTTCGTGAACAGTCAGGTATCTTACTCAGGATATCTCGAAGATAGGGGCGTTGATACGGCGTAAGGTCGCCCGTCACCCTACGGCGTCAAAAGTACGTGACTTTTTTGAGACGGCTTAGGGCTCACGGACTGTGGCATGGATGAGTGAACCCCAGCGGTAACGGCTTAGGCACTTGTTTACCGCGGCTGTGCCACACAGCTACCTACGTGCTATTAGTTTCCCACTTGCCGAGAAGGCCCCGAGGGCACAGGAGAGTAATAGTCCCGTGTCCCTTGTTGTTGTTGACAACATCATTGTCGCGTCACCAAGGCTGAGCTGTTGTGACTTAACCACGTCGGTATGATGACGCAAGCCCTCTTAAAATCGTACCTTGCCGGCAAATGTCTCGCCCTTATCGCTGACGGGGTTCTCTATGCGTCGGGTTGGGCTAGTGTAGCCTCCAAGTGGCGTGCTCACCCTGCGGGACGCCAAATAAGGCTACATGCCGCGAAACACTATAACCGAGAGACAACAGGCAAGCGCCCGTTCGTCTGTAGTAGTAGAGCCGTGATTTTGACTTCCCCTTCTTCACCAGAGGCAGTGCTACGTTATTCCTTTTGGGATCTATCCATGTTCTCGTTAAAAGGGGGCATGGGGAGCATGTTCGCATATGGAGAATGTGCTTGGAATGATATGATTATCTAGGTTATAAGCGTATCCAACTAACCTACGCCTCTCCTTAGGACTTCATGACAGCCGTCTCGCTACAATGCAAGCTGAAGAACCACCATCCGGAATGGTCTAACGTATGTGTACAGCGTTCCCCAAATGACATACTGCAACCGATAAATCCATGCTTCCTTTTTGGCTTCTCTTATGTGCACCATCTCTCTCTTTGTACCTTGGTTCAGGTCATATACCAAGATCACACACCACGACAGATAATCTTGTTACACCTCCCACTTCCGCCTCCCACTCTTTGATCCAAGATACACCAATTTCGTATTCGTCATTTCACAGCTGAAAGGAACGTTACGTGACACACATGTCAGCAGCGCCAGCGCCTTATCAAAACAACGACTTGGCAGGCGACGGCGCAGCTACCTACCTACCTACCTACCTACCTACCTACCTACCTACCTACCTACCTACCTAGATACTGCATCGCATAATCATTCTCCCGCGCCTCCATGGCTCCTCCCACCCGTCATTCGCACCCTACATATCACATGCCGGCGGCCTCGAAACTAACAGAATACGCAAAACCAGGTCTACAACACTACATATATCCGCTGGACAACCCATAATCCAGAGGGACTATCCGCAAAAGACGCCGAGCTAGCGAAGCTCTGCGACTCCCTCGCTCGTGACTTCGGCGAGGTCGTCGATGACAGAAAGGCCGTTGAGAGCTGTGCGCTGAGACAAGTGGCCGATCGTGTCGTGGGCGACGCCGGCGATTGCTGCACGCCTAAGAAATGATCCTCCTTTATATACAATATACGGAAGCAGGGAGAGGAACTGCGGGCTAAGGTAAGCTGTGAGTGGCGTCATCCAAAAGTTGCGGAAAAGAAAAATAAGCAAGATTGTGGATTGCGCTGCAGGTCTTTTTCTTTAAAAGCTCTCATGGGATGTCATCGTGCTGCCCGTCTACATCGGGCCTTTCCCTGCCGTATATGGTTCTACACAGACGCGCGACGCGCGCCTCTCCTACCAAACCCGTGTGCGCATCTTACTAGCAAGTTGTAGTGGGAGAGTACGGGTCGAATCACTTAGCAGACACTTCCAAGAAATACAGCTGATGAAGCGTGTCATATTAATTCAACGAAGGGCTTATTCTTCGCCATTAGTCTATAGGTTTTTCTCGTGTCTTATCTCATTAAAAGGTGTGAAATCCTGGCTTACCCAAATCCCCCGGCCATGATTTATAGAATACACCGTCGCCGTTTCAGCCAGGTTCAATAAACTCGGCACGCCCGCAGTCGGCAATGCCCAGCCAATAGTGCTTTGCACCGTTGGCGTTGGAAACGGTCGAATGTTATTAACGGCTAATTATGATCCGGCCGTGTTGAATGATGTAAGGAGATTGGCTTGCCCATATCTACCTAAACCCCTTAAGTAGGAGATCGGTAACAGTCTACTGGGCCTTCTTGGCCTTTGCCAGCTTTCTTTCGCGGCGGCGCTTGGCGGCTTCAGGGCCGGCCTCGGTGTCTAGCACGTAGTCCCACCAGCGGAAGCTAGAAGAGTAGTTGCCAATGAATCGCTCGTGGTGGACATCGTGGTGCTCGGCACCAGCCCAAAATGGGAGGAAATGTCGCAGACTCCAGGGGAAATCGTAACCACTGTGAGAATCGATGGCCTGTAGTAGTCTGCCCACAATCCATAGGTACATGGTGACTAGATGTAGATCACCAGTCAATGAGACCCATAGGATAGGTGATCCGACCGTCCCCAGAGCTAGGAGCATGACCTCGATGGGCGAAGCATACTCGGCAGCCAAACCGAAAGGCGCAGAGTATGTGTGGTGAAGCTTGTGGATCGACTTGTAGAGAGGGCCGTAATGCAGAGCGCGGTGGAACCAGTAATGCCAGGTATCTTCCATGATGAAGAAGATGGCAATGTGGAAGGCCATCTTGCCGAGCGAAGGGAAGGGAACGCCAAAATCCATGCCGAAATAGGTCGCGATAGGGTGGAAAAGCCAGATCTGAGGAAGCTCGACGGTAAAGTGGCTAAGGAGGACAAGGGCGGCGCATTCCCATTGCTCTTTGAATGTTGGTATTTTTTGCTATTTCTGAGGTTAGCTTCTTGTTCTCCTTCCAGTCTTTGTTTTGTTTGTAGTTCGACGCACGTTTTGAAGCTTGTATTTGTTGAAATATGGAATTTGGTCGATTATTATCCACGGAAGACATCTGCCGAAGTAAAGCACTTCGTGCAAAACGAAGCTCATTATGCCAGTGGCTAGGGTGTCGTTTTGCATCCATAGGTACCAAGTCTATCAATCAATCAGCAACTGCGAGTTACAATGAGCAGACCGAGCGAGTACTAACAGCCCAGAGACGCTCGACGATGTTAAGCTGGACATTGTACTTCGAGACTTCCTCGAAGACGTTCGACAATGTATCTGCTTGGCTAAAGGCCCCAACTAGGGTAGAATTACTGGCGAGATTGCGAGTCAGTCACAGAAACTTCGAACATCAACAATACAATAGGGAGATTGAAAGCTGGTGGACTTACAAGGTCGCCATGGTGGCTCGTCTCGTCAATTGACCAGATCGTTGCAGGGATACACCATAAGAATGAAGAAATGGCTGATGAGTGGCCCCGAGGGTTCCCTACCTGGGAAAGGAAAAACGGTTTTGGACAGAATAGGATCCTGAGGTTGAGTATTTATGATGTTTGTTCGAAAGAGAAATGCCACTTTGGCAAAGAAACCAGGAGCAGATTAGGAGATTTGGCATGCAGGTTTCTGGGGCCCCCCCCCTAGCTGAAAGGGAAAAGGCGGCTAGCCAATCAGCATAAGTGCTGCCACAATGAGCCCACTGGAGCGATGAAGTTCCGTGCAAAGGTGAAGCTCGATAGTGGAGCCGATTGCACGGATCCATATCTTCGTATTCGGATTTCCATTCAACAGGCACGAGGTAGTTCATTAAAGCATGATAATGTATTCAATAAATACATAATGCACAAAGTAGGTACCTAGGTACCTCGTTTTCGTAGATGTAGGTACGGACGTACTTAAGTACTTAAGTACATATGTATCTACCACTTTATATCGAGACCGGCAATCGCCGCTCACAAGTACTGATACAGTATGCACACTGTAATATACGCGGATTATTAGGCCTATGCAACACTGTTCGGATCCATATACACCGTGCTGATACTCCCTAGTGCCTGCAGTGAGTCCCGGTAGGTACCTATTTAACGTCACCAGCCCTTCGTATCTACTTCGGGATTTGGAATGGAACAAAGAGATTACCTAACCGCGTCAGGTACGTACGTAGCGTAGGTAGTAGATAGGTACGCATGGACCAGGACCCTGTCAAGGTGAAATCCCGACAAGTGTTGGGCCATGCCCGCAGCTGCCACAGCCTGCACACATTTGTTGGCGAAAGTGTATCCAGAACATCTTGCTTGCATGACCTCATAGGATATTGATTTTTTCCTGTTGTTTCGTGCTGGCGAGTTGGTCCATATCGAACGATTACAATTTGTACGTGGATTTGCTTGCTTCGATTCCATCTGGTGACGTTTATCACCTTGTTCAAATCTCCATATTTCACATGAATTATAGCTCATGAACCAACGACTCGGACAATAGGTAGTACTACTTGTAGGTACGTACGTACTTATTTGACCAAGAAGATTGTTGGGCCAGCGACAGTTCACTAAGCTGGCGTGATCAGAGCAAGGGGGGCGAGTGTGATGTACCTACCAATACAGCTACTCATGGACTTCGACTCATGTTAAGCTGTATGTTGTATATCAAAGGCCGTGTAAGGCCCCTTTGAAGTAAAAAAAATGTCGGCAATAGCGGAGTAGGTCAGGACCTTAACACGACTGTCTTCTTCCTGCTGACAAGTATTCCCAACTAGCCAAGTTCGCCGGCTAGATGCGCACATAGATCAAATAATATTCGCAAATATAAAAGGTCGCGATGCCCAACCCAAGCTCAAGATCGCCGCGCAGATAAATACGGCGCTTAAAACCTCTCGCGCCCAAGACTTATTGAGAATTATAAAGGCTTTGTCAGCTACTACTAGGTCCAGAGCTGTTATTCAGCCTCAGCAGCTTCGATATCTTCTCACGCAGTCTCGACTACATTCAGGCCGATCAAATGAGGATCTACAGATAAGTCGGTATGAATCAGAGCTTGAATGGCTTCTGGTCAGTAAAGTTGCAGTTCAGACCTACGGTATTATCGTGGAAAATCTTCTGGATCAAATCGCCCCTTTAAGTGACCACATATGGTACTGGGATCAAGTCTTGTCCTCACCAACCTCCACCAGTCTTTACTTGATACAAACATGCCCCGTAAGGCTTTGGGCTTGGTCCTCAGGAGTGTATGGAGATAGCACCGCTCGACTACGGCGGTATAGCAGCACCAGCACCGTAGAGGCGGAGGTAGAGGTAGAAGGTATTAACACCGCTGCACCTATCGCGACGCCATATTGGCGGCGATTTTATACGATCGTTTACGCAACTATTATCGAAAGGTCACTTGCAGATGTTCACCAGAGAGTAATGTCACCCATTGCGCTGTGTCGCGCTGAAGCACGAATGAAGCAGGCAAAACTCAAAAAATTGCGTGACATGACTGCCAGCGGACTGGGTATCCTTATGGATGAGGTGCTCGTGTTCGACAGCATTGGTATAGAGGAGGCTAAAAGCGACAGCGACAGCGACAGCGGTGGCAGCAGCAGCAGCAGCAGCAGTGAGCCTGCTGTGTCCACTAATCGGTTATGGAAGCGTGTAGTCGAAAGAAGCGTGGCACTCATGGATATGATGCTTCATGGTGTGCTAGACTTGGACCTGAATGTCACTCAGATGGAAGATAAGATCTTCGCCGCCGTGAAGGAGCATCCACTATCCATTCAAGCAACAGACGACGGCGTTGACCGCCCAATCGTTATTGCGAAGCGACTGCACGCGTTGTTAGACGACCAGTTGCCTTGGTACAAAATGACAGCACAGAGAATAGTCACGAAGAATGGACGTCCTTCAAGACTAGTCAGATACTGGCTACCTACGATCGCTCTGCTGCTCTCTTCAACTACAATTCTACGGATACTAGTCAACAGAAGGCAGGCGCTTTTAGATTGGATACAAGACTTTGGCGCGACCGTCCGTGGCTTCTGGCTTAACTGGGTTGTGGAACCAGTGAAGAAGATCATAGGAACAATTCGTCACGACGCTAATAGCGAAATTGCCATCATGAGCCGGGACAGTCTCAGCGCGGATAGAGAAAGCTTGGAGCGAATGGTGGTGGACTTCACTCTCGACAAGTCTACTACTAGTGTATTATCAGAGGCTGAAATCGCTGAAATCCGAGCTAAGGTTCGAGAGGGAGACGTGACACCTATACTTCGCGCTTACGAGCAAGACCTGAGAACTCCCTTCCTGGGTGCTGTACGCGGGAACCTTGTCCGTACCCTACTCATCCAGGTTCAGAAGACAAAGGTTGATGTTGAAGTTGCTATGAGCGGCATAGACTCTTTATTGAGGAGCCAGGAGCTCGTTTTCGGCTTTGTGGGCCTAACTCCCGGCATACTCGTCTCTGTCGGAGTAGCACGGTATTTTCTCAACGTTCTTGGCGGACGGAAAGGATTTGCAGAGAAGCGGAAAGCAGGCAGATGTGTGCGCGTCCTTAGAAACATTGACCGCATTTTCTCGGAGGCGACTCCAACGGAAAACAACCTCCTCACATACAAGGACCACGGTTTACTTATATGCGAAGTCCTCGATCTGCGCCGACTTGCTCACAAACTCCTACCCGCCGATATCGAGAAGGACTTTATGGAGGATCTAAACGACCTTGCTAATTTGAAGGGCATTCCATCCCAGCAGCGGGCCCTAGACAGAATTCGATGGGCTTATTCAAGGTGGCTCAAGTAAATATATACGTAGATTCCCACGGTATATCTATAGCACAATGACGACAGTACGGTCAATATTGGCGTCACGGGAAATACAGAAGACGCCCTCTACCCATAAGGGCCCCTGATTCTCTGCGTACATTGTCGTCGTCGGCCTACCTGATTTCCGTGAAACTTCAGTCTGCCGATTAAATAACAATCCGATTACCAGACTCCTTCTGCAAGTCCAGTTGACTACTTCATGCCTGTGATATTCAGCTTTCTGGTCTGCCTTAAGTCACAACGTTGCGTGATACGATATCAAGCTACCAACGCGCGTATACCCAGAGTCAACAGCGGCGCTGACAGGCCACCCCAACATATGCACTTACAGCATGTTCACTATGAAATGTGTTTGAAGATAGTAACAGCAATGGCGTAAGTAACAGTAACAAGTAACAGCAACAGCAACAGCAACAGACTTACTTGAAAGCTGCTTAACCACCAAACTAGAACAATCACGGCCTCGTCGTATTCTAAACTTTCATCAACCTAGGTAGTATAAGTATAGCTAGGTAGTCATAGGTATTAATAGGGGCCAGCCAGCATCAACCAACCAACCTACACTACTTTTTTGTACTCGCGCCTTGTTCTCGTTGTTGTAACTGGACATGACATGACATAGGTACCGTACTTACACGTGTACAAGCGCAACAAAAGAAAAGAGCAAGGGGCGCCCCCCTCCCTCTCATCCCGCTTACAAGTTACAGTAGGTAGACTGTAAGCCCGTTATAACCTAACCTAGGTAGGCCAGAGCGAGTATAAACGTACGTATCTATCTACCTAGTGTACGGATCCGTAGTGTATATTAGTAGCTTAGCTAGGTTTAACTGCCAACACATAGGCATAGGTAGCGAGAAGGTGAGGAGGTAGGCAGTATATAGTGTAGTATAGAATTTTTTTTTTCTCTCTCTTTCTCTCTCATGGCGGTGTGTGCACCGCTTTTTTGCAAGTTGAAAACTGTTGAGCCGGTAGGTATTGGGCCGTATGTAAATATTTTAGAAATTCATTGCTTGCTACACGTGATAGATCGTATACTTAGGTGGATATTAGTGGTAGATAGATACGCCACATCTACCAACTAAAACTCCCCAAGTCCTACGCCGCTAATTTAGCGATCTCAAATATCAAGAAACGGACGATCTACCTTACCTAAGTACGAGTCACATACCGATACCTTACACTACGGCATCTACCTATCCAAACATGTGCCATTACCATTACATTCCACGCAGAGTCCATGTCCATGACTCGGTCAATTGACGGACCTTGGGACTTGCTGGTTTATTCGGGGTAGATCAGCCAGCCCAGTAACTGTAACTCTATGTACACAAAATCACCTTTTACAATGGTTGCCATAACAATTGCAGTTGGACAGCCTGCTTCGACGTGTAAACAACCCCTTTATCCTGGCCACTAGGTAGTGATCCGGCGTAGAATGTCGCCAGCCCGCCGTAGGTGAGGAATGTGCCATTATGGCCGAAATTACTCGGCGAAAGGCCCGATGCGCAGCTCAGCGATGAGTTGCTCAGCACCTGACAGGGCCCGGCGCTTGTCTTTAGCGTATAGGAACTGTTGTTACCGCTTGGCGTCGCCGTATATGTTGCCGGCGTTCCGTCCGCGCGATACCAGTTTCCCCCTTTAGTCATGAAGCCGTCGGGTAATACCTCGACGTAGCCCTTACCAGAAAGAGCACCACCGGTTCCGGTTGGGACAATTTGAGTTGTCCGTGTCGGAGTAGCCGTCGGGTTGGTGGTGGCATACTTGGGCACGTACCTGATTCCGCTGCTAGGGCATGATGAGCCTGAAACGAAAGGCGGCGCAGCCTTGAACGAGCCGGTCTGGATCGAGCCCTTCACGTAGAAATTGTACCACAACTCATTGAGTTTGCCACTCCTGCACCTGACGGCAACATCTTGGCCATGCCCCGCCTTCAGTGCCGCCTGGATAGCAGCCAGGGTATATGTTTCATCCGTGGAGGGCAAGATTCCAGCGGCCGCCAGCCATTTGTATGAGGGCAAATTCCCAAACACACTCATCGCTCGCCCGAAATAATCGGGGACCTCGTCCGTGGGCTGGTAGCTCACATAGCACCCTGGGTTTAAGGTGCTCATGCAAGTGCCATGTTTTCCCCATTCGTGCTCCCAGAACGATTCATCATTTCCGGAGTAGTCCTTCCAATATGTCTGCATGGCCGCCAGTGTGGAGGGCGCCTTTTCTTTCAAAATCGCCGTGATATTAGTGTACTCCCGGCTGGGATCACAGGACTCGTCAAAAGTGCCATCACAGTAGTCAGGCCTGCAGTAACATGAATTAGATCATTCTGTTGGGGAAAGGAAAGAGTAAATTGAGAACGACGCCCACACACCAGAGACCGTGGACCGTCCATGAGTCCGCAGGACCGGTGGGAGGATCGGTGTCCCAAAATTGGGTTTGGAGAATAGCACCCCCTGGTGCATTAAAGCAGCAAAGGTTCTCCACGGCAGTCGTATTGGAGCAACTGAATGGCAAGTCGAAGCCACAACTGACGGATTGGTCGATGACGGAGCCGAGTGGCATGCTGGCGTTGACCAGCGAGAAATAAGACATTTCCGTACTTGTTTACTCGGTGGAGCGGACTAAGAAACAGATAATGGTGGATTGCAGATTACTTGCTTGCCATCACCACGACGACGGCAGAAATACCCAGTCTTTCCTTTATATAAATGGAAAGCTGAGACATTTCGCCATGTGGTCCATAGTCACCAGTCCAGGTCAAGGGCTGACTGAGCTTCCAGACCGTCGTTAAGATCTTGGCTCCTTTTGCGACACGTTTGATTGAACAGTTGACGGTCCAATCTGCGTAATCGCCCTTAAGAGTATGTTATCGTCTAGGTGATACACAACATCCTGTCGTATTATTTGCTGATGGTTTTCGCCTCAAGCGGATTCGTGGATTTGCACTCGTGGGCCATGGCTTACAGTAAAGTGAAGAGGCGATCGAATAGGGAAAATATGGAGGCAATGAGAATGAAAAGTCAGAATCATGACAATATACCAGTTGCTACCTACCCCTGACTTAAATTAGGTACGGAATACTGTAGGTTGTGTTTTATCTTGCTAATACACACACTCTTTTTGTACGTGTCAGCCGGGAGGGTTGCGATGCATGCGAAGTTGTAGGTACCGGTAGTTGCATACTTATGCGTAAGACGGGTAAATATATAAGTACCTAACCTACGTACTTACTGAAGACCGCGACGGGCTTATCGCAACCCCTGATTCGCCATGAGGACATGTCAGGGTCAAAAGGTTGCATGGTTTGTTGCTCGAGATGGCAGAAAAGATGGGATGTCGAGAGTTTCAAGAGTGTGCCAAGCTACACTAAACTGCACAAGTGCAACGAGAAAGGATGGACTTAAAGCCACCCACCTGCCTCTATTTTGGAGGTTTCAAACCTACCTAAGGTTAGGTTGGTACTTTTGAATTCAGAACGTGGAAAAGTTTTTCATTTTTAGATTTCTGGTGGTTCTACGGACGTCCCTAGAGTACGGAATAAGTAGGTACCTTACGAAGTAGGTAGGTAAGGTATTAGAGCTTGGAGATGGGAAGCAAGGTCGGTGGTATTCCGTACGTCCGTATGGATCCGTACTTCTTCTACCTACCTATTCTATTGACTGACATCACAGCCTCAAGGTCGACGGACCTAATCTAGATAGTTGCATATTGACATTATGCGAATACGCTGCATCAGATAGGTACATAAACTGTCTAGACCTTTAGGTTAGTTATCCTTTACCTGTACGGAATACCGACGTAGGTACCCTTTAGGTAGGATGGACGCCGCATCATCAACTTCCAAGGTTCCAGTTTTACCTACTCCTTCTACCTTCTACCTACCTAATATATTAGTACCGGTATTTGTAACAGTAACAGCCTTTTCGTTGTTGTGTTCAGATACTTATCCTGTTATGGGAAGCTTGTAGCCAGCCAGCCAGCCAGCCAGCAAGCCAGTCACTCAGTCACTCAGTCACTCAGTCACTCCAGTCTACCTACCTACCTACCTCTAATACCGACCCAGTTAGACACTACAACTGCGCCAAGTCTGCAAGTTTCTAGCATACCTAGCTAGGTACTACTTAGTACCTAAGATAGTGGACACTCAGTACAACTACCTACTTACCTAGGTAGGTACCTAGGTACTTTAGGTACTTTACTTACCTACACTACAACTACGGATCCGTACGCTACTTGCCTTTTCTACCTCTTACGGAATACACATTTAGTACCTATACACCACCTCCTGCGATCGAATCCCGCTACGGACTACTTTCAACTGATCTGCCTAGCCTCTCCTCTCTTGTTTGTGTTTTTGTCTCTGTCCCTCCCTATTTTGAGTCTACCAAGCTCAAGCAAACTCCCAAGTCGACTTGTGAGCCTCCCATCAATCGGTCTGCGCCCGCCTGTCACCGTCCTTGTTAAACCATCAAATCGACATTCCGAAGACGACGCCGACGCCGACGTCGCTGCCCCTCCGCTTCTTCCTTATAATACTTTTGTCAGACGAGCTTTTTATTAATTCTTCTCACCATGTCTGGGAACCGTAACTATGATTTCTTAGTACGTCCCGTCTTCTTCTTCCCCTTACCACTCACTCACAAAACTCCCGCTCCGCCTTGGAGATCGATAACACGGTCTGGCTGTTTGCACCATCCGACTAAGGGGTGGGGGGGCCACTGTTTTGAACATTTGACTGACCAACGCTTGCGCTTTATAGATCAAGCTTCTGCTAATCGGCGACTCTGGCGTGGGCAAATCATGCTGTTTGCTACGGTTCAGTGAAGATTCATTCACGCCCTCATTCATCACAACCATCGGTATCGACTTCAAGATTCGGACCATTGAACTGGATGGCAAGCGTGTGAAGCTGCAGATCTGGGATACCGCCGGCCAAGAACGATTCAGAACCATCACCACTGCCTATTATCGTGGCGCTATGGGTATCCTGTTGGTTTACGACGTCACTGATCAGAGATCTTTTGAGAGTAAGCCAGCTGTTTCCCCAAGTTTTCCACCCCTGCCCTGTATAGGACCATCCAAAATGGCGGGCCGTTGTGTCTGGGTTACCAATCTCCCCCAGAATCGGTATCCTGAACAATAGGATGACGCGCGATATCGTCTTTCGACTCTGATGGCTGACAAAAATCCCCCCTACTTAGACATTCGAACATGGTTCGCCAACGTAGAACAACATGCCACAGAAGGTGTCAACAAGATTTTAATCGGCAACAAGTGCGACTGGGAAGAGAAACGTGTAGTGTCAACAGAGCAAGGTGAAGCCCTGGCAAACGAGCTGGGCATCCCGTTCCTTGAGGTCTCTGCCAAGAGCAATATCAACATCGACAAAGCCTTCTATAACCTGGCCGCCGACATCAAGAAGCGAATCATCGACACCTCAAAGACGGACCCCGCAGCATCCTCGTCAAACGTCCCTGTTGGCCGTGCATCTACGGAAGCCAGCGGTAAATGCTGCTAAAGAATTAGTGTCGCCGGACGAGTGGAAGAGGATGGAGTGATCAAACAGATGCGGCAAGTGAGAGTGGGACGGCGCTGCGGTCCCGCTCTCCGCACTCAATTTAAGACCAGGGGAGTGACTTTGCGTTGATACCATGTTGTCTCAACGTGGAACGGGAGGGTCGAGAGATCAGGGAGTTATGATGAAACCGCGGGGGGGGGGGGTGAGACAACAGGGGGCTCCCAGACTCCGATCAACTGCATCAACAATTGGAGCGAGCATTTCGTTGTTTGCAGAGTTTCGGCCAGAATGAGCATGCTTCGCGATAGATTTTTCCAAGAAGCATGGAGAAACAACACACACACCACACTTTGCCTGCCTGCCTACCTTCAGGAACTAGGGGCAAAAATATCCTCTGTTGGAGTTTGGTTGATATGGGCCTTAATACACTTTTTATTTTCACAGTCTCATATCACCTTAGTCTCAGAATTCTGTTCCACGTGAGCGTCTCTTGTTTTTTGTGTGATATCGCCCGCTGCATGTTGTTGCTACAGTACCACCATAGCCAGTTCCTTGGCCATGCTAAGAACTTGATATGTACGACGACGACATTGACAGGAATGACCCACGAAGCAGCCATCACCACATAACACTGGCGTTAATTACCCTGACGTCTTCCCATGCTGGCTGCTTCTTCCCCCCGCCGCCCATCTGCACTCTCAGCTCGCGGCGATGCCAGCTCCGCACAAACCGATAAGCTTCCGCTTTATCCATGAATGGAATGACGAACCGAGGATACCACTTCTCCTGTTTCTCAAATGTCTCGTATATAACATTGTCTATAATCTTTGTGGGATCATTGGGAGACTCTCCGGTCTGCTCTTTTTTCTTGTTGGATTTCTTCTTCTGCTTTTTGGTATCTGATTCCTCCTTGTCCTTGGTGAAGGCCTTGCCGAAGGGCAGTATGCCATTCTCGAGGTCCGATATCCGCCAGGGGAGATTGCGCTGTATACCGTCCTCCTCGATGGCGTGGCGGAGGGTATCTACTGTAAGTCGGCCGCCCTCCAGACGGATTAAGACTTGGAATGGAGACCCGATGCGATTGGCTAGCTGTTCGACGAATCCGCCATCGACGTACAGTTCCGCTATCTTCTCGGGGCTTACACGCGAGAGCGCGATGTTATGACGCTGGCTGGGGGGAATGAGCGTGAACGCGCGGACCAGCTCGGCTATGTCCTCGCCTTGTGCCGACTGGTGTAGTCGTGCGGGCAGGGACCACTGTATCATGTGTGAGTGCTTGTGATGCGCGCCGGGGACGTACGCTTTGCCTATTTGCCATAGGTACTCGAGTCGCTCTTTATATATTAATGCTGCCTCGTGACTATCGAAGAGGATGAAGTAGTGGCCTTTGGCCTCGAGAGTATCGGGATCGCGGGCTTGGACCACTTGAGAACAGAAGAGTTTAGTCAGACGGTAGTGAAATGTGAAATGACAGTGAGGTCCTTGCTGTCTTTACCTTTGAGAATTCCTCCTATCCAGCCTTCGAGATGCTTTCCCTTCGCACCAAGACGTAGGAAATCGCTCTCGAGCAGGGATTTACTCGCGGCCGAGAGGACCAGCATGGCCTTCGCCTCGAAGGCTGTAGGATACAGTTCAGATAGCTCCTTGGTCGAGACTTCATTATTCGACAAACTCTCAAGCAGCGCCAGATCGGGAGGTTCTTCGCCAAAGAGCCCGAAGTCCTCGGGCATTCTGATGGAAGATTTTCTTGGGGTTGACTTTTCTTGCTTGACTTTATCTGGAAATAGCCTCTCGAACAGCGACGGGCTCGGGTCGGACGGCGCTGGGTCTGGTGGAGCTTGCTGCTGATCTTCTTCATGCTGCAGCTGCAAGCCATTTATGATGCTGCTAGTGCTGCCATTGGTCTCGCTGCTGCTGGCCTCGCTGCTGCTGGCCTCGCTGCTGCTAGCCTCGCTGGCGCTGGTACTGGTCTCGCTGGCAATGTTGCTGTTGCTGTTGCTGTTGCTGTTGCTGATGTCGCTGTTGGCGCGACTGTCACCATGGCGGTAAAGCGCAGGGAAGACGGCTGCCGGTCGCCATGCTTGAGTCACCGGTCGCAAGAGAGGCCGATGTAGCTGTCGTAAGAGCATGAGGCAGCGTGCTGAGGTGCCCTGCACATTGTAGAGCTTGGGGAGTTGAGCTGAGAAATCGTTTGACTTTGAATCTTACTACCTACGCAATATTGCATTTTATTCACCCCGCTATTAGGAAGATTAGATTAAGTAAGGTAGCTGATGTAAGGACAACGGATCCTCCAGAAAGCATCAGTCAATGTCAGAATTGCAACCCATTGCCGCAACAAGTGTAAGCTAATCGGTTTAATAACCAAGTTAATCGAAGAATCTTTCTCGATAATTGGTGAGCCGCGAGGAAATTTTCATAAGTTGGCACAATATAGATACATAGGTACACAGTGGTGTGACCTAATTAACTACGTAATGCAACAAACGGATATGCCATTCAACGATCATGTAGCTAAACACTACACACTTACAACTTCGATTTGAGTGTGTTATCAGTCTCACTAAGGAATCACAGTGAGGATTATAAGTTAGAATTCATCAATGCTTTGAGCTTCATCTCAAAAGGCAGTATTCATTATAAAGGATGAAAATCATTGCATTTACACTATGATTATATATTCATATATGGAACTACCAATAGTATGAAGGACGAATATAAAACCCGCATCCAGCCCACGGATGTAGTTGGACAGAAAAATCCAACCCACAAGAACGCCGCGAAAATATTCATTCATCCCTCGACTTTTTCACAAGCTGGTTTCACAACTGGAAACTCATGTCTCGTGGAAGTCAATGGCGTACGGAGAGAGGCTGTGGCCTGGCCAGGTGACTCCAAGGTCGCTAACAACATCGCCTCCATCAGCCGGGTTTTCCAGAACATCACCGATCTGGAGCTTGGTCAGATCATTCGAGTGATTCCAAGTGGTCCTGTTACAAATGCGCAAATCGTTGTGATAAGGGAGGTCACATCTGATATTCCTCTCTTACCTGATTTAGGCGCTGAGCATGAACGATGGAGGCATCATCTAGAGTATAAGCTCGGTGGGTTTGACACTTTCATCCCTTTTGCATCGGACAATAGACACTGATTTGATATGCAGAGCTGGCAGACTACCTTTTGCCTGGGACTCCCTTTGACGATGTATTTTTGAGGGGTTCCCAACGCTCTTTCATCCTTGACTCTGTCAATGGAAGCTCAAAAGGGGTTGCAAAATACGACCCGGCCACAACAGTCGTCGAAATCTGTAATGATGAAGCCAATAGTGTTGTGGGTAAACTCAAACTCGAGCCTCTTCCAAATATGGCCCGCCAGATTGAACAGCTGAACGACTTCTTTGACGAGTATGATATCGAGCTTGAGAATAATGCAATACCGCCCTATACATGTGGAATTATCATTGATGGTAGCCATGGTACCGGAAAAACTATGCTTCTTGACCATATCGCCGCAACGCGCTGGGGCCGGGTGGTGCGGATCACAGAAGACGACAAGCCGTCGACAATCCTGTCCACTTTTGAAAATGCGTTAGAACAGCGTGGAGCTACGATTATACTAATTGACGACATTGTTACGCTTATAGGGAAAAGTAATACGAATCGTCCGGGTTATATTAAGGCGATCAAAACTGGACTCGATATGTTGTCTGAAAAGGCAAAGGAAGATAATATGCGACCCAATGTCCTAGTGGCAGCTACTTGTCCAGATTATCTGGAAGATATTCCTTACGATCTTCAGCGCCCTGGTAGATTCTGGCAACATATCAGTCTTCCTACACCGGACGCGCCCGGTCGAGCTGAAATTCTCCGGTCGATGAAACCGCCGTTTTCATCCCAAAAGTTTGATAAATACATATCGGACCTAGTGGACCGAACACATGCATTTACTGGAGGCGACCTGCGCAATCTCCTTGCCAAGGCTATGCAAGCACGGAGAAAACGAGTAGGATCTCAATCAGACAGGCCTCTCGAATGGGAGGATGTCGCGAAGATATTCAAGGAGGTTCGGCCATCCGCTATGAGAGATATCAACCTCAAACCGCCGACAATACATTGGAGCGACATTGGCGGCTATGAGGATGTTAAGCTGGCTCTCCAGGATGTACTCAGGACTCCAGAGGTGCGTCCATTGCTCTGAAACATAGGTGACTAAAGCTAATGATGATTGTTTAGGGTCTCGAAGAAAACCGCTGGGTGCCTACAAAGGGTGTATTACTGTATGGCCCTCCCGGGTGTTCCAAGACCATGACCGCGCAAGCCATGGCGACTGAAACCGGCTTCAACTTTTTCGCCGTGAAAGGCGGCGAGCTTCTCAACATGTACGTAGGCGAGACCGAGAGATCGATCCGCAACATCTTCAAACGAGCAGCCGAAGCAAGCCCCAGCATCATATTCTTCGACGAGATCGACTCCCTGGCGGGCACCAGATCGAACGGCTCAGGCGGTGGCAGCGGTGGCGTCCAGGCTGTCACTACGCTACTTACAGAGATGGCCGGTTTCGAAGAAAGGGGTAATGTTTTTGTCCTCGCCGCCACGAATAGACCAGACTCTCTTGACCCCGCTCTCCTTCGTCCCGGTCGATTTGACGAGTTGATCTACGTCCCTCTGCCGGACTTGAAGGCACGTGAGGCTATCATAGCGAGGATGGCCAAGAAACTTATGCTCAAAGACATAGATGTGGAAGAGCTGGCGCGGATGACTGAGGGCTATTCTGGAGCAGAAGTATCGAATATATGCGGCAGTGCGTTCAGTCGGAGCCGGGAGGCGGGCGATAACGCCACAGCTATGGAGGTGCTGAAGGCCAAGATCCGGAACACGCCCAGAGGGGTCACATACGAGCACTTGAGCTACTTTAACGATTGGCATAATCAGCGCAAGGGAATATTCTGAAATCTACAAGAAAGAATCATGAATATGCTCGTATGATCATTCGATGCCGACTGACATAACATGAATGTGATGTTGTCTCAAAGTGACGAAAAATATGGAAACGTATTGCAAACGTGTCGATAAGACTCGGGCATCACCATGCCCGAGTGTCACGAACAGAACTGTATACTGCCACATCACTCAGAGGAGAGCTTGCTTTTTGACAGCCTACAGTTATAGACTATGAAGAAACTGGCCTTTCTGCAAATGCTCCAAGTAGAAACCTCGTCGTAGTCATATTCTCCGAGGGAATGCCAATAGATATCTACACTGCAAGGCTGCTTTCCTGGCTTATAGTCGTCTGGCAACCATAGCAGGTCTTTGCCACATATGTAGAGCTATCCAGCCACCATCGCGACTGATTCCATATCCTCCTAGGTCGTACTCGTGGGCATGATTGGCCAAAGTCCCGGCAGGTGACAGCCTATCATATTGGTGGTGGTTGACAGGTACTGGTGGTTGTCATAGATCACAGGGGCCAATGACGCCAGCATCGGTGATGGAATATTGGTTGGTTATGCTCAAGTACGGTCGCTTCATCGCTTGCCGGGTTCCGCTTCGACTTCCACGCCGTCATTGACTCTCAAGAAATCTGTTGTACAGACTTTCAAGCTGGTATGGGATTTCCTCAGGCATATCACATAGTTTCCTACGGAATTTTTAACCTCGTCTCTTATGGGATACAAAGACGTCCCGGGCCTTGCCCGGCTTGTCCGATGTTCCCACCGCTGACATGCATCCCAATTTCCAAGCCCTCACGCCGTAGAGTTCCCTACATCAACTCAGCATATGTGGCACCATCCCCGGTGCTCTTACGTAGGTACAATAGCTATGGTCCGCAGCTGTTCGGACTGGTTCCTATCAACATGTCGCCGAATCCCGCGCGCATACCTACATCAACTCCAGTCAACCCAGCAGGGCCATTAGCTTCGCATGGCCGGATAAAGCTCTATAACCTAATATTTCGCGCCCACAGCGCTATTATCTTACGTAGCGTCTCCCAATACCTACCTATTGCCTATCGGCATGGGTGATCAATGAGAGGCATCTTCAACCTTTTTACAGCTTACCTACCTACTGTACCTGGTATGAGTCTTCAACTCAGCTCAACGCGCGATCGTTTACGAATACCCATCCCCACAGCTGAGTTTCTCTTGGAAAGTAATACTAGGTAGTCTCACCCGATGTAGGGCCGAAACATTCGGCGTGACCGCGAGGGTTTTCGCCAGGTATCAACCAGGCTTGTCCTGCTGTGTATTGAGAATTCTCGGTGCCGTAACGAGATCCTTGGCACGGAACCGGCGATGAAAGTGAGTTAAGAGCCAAGAGCCGAGGCGGGTCGACAAAGGCGGCGACGTAGACATACCTTAGGTACCTATCGTCATAGGTCGGCCACGGATTCTCTTGACGAGGTTGAGCTGGGCGGTTGCGAATTGACACCGTGAATTGACAATGTGAAATCGGGGCGCACATACACACGGGTAGGGAATTTGCTAGCCAGAGACGAGCATCTGATCTGCCTGATGGGCATCACAGAAATGTGGACCTGAACAGCTCCTTAATACTGCCCCGCCCTAAGCCCCTTTCATATCTAACCTCGACTTCATCGACAGCCTTAGATTACTTGGGTGATCATCCAATCTAACGTTACTTAGCCCTGAGACTCATGTATCGAAGGAACACCGGTAGGGAGGAAGGTATTATTGAAGGAAGGTATTACTGTATAAGAACTTGAAGTAGGCATAACACCGGCTGAAATATCGGACAGAATGAAAACGCGGCTCAATGCTGGCGTTATACTTCTGTGATAGATGGACGGATAATTCTTTTTTTTTTTTTGGCATTGTATTAGTACCTTAGGTACACCACTGTGCTGAACTGAAATACTCGATCGTCTCAGACGAGCTTGAGTCTCTGGCCTGTTCGCCTCTGGACAATTCTACTGCTAAGCACCCAATAAGAAGTTTTCTCACCCAGCATTGGTCTGTGGTGTGGTATCCTATTCTCGTGTAGCTCTCTCGGTTCTGCTTGCACCTCTTAACGTAATGGTATTTTCGTCAAAGTCATCATTATACTGTCACCGGAAATATTTTTACTCCTCGTCTCCGATCTATAGCCTCGGGTTAGTACCAGTACCTGACAGATTTACGCAAAGCAAAGAGAGCAGTTCATGTATGACGAACCTTTGGTGCCAGATAGAAGCGTAGGTAACTGGTGCCTGTTACGAGATATTCTACCAAGAGAGGCACTTCATTAGAGAGGCAAATCTTGACTCGATCCGACAGGGGCTGCGCTTTGCAAAAGTTGACGAGGTACTTCAGAGAGAAGGTCAGCGAGACCGGCTCAGTGAGCTCAATATCAACATTCAAATGTTCCTTCTCAACATGCTGGTAGTTTCGAAGTGTAACGGCACCATTGCCGATATCACCATTGCAAGAGAACTTGATACCATCTTTGGTCGCCTCGATTTTGACTTCCTGGCGTTAGAACCATATACAAAGCGTATCCTATCATGATCATGACTTACCAGACTCTGACATGGCCTGCAAATCTGTACAGATGCGCTTGAACTCAGCCGAGGGCATCATTACTGTGGCGGCATACTCAGTATCGGGGATGCCCAAGTGCTCCTGGTCGATGTCCATAAGCTTGAGATCATATTCACTGATGCGATCAGCTGTGCTGCTCTCGAACGTGATATTTAACGAATCGGGCGCGTCTTCGGCCTTGAGGGTCACAAGGTCGTCGTTCTGCAGGGCACGCAGAACTTTGGTTAGTGAGACTAGGTTGAGACCCAAAGCGATGTTCCGGTCGCATCGGTATGGTTCGAACGATTCGGCCTTAAGCAACATGGACACGAGGGCGACGTGAGAATTGTCCATGGCCTGCAGGGCGATGCCCGAGTCATTGCAGTCAAAGTTGCAGTCCTGCACTAGATCCTTGATGGCGTCCACCACCTGCGACGGTTAGCACCAGTGGAAATGCATTGGCAAATCCATTGGGTGAGAACGAGAATACCTTCTTTAGGACCATAGATTGACTGAGCCTGGCCTCCAGCATCTTGACGGTTGTGTGCAACTAATTTGGAGGATATGATGAAAAGGAGGAGATTGATGAAAAATGGAAAGTAAAGTCAGTGTTGAATCGCAAGACGTTCTTGGTTCAGGTCAAGTTCGTGGCGGTTATATTTTGGAGAGGGTGATGGAGATGTGTATGTATGAAGAGGTGGGATAAGTTATAGTGGGATGGAAGGAAGACACACATTATGTGTGTAGGGCTGTACGTACGAATTACGCGTGGACCCGACGCGTTCCTACGCTACATTTTACTAGGGGTTTAATGGGCAATCGCGAAAGTCGCGTTCGCTTTTTTTTCTCTCAGCTGTGCGCAGCTGGCAAGTGTCTCGGGCGCAGAATACCTACTCCGTACCTAGGTACGTTTTACGGTACGAAGTACTTACTTCTCTTCTCAGGTAGTAGGTATCACACGATGTGTAAATTAGTACGGCCCGTACGTACGATTGCTCATAAAAAGCGATAGAATTTGTATGTATGTATGTATGTAGGTACGGACGTACTCAGTTAGCAGCTCACTGTCGCCCAAGGCATTGCAGATTAGCTACGCACTTCCATGCAGACGGATGTACCGGACGTATGCAACGCGGCATGCCCACATCATGCATGTATGTACTATACAGAATCATAATAATGGAGAAACTCTTCAAGTTGTGTCTTATGTATTCATTTAAAATGAGGTACGTCCGTAGAAATTATGCCAAAACAAATTCGTGCGGTCCTGCCATTGCTAAAGTAATGCCTATGTACTGGTTAAAGTCTAAGCGCCCAAACTCCTGGGCTTGCGCCCCTTGTACGAATAAAGTGAGAGGGAACTTTGCCCTCCTCATATAATTGAGCCAGCCTGTAAGTATACCCAGATACGCCCAGAACGATTGAATCATTACGTGTTCATCACAAGCAACATTATTAGAGACCCAGCAACAGCGCGTCATAGGGATACTCGGTCTTTAGATCCTTTCTTGCCGAGGACACCTGCCAGTTCTTGCATCATGCCTCTGTACGCCTCAGCCTCGGCACGGGCATTTTCTTTGGCTTTGCGCTCTTCCCTCATGCGAACAATTCTTTCTTCTCTTGTCAGCAAGCTCCTTGGCCGCGGCACAGAAATCGCCTCAAATACTTCGGGCTCACTAGGCGGCCCTGTATGTGCTAGTTTGGGTGACCCTTCTCCGCTGAGCTTTCTCAAGGCGTCTTCTACACCCAGCTCACGTTCGTCCGTGCTACTTTCGTCTTCGGCGATTGTTTGGCCACTCATTGTACTTGTTGGGGATGCCATTAGGGACCCAATAGAGGAGATGCGCTTCTCGTTTCTATCGATGCCACATTGCAATGCTCGTTTGCCAGACTGCCAAGCTTCCGTAAGATCGCGCAAGTCCTGCCCGATCGAGTCGTATTGAGCCATGAATAAGGGTCCCATTTCAGTAATGTCGTTGGCTTCGTTCAATGCCTTGTTAGACTCCTCCTGCAGGAGATGTAACTTCGCCTGCACACTACGGATATTCATGGTCATGGAGCTCAATCGCCTTACTTGATGCTGCCAGCGATCATGACTAGGCGACAAAGGTGACCTGGGAAGTTTAGGGAGTTTAGGGAGTTGGTTTAATTGATCTACAAGAAAGATTAGAAGTGCGGCGAATGGTCCATTTTGTTCACACCTACAGTCGTTCTCAGCCAGAGCATCTTTCACCCTTGTGTAGGCTTGCCTCGTGACAACGCTCAATTCCCTAAACGCCTCTAATACGGTTGTAAAACGTAAACGATCGGTGTCTTTGCCCGAACTATGCAAGGCAAGCAAGCCACTAAGGAAGATTTTGCGGATATCGTGGAATAGATATGCGGCATCCTTAAGTGCCTGCAATTTTTCGCTGTCTTGAGCGTCGGTATTAGATAATAGCTGAAATCGTTCCACCACATCTGCGACTGTAAATTGGTATTGTGACTGTAGTTGGAGCAATTCGGTTTGCTCTGCAAACCCCCAGATCGTGAATGCGATCTGGTAGTAAGTTGATATCACCTCTGAGAGGCCGGTTCGCACAGCATGCCTGAGCTGAAGACACTTCACGTTCTGACCGTTTTTTTCTAGCCGGCTGATAGGTGGTATCGGGGTACTCCTGTTTATATATATCAGCGCATTGCTGTCGGCCAGTTCGAGGGATATGCTTACAGCCGGTACCCGCGGGCGACCAATTCTACTTCCATAATGAAGTTCAGCGCTGCACTATTGGCGCCATCGAAATCGTGGGAGAGGGCAAAGAAAGATGCAGACTCCACCAATCCCTGTCGCTGGATATTCCTCAGAATCTCTCTGCGAATATAAGCTCTGGCAACATAAAACAGAGCAGCGGTCAAGATAATGGTGACCAGAAGTCGCTTCCATGTTGGAATGAAACCACCTAATGAGTACCAGCGAGCAAGCGAGGCTAAGAAGAATCCGAAGGCCGCCGCAGCTACAACACCCGATATTGTGAGACTATGAAAGCTCAACCCGGTCTGCGACTGTGACGCGACGCGGTCCGTCGACGAGCGATAGCCTAAGGTAAGTGGGTTGTCTAAAAGTTGAGACTGTATGATGGCAAGGCGCAGGCGCTCAAGAAATCGGAGAGAACGAGAATGGTCGATAGAGGATGTCACGGTTTCCAGCAAGAGCCGAAGCATATTCAAGATGGGCGAGGCGCGATTCCGGACATCTTCGAATTCGAGATGGGTCGGAAGGCTTGGGAGATCGAGTTGTTTAGGTTCAATTAGCTTGTCCCTGAACTTTCTTCGAACCTTGGCGAGACCCCTGGGCGCAAAGTCTCTCGGTGTCGGAGGCGGCGAATTGTCTTGATTCCTATTTCCTGGTTCCTGCCAATCCCAATCACCTTCTCGCTCTCCTGTAGCTATCCGGTCAAATATTAGCATTCAGTGAGAGATAATTACCGGCTTTCCCCTTGCCCTGGCATAGCGCGCGACGACGGACCAAGTAGGTAGTCAATTGGAGGCAGCGCAACCACGTGTCTCGGAAAACTTACCCTCGAGATAGTTGCTCAGAGGCGAACCCTCATCAACGTGAGTCTCCATGTGATCACAATAATCACAATGTCTCACAGCGGGTCACATCCATCTGGCGCAAACTTACAACCACTTCGCTAGGATGGTGGCAATCAGATATTAGGTAGGTACGGTGAAACGAGACGATGTGGGACGAGAGAAGAAGAATGAATAAGAAGAGTATAAACAACTACAAGACTACCTGTACCTACACGAGATACAAGAGGAATTTGAACTGCAAGGGTAGGTAGTTACAGGAAGAAGCCGGCAAGGTTGAAAGGAATGTCGCTGATGAATGTGTTTCCAGTTAATGATTTTCATCCACCAGCATCGAGGTAGGTAGCGCCTTTTGTTTAGAGGTAGGTGCGCCTTTGGAGATTAGCTAGCAATAAGCCAGGCAGTTACAGACAAGGATATGAGAATCATAGGGAGAAGGGGATAAGATGATAGGGTAAAGGAACCGGTACCGGTAGATTGCCTGAGCACTAGTAAGAAGGTATACCTACCTAAATGGGTAGTATTACAGTACAGGTAGTTTTGCCGATCGTGAGTTGAGACGACGGCGACCGGCAAGATTCATCGTGGTCATAACCTGGATCCAGGTCTGTAAGGTATTCCGTACGGGATCAGTAGGTACAGTACCTAAATATATACGGACGGACGTACGTACGTACTGATCCGTACTTAGTAGGTACATAGTCCCCTTACTTACATACGCTAGGTACACGTGTATTCCGTAGGTACCTACCCAGCGCATTACATCAGACTAGGTACCTGCCTGCCTAGGTGCGGTACTTACCTTTAACCGTACAGAATCCATATGCCTATTAATAGAACTTATCCTGGGCACGTAAAATGTCTGATTCGCGAATTGTTCTGCAGTGAGTGCAGCGGATAGGTAGGTAGGTACATACCGAGGTACGGACTGCCTGCCTAGGTACCTAGGTAGGTAGGTACCTCATCACCAACTGGAACTGGGAGCAGGTACCTACCTACCTAGTGTACCTACCTACCTAAGGTAGGTATGAGTACCTACACTACTTAGGTACCTAGGTTAGGTACTTTAGTGTGAATTGAGCGTCCACCAAAATGATAGGTGTCTAACCCAGAATGGATAATAACTGGCTGTATAAAGCACATGCGATTCCGTTCATAGCTAAGCCACTAACTAGTGCGGGTAGTGGATTACACTAGTGCAGCTACCAGTGAACCCGCAAATAACCCGCAATTAACCCGCAAATTAAAGCTTGTTGAACGTTCAGCTTGGCAACTTCAACAGGTTCGAACAACCTACGAAATCCCTACTACAAAGAACGTCTTCAACCATCCAGAACTATTCCGTTTGCGAAGTCAGATCGTCCGCAATCAGCCATGTCGACTGAACGGGAGTTGCAGATCGCTCCCATTGTGCCAGAGTCTGTCATGCACAATGCAAAGGTGAATCGATCTGCCTATCTCCATTCATTCCCGCCTGACCTACCCCTCCAAACCCAACACCAACACACCAAACTGCGAAAGACAAAGAACGCGGCCAAACAACACAATCATACAAAGAGACAACTACCCAAAGTCAACTAGGAATGGAACGGATCGGAACGGAGACCCATGCTGTCACTTCCTTGTTATCGAAGCTGTCATCGTAACTCAAACTAATAAGTGCATGTTTTCCATCTATAGGCATTATCAACCCTCCAGAACCTCACAGCCTCTATAATCGGCGCCGCGGCCGGAATATTAGGCCTCGAATCATACAGTGGCTTCATTTTCTACTTCGTCTTCACCATCCTTACCACTACCCTCCTCTACGCTATTCGGGTTGCGCTCCCATCGCTGAAGACCGGCCATGCGTTGTTCGACACCAGCCGTTACTTCAGGTCATCGTACGAGTTCTGGACAGGCGGGCTATTCGGTGGGCTAGCAGGGTACATATTAACTTGGACGTTATTTTACGGGTTGGTTCGAGCATGATACTACTAGTCGGGCAAGGCAAATACATTTCACAGCATACAATTGGCGTTTAGGGCATGATGACGAAACCAAATGATGAATTTTTCTCTTCTTTTGCTTCATCAACAAAATCATTATTCTATGGCAACACAAAAAGAGAGAGAAAGGAAAGAAAAGCAAAAGCTAAAGCTAGAAAAAGGGTTTCTCGCTAAGCAAATTTCGACGCGTAGAGGTTACCAGTCTCAAGTTGCTTATTCGGCAACCTCGATAACTTTACCTATGAAGCCATCAAACCCCCCGGATTTATCTTTGATTCCTCCTTCCAGAAGAACCACGCGAGAGCCAAGCTCGATCCATTCTCGGTTGGACAAAAGCTCCAATGAGATATGGTATTCGGCACTGTGATTAGTAGCCAAGTCCGCCTCAGATTTCGTCCGCTCAAACTCAAAGTGACCGTTTATTTCGAAATTTTCGTCACCATCTTCTTCGCTTGCTGTTCTCCGCCGGTCCAAATGATATTCCCGTCGTGTGATTCGTAAAATTCGAACTGCTGCTCGCACCATGCCAACATACGCGTTGACTAAACTGCCGACTGCGAGAGTCTGGATATCTGGTGTCTGGAAAGATGCTACGAATCCAGTCGAAGCTTGAAGTGTCAAACCCGTATCGATCATGTGCCGACTGGGCACGGCTAAAACATGGCCTTTGCGAATCCTAGGAATTGAGCTGTTTTGTTTCCCTGCCGCTTCTTCATTGGCAGATGACACTTCCCGAGGTTCATCAAACACTATTTGTATAGAGCCGGCCTGGCCAGCTTCGATGGATTGCACTGGCAGTCGAAGCTCGCGGATATTGACTATTGTGGCATCTCGCCATTCCCCCTCAATTTTAGAAGCGGCCAAGGCACCACGTGCGTTGAGGCGAGCATATTCTGCAGATAATGGATGGGGAATAGACAACCCATATCCTGGAGAAGGGTGGTCATTTGGTATTAGTGCTCCTCCGTCTTCCTCCTCCGCCGGAAAAGGGCCAATAACAACCTTGTCTCCAATCGACATATTTCCGAATCGCAGATATCCGGTAACGACAGGAGCGCTCTCATTGTGTGTTTGGTTTGGGGTACTTTGCGCACGGCTACGAGACAATTCGAATACCTCATCGATATGGAAAAGAGCAGCCGGTTGCTCAGGATTGAGTGCTCGGGGAATAAAGTCTTGGGCAGTTGGGGCTGGCGGTACTGGTAAGCTCGCCAAAAGTGCGTGTATCAATCCGATGCCGCTCCCCGTAGCAGCACTGGTGAGGACAATTGGAACGATGGCGAGAGGCTCGCCAGCTTGGGCGATTGCATCGATAATATCGGTCTTAACTTTCTCTTGATCTCGGATTGGCACCTCAGATGAGTCCGCCCCTTGAGGTTCAGAACTCGTAAGCAGTTTGGGTGTCCGGCCTGCAGCTTTTACTTTTGTAAGAATGCTGTTTAGCTTTTCCTTCAATAGAGTACGTTGTGCTTTATCAATCTTTGTGATCAAAATTGCAACCGGAGTTTCAAGCTTCAGACAAAATTCGAGATGCGCCATGGCAAGACTCATTTCAGCAATATCATTATTAGAAGCAACATCTGTACCATTTGGGGAGTGGGCGCCTGTTGAGATAGGTTTCTCTTCGCTTGCTGCAATACAAAGCATAGTCCAATGCGGCGCCCACCCGACCAAAGCTCGAAGAGTAGTCCGTTGATACCGAGGATGTCCAGCTGAATCCAACAAGAAGACTAATCGACCATCCTGGGCACGGTCATGAATGTCAGGCCAAGCTTTGATATCCATGTAAGTGTAATTGAGGATATTCCGACCTTCGTAGCCAATGAGCTCTTGGGCAACAGAGCTAGTTCGTCCCGAAACGACTTCGTGGCGATGCTTCAATAGATAACTCCGACTTCGACCTCGTCCATCATCTAGAGTCCCGTTTGCGAGCGTGCCTAAAAGGGTTGTTTTTCCCGAGTTGGTCGGCCCCGTCAACGATACACGAAGTTGCTCTGTGGTTGATGCGCCCCTACGAAGAGAGCCGTTGGCCAGAATGCTATCCTCATCCGAACCAGACCTGCTCTGCCCATCCAATATTGGCACAATCAAGGCTTCTGCGACCCAGAGATCTTCACGGCGGAGTTGAGAGTCCGGCCCTTCAGAGTTTGTAAGCCAGTCGCAAGTACCGACAGCTTTCATTCGTTGAACTTCTACTCTGCAGCCTAAACTCGCAGCCATCACTTTCAAAGTGACCATACTCTCATCCATCTCATCCTTTGTGAGACCGACGAACGTACCGTCATCTGCGACGCCTAATTCATACAAAGCTCCATGTGACTCCTCTAGGCCTGGGAGCAGTTGCCCGGGCTCTTGCAAGACTACAAGTTCGGCATTATCTTCGGGTAATTTGGGTACGACAAGGTCTCCCCTTGAAGTTGAATGCTCCGGCGAAGACTGTTTCAACCGCCATAGCAACTGGGTTGTTAGGTGATGTAGCCGGTTTTGTCTGCTGTGGTTGGAAGGGGTAAGCGGCACCGATTGCTTCGCTTGCCGAGCTTCTTTAGACACCTTGCTAGACCGTGATCCCGTAGGCGTGGAGATGGTGCTCATGGTCTTGTAGGTTCTTCGGGGACGTAGCAAGAGATGCAGCTTGTACTCTATCGGTCCATCTTGCGGCTCAGCCTCGAGCCTTTCGACCTCGGAGTCATATGTCTGATCTGAGTCGGCGACTACAGCATTGGACACGCATGCCTCGTTGTTAGTCCGTTTTCCCGCGTCCTGGCTGAACCTCCACGGTGAGCTGACCCGCGGCGGCTCATGAGTGAAAGTGAAGACCGAGGCCATAATAAATCCAAGGCTCTCACTAGGTAGTTGACTTCGTCGTTCTACTAGTCGATTGCTTTGGGAAAGAAACTTATAATTTGGGGGCTGCGTATGATAGGGACCAAAATTCCTTGCTCATACTCTCATTCGTGTATACATCACTACCGCTGTCTCGCTATTGCTTGATCATAGGCCATCTGTTGAAAATGCATAGAGTGTATTCGTATTATCATTTTCGGTGCTTACTGGATTTGAAGAGAACTGGAAAGGCGTAGATATATCAATAAGGGCGTTCTTCATAAGTCTTCAAGAAAGCCATTGCGCATTCGTAGTATAAAAGTATAAATCGCTATTCTGGAATTCAGTGATACAGGATAGGCATTGATATATCAAAAGGTACCTAAATGGTGGCGGCGGTGAAGAGTGATGATGATTGGCCTCATGTTGTTGAAGAGTTGGAGTCATGAGTTGAGGA
Source organism: Xylaria nigripes (assembly GCA_022984845.1). NCBI lineage: Eukaryota > Fungi > Ascomycota > Sordariomycetes > Xylariales > Xylariaceae > Xylaria > Xylaria nigripes. The sequence continues at coordinate 901,506 of JAJJKC010000011.1, read as the reverse complement.
TCCGGCCAAATTTCAAGGTTGCTTGCAATTATTAATGGAAGGATGTACCTGCTATAACCGCTGTGGAAGCTGGTTTTACTGCAAAACAACTGCGCGCGTCAGGATGCGTATGGAGTCTATGCAACTAGAAAAAATAACCGTTTTATTGAAGGCTTATCGCGGACGCGGACGAAGCTCATTCTGAGGCCACTGGGCGGCATTCTTATGCAGAATATAAGACTATATAGGATAGATACATATTTGTATAGGCATGGGAACCAATGCACTTCTCGCTGGCGTCCATGAAGATTCCTTGGCACACGTACGGATTATTGATTCCATTGATGTACCTACCTACCTACCTTACTTAGGTAGGTACCTACACTAGATACTGTAAACTCGACTTCTTTGGTAGGTAGTGTAGGTCCGTACTTGGTAGGTAAATACTGTGTATTCGTACAGTGTCTCTGCGTTGCCTTCATGAAATGAACAGTCCGGTAATACCGTAACTACGGATCCGTATTCCGAGGTATAGAATATACCTAGTACGTGCGTACGTAGTGTACCTACTTACGGACGTACTTCGTACATTATAATCTACTTAGTGTAGTGTAGAAGAAGGGCTAGAGTGACCTACATAGGAAAGCTTCTGCCTGTTGAAACTTGAAGCTGCGTGAATTGATTATGAAACTCGACGAAGAGAAGACCTAAGGTACGGATCCGTAAGTATCTTAGGTACTTACGGACCGTATTACGTCCGTATTTAGGTGCCTTATCAGTACGAAGGGTTACCTACCTAGGTACCTAGGTACCTTAGACAGACAGGGCTGGCTCAGGGGAGGATGTGGGCCAAAGTTACATAGGATGGGCAACTACTTATGTAGAACCTTAGTGACACGGCCGGGCGAGGCTGTGGGGGCCACCGGTAGCCCGCCCCGCTCTATCTAAGTACCTAAGGTACTTACTTAGGTTCAGCTTCGGCGACTACGTAACGTGTAAGTACCTACATACCTACCTTAGGTAGTATCATGCATGGAGGGTTAGGTACCGGTACTTACATGCCGTACGGAAGAGCGCCTTAAATTGACTGCGTCATAAAGACCGCCAAAATCAACTATAATTCCAGTAACGTGGCGCATCCATTCTTCTAAATTGCTCTCTTCCGCAGGCACTCTTTAACTTCCTAAGGTACCTAACCTACCTGGTAACTTACCTAACCTTAGGTATGTATCCCCACCAACCCGACACGCTATCTCCACAGTATCTACCTGCTACCTACCTATGGAAGTAGGCTGTCTTCCTTGAATTACATTACCTACCTGCATGCCTACGACTTTCATTCTTGCCTCTCTCGCAACCTATCCAATCCGTTCCGACATTCGACATCATCAAATCCATCAAAATGAAGAAGTTTTTGGGCAAGAAATCGTCCGACCGCGATGAAGATCCTAATCGCAATGCGCTTTTCGGCTCTAAGGGGTCACAATCTGAGAACCCCTACGCACAGACTGCTTCTGACAAGTATACCGAGGACAACACAAAATATGCCGGTTGGTCGATACCTTTCCGCTCCCTACAGCTCACCGTGATAGCCACTGACTTTCTCGCCTCAGGTATGACGCGATACCAGCAAGCCCGACAAGGCCTCGACAATCAGCCAGGGCCACGAGCCGCTGGCCGTAACGATAGCATGACTTCTTCAGCATCAGCTCCTCCTCCCTATTCAAACGGCCCACCATCTTCCACTGGCTATGGAAATAACCAGTACGGTACATCTGGTGGATATGCCAGTAATAGCAAGTATGCGGGATCCAGCTATTCGAGCGCTCCCCGACAAGGTGGATATGGTGGCCTTGGTCGGAGTGACAGCGCTGATACAGTAAAGAAGCCCTTCCCAATGCAAGCAAAGCAAAATTTCTGACATGGACGCAGGATGCCAACCGTGATGCCCTTTTATCCGGCGCTCGAGACCGACACCAACAACAGTCGACTGCGGCGGGTAACAATAATAGCGGCTCCTATGGGTCGGGTTCCAACGAGAGCGATGGCAAGTACGGTGGCTACGGTTCGCAGCGAGAATTGACTGAGGTACCTCTACTCCTACTAGCAGTCCATACTCAAATCTATCTAATACGAGTTACAGGAAGAGCGCGAAGCAGAGGTTAGCTTTTGGAGCCCCTTACGCTTCATTTATGTGACTCGGAAGCAAGCTTTGTCTTATTTGGGATTTTGTATCCCTATTAAGGCGGATAACTTTCGAGTTTTCTCGTATGCCTTGCTACTAATAGCAAAATTACTAACTTTTTGTCAGGAATATCGCAACTTGAAGAACCAGATTCATTCTACTACCCAGGCCAGTTTAGCCACCAACCAGGTCAGTTGGCCGTCCCTAGCCACAAGATATAGAATGACATATCATTCATTCCTCCCATCTTGTTTTTATCGCTCTCCTTTTTATAGTTCTAGAGGTCATATTTCCTCACGGCTAATACCGGATTAGAATTCGTTGCGCTATATGAACCAGGCTCTAGAGACTGGTTTATCGACCTATGCAAGGCTCGGCGGTCAGTAACACTGTCATACACGATTAGAACTTTAAGGGGCTAATACTTCCAACAGCACAAAATGAACGCCTTCATCACAGTGAGTTGCTAGCTTTTCCCAAAGGCTGAATTATACGTTTTGGGTGGTGAACCAAAAAACTCTGTTACCTGGTCACAGAGGTGAAAGTTCTTAGCCGGACATATACGCCAACCCAACAAGCCACTCAGAAGGGGATTCTTTATCTAACTCCAAACAGCTGATCAGCTCCTCGACACGGCGACGGAAAGCCACCGACAAGCAGAAGCCCAAACAAAGAAACTGAAGTCCTTGAAGTCAGTCAAAACCGTCGATGTGTTGGATTTCTTCAATTACTGATTGTATTAGTCGGAGTATGTTTGCGGTGCACGTCAAAAATCCGTTCACAGAGAAGCGACGAACAGCAGAAGGTGAAGTAGAGCACTAATTTCGTTGGAGGTGGATGATCGACTGACATCAAAGTAGAGGAGGCAAAAATCATACAGCAGAATCAACAGGATCGCGAAATCCGTGAGGCAACTCGAAGAGATAAATGTGAGTACTTGTTTATGAATGTCCTGAGAAAACACAACAAACTGGGATCTTCCCTACTATACATTGCTGACACAAGAGAGTACAGTTGCTCAGCACTCGCGAATGGAGAGAAACTTTGCAGGCTTTGACAGACAAGAGCAGCCCGCTGGGTCGTCGAGGTCGAATCGCGGAGACAAGAACAAGTACAGTACGTCTGGAAGTCATTCATCTTCCGAACTCCCACACCTCGTTCTCTACCCCTCCCTTTCCGGGATGATTCAAATGTCAAAATAAGCATATTTTCTAACTCCGAGTAGGCCTAGAAGATGACTCTGATGAGGAGAGTAAGGCACAGCTGGATGCCGCCAATGAACAAATTGAAAGAGGTAAGTGAATCTCGTGACCCAATGATCAACTAGAGCCCTTTGTCAATGGCTCTGCGTGTTCCGCAAACCCCAACGTTGAATTTGTCGACAATTGCTAATTTGGTACTACAGATTTGGAGCAAATGAGTATCGGTGTGTCTAAGCTCAAAGCTGTCGGAAAGGCTATGGGCGAGGAACTGGATCATGGCAACAAACTGATTGATAGAATCGGCGAGAAGGTATTTCTGGAACAGGCCGAACGATTCAAGATCTCAAACGCTAACATTGAATATAGACGGACCCGCTTTATGACGGGATTACAGTGACGAACGCCAGGATGAACCGTATTCACTAGGCAGGTAGGAAGTTGTCTCATATCCTTAGATATGAGCAAGGAGATTTTGAAGGCTTGAGTGTTTCGAAGTGCGACCCTTTCTGCAGAACGGACAAGTTGAATCGAATGGATAGACCGGTACCACTAATACAGTTTTGTTTCTGGACGCGCTTCTCACTCGATCACATAGCGTTACCCCATATCCTCATGTCAACCGTAGCCATCTGAATACCTTTCTGGGATATGGAGCTGATGTGATTGTACCATGGCCGACTTTTATGGCTTGCCGGTCTTTTGTTGTTCAAGTTCATACTACCAATCGGCCTATTCGCTTTGCATATGTAGCTCAACCTCAACTCGCCCCATTCTTCTGACTTACTTTCGACGCCCAGCGCAGAAGTCGAGCGAGTGCCCATAATGCTACATACAAGTGGCTTGTCTTGGACTACATTTTGATAAATTTCAATCCCAGACTTGCGCAAACGCTCGTATACTTTCTATGTATGTATGTCGCTTATACATCGAAGCTCGGCAATGCCTACTCTCAAGTTACCTAGGTAGGTATGCGATGCCGCTCGTCCCTCCAGTGTCTTGAGGAAATGCGGATCGGTATACCTATACGTATTCCGTAGTATAGGTTAGGGAGGTTAGGTAGGTACCTTAGGTATGAGAAACGGTGCAAATTATGTTGCTTGGCTGTATATATGCACTGTGCTATATTTACCTTATACGTACACTTGTTGTACCGTAGATCTGTACCTGTCAGGACATAACGTACCTCCCAGGTAGGTATGCAAGCGCCTGTTACCTCTACCTACTATTAGGTACCATGATTTCATGATATTTTCATGATATTTTCATGATATAAAACCACACAATGAGAGCAACGACAAAATTGTTAGCCGCGGCAACATCAGCGGGAAATGGCCTTAGACCTGCGCCGATGGCCATCCTCCCACCCATACCACTCTATCGACGTCTGCTGAGGGCGCATCGTAAACATTTACCTTCGGAAATGCGCCTCTTAGGTGACGAGTACGTTAAGGCTGAGTTCCGCGCACACCGAAACGTCGACAATCCTGCACATTTGGTAAGAGGTTTTTTTTTCTCAATTGGTGAAACGGCATGATTTATTCTCGGTAATTACTAATACTACCCTTCTAGATCGGCTTTCTCACCGAGTGGCAGCTTTATGCGCAGAAAATTGAGGGCGACTCCTGGAGGGGAGAGAAGCTTGACCCTGCCAAGGTTGAGAAGATGAGCGGTACGATTTGCTCAGTGCTTTTACTTGAAAATGAGGTGCTGACATGTTGACGGCTGTAGATCAACAGATAGGACAGGTGTACGAACTTTTACAAGCCATCAAGAATGGTCACAAGGAAGAAGGAGACCAAGAATGAGCGAATGAAACTGGTCGGCTGTCTCATTCGAGCTAAGAGAGATTTCTTATTTTCATTTCGTCTTTATTGCTCTTATCGACTTTGTGAGTTGTAGATTAAACTGTACTTCTCCATTATGGATTGTTGCTATGTCCTTTTTTGAGTGGAAGGAAGACAACGATAATCGGGTACCTACTATGAAGGATAGATGACTAGGTACCTACAACCTTCAACACTTGGCACATAAGAACTCCGTATATTTACATATCCATAGGTGTTATAATCATCTGTAGGCTCCGACTATTAACAGGTAGGCATAGGTATTTTCAAGCATCCCATCCAGAAACACATGCTAGGTGAGTAGACTATCAGTATAAAATCACGGAGCCCGCCAAGCATACTGAGGCCGGATTTAATAAATGCGTCGAGTTACTGGTGTTACAGTGATAATTAGTGAGCTTTGCAGCGCATGTCTTTTCAATCCGTTTCGGTACCGGTCCGGCCACTTATCGACATCCAACTAGCACGTGATTTGCTAACTTCAATGATAAGATGGTAGGTACAGTGTGCATTCGTCTTTTTTTTTCTGCTCGCGGTCACTCTTACATACATTGACCACAACAATGGATCAACACCGGTCTAAACGGCGAAAGACTAAGGAAAATGATCCCTCTACTGTGAAAATCGGTGGCAAGACTATCTCCTTGAGTGCATTTCTTGCGCCACCGCCAAAGAAAGCCGAAGAAAAAAAACCTGTGGACGATACCCTCACTGCAAATGCAGAGAAAGAGCAGGAGCAGAGGTCGCATCCTGATGATGGAAATGGAGAGAACCCGAGGAAGAAGTCTCATGCTGATGAGAGAAATCCGCCGAGGAAGGCAGAAAGGGTGCGAGAAACGCCCATGCTGAAAGCTAGAAAGGCGTTGCCTATATGGGCATACCGCGATGAGATCAAGGCGAGTCTACGCAAGGATAATGATATTCTTCTAATCGTTGGTGAAACTGGTTCTGGAAAGAGTACGCAAACACCACAATTCCTCTGCGAAGAGCCCTGGTGCTGTAGAAAGAAGGTTCGTGTGCAGTCGGATATTCTAGGGGTTGGCGGGATGATCGCCATTACGCAGCCACGTCGAGTTGCCGCCACGACGTTGGCCGGTAGAGTATCACGGGAAATGGGTACACCACTGGGCAGCTCTGGCGAGGGATCAGTTGGTTACTCCGTGCGATTCGACCACAAAGTTCCCAAGGGTACCAAAATAAAGTTCCTCACAGAAGGTATGCTTCTGCAGGAACTCCTACGAGATCCGAATCTACGACAGTACAGCGCTATCATTGTTGATGAAATTCACGAGCGAAGCGTTGACGTTGACCTTATTACCGGCTTCCTGAAACAAATACTCTGGAGCGATAAAGCCGGAAGAGGAGGGATACCCCTGAAAGTTGTCATCATGAGTGCAACGGCAGACGTCGAGAAAATTCAGAATTTTTTCAGAAAGGATGATGCATCGCCTCCCTTGAACCTGCTCCGGATCGAGGGAAGACAGTATCCAGTAGAAATCAAGCATACCGACAAGCCAGTGCCAGATATACAAGAGGCGTTGGTGAAGAAGATCTTTGATATTCATCTGCAAGAGCCATTGCCCGGCGATATATTAGCATTTCTTACTGGTCAAGAGGAGATTGAGGCTGCTCAACGTCTCATTGAAGAGCACTGTGCTACCTTGGCTTCGAACGTGCCTAAGCTAATTGCATGCCCCCTCTACGGACAGCTCTCTATTCAGGCGCAGCAGGAGGCTTTTCAGCCAGCAAAGACTAAATTTACTCGGAAAGTGGTTCTAGCGACCAACATTGCCGAGACATCAGTCACTGTCCCTGGGGTGCGCTATGTCGTCGACTGTGGCAAGGCAAAGGTGAAAGAATTTCGGGCGCGGCTCGGTATGGAGTCCCTCCTGGCTAAAGCGATTTCTAAATCCTCAGCGATCCAGCGTACGGGACGAGCAGGACGTGAAGGCCCGGGAAAATGCTTCAGGTTATACACGTCCGCAACTTATGGGGAACTACAAGACGCCGATTTACCTGAAATTCTGCGCAATGATGTTCTGGGCGCTGTGCTGACGATGAAGGCACGCGGCATCAACGACATTCTCTCGTTTCCCCTAATGGACTTCCCGGATATCGAAGCCGTGGAAAAGGCACTGATCCACTTATATGTCCTGGGTGCTCTTGCCGACGACGGCAGCATCACGGAAATTGGGCGAAAACTGGCTCTATTCCCTGTTTCGGCGCCATACGGACGTGTTCTACTCGCAGCTGCTTCACCCGAATTCGACTGCCTGCTCGAAGTTATCGATGTGATTGCTGTTCTTACCTCGGGCGAGACCATCTTTCACCAGATCCAGACAGAAGATGACAGTGAGCGTGATGCTATAGAGGAGGGCCGTAAGGAACTTCAACGCCGTGAAGGCGATATCCTTACATTTCTCACTACTATGCAACGATATGCAGCCGAAAACGCAGATCGCGTGGCCTGGTGCCGCGCACGCCGCATTAGCATGCGCAACATGCGACAGGCCCTCAACATCCGCCGGCAGCTGCGTGGAATTTGTGTCAAGGAAAAACTACTAACCGAAACGCCACCCCCTGATCCCCAGCCTTTCGTCCCACTTTCGCCAGAGCGTGCGGATGCGCTGCTACGGTGCTTCATGCGCGGCTTCGCGACCAAGACGGCGTTGCTTGCGCCCGATTCCAGTTACGTGACGGTGCAGGGCAAGCACGTTGTCGCTGTACATCCATCGAGTGTATTGCACGGCGAGAAGAAGGAGGCTATTATGTTCTTGGAGCACGTCTTCACGCAGAAAAATTACGCCAAAAAAGTCAGCGCCATTCGCGCTGATTGGATCGTCGAAGCCATGGGCAGTAAAGCTGTTTCTTAATCTTGAGCTGCATAAAGTCAAAAGGTATCACAGGGTTACTACGCGTTCAATTAGACCACGAAAAAGAAAAAGAAAAAGAAAACGAGAGCGAGGTCTTTGCATTTGGAACCGAACATGGTCTTGCTATGGCATGCCTTGTTGGGAGGAATTGCCTATAAAACGTCTCGAGCAAGATCAAGTCCCAAAGATTCGGAGAGTCGACACCCACAAGCAGCCGCAACACGGAAGAGAGAATATCGACAATGATGTGTATGTAAAAACAGAAAGCCAGCGTACGTATGCGTGCATGTACAGGTTTTTTTCGAACAAAAAATAGCTCATGTTCTCCTTCACTTCAGTTGCCAGTCTAACTCCCTCGAATATATTCCGCCTCTTAGGTGTGGAGCTTCAGAGATAGCCTACAGTAAGCGTTCGTTCGCCCCAATAAGCTGTGTCGATAAAAAGGGCTGATTGAACCGCCCAGCTGCAAAGACAGGTCGGATTCAGATCTGTGGCTGGTTCTGACATCTTGAGTTCGCCTTGATCTCTCAAAAAGGGGGAGGGAATACATGTCGAGCCATGCAAATATCTTCACTTTGTATCCTCCGTGCCGTCACCGTCACGCTCACGCTTCCTCTTTTTCGTTTTCTTCTTCGGGGTGCCGCTGGACTCTTTGACATGGCTCTTCCCATTAGTCTGGAACGTGTTTAGTGTCAGTCGAGAACCCTGTTTTCCATTGACCGGCGTCCGCGGCGTGTTATTGCTACTGCGATTGATGAAAGGATTTTCCAACCCCAGTCGTCTCCAAGGCTGTGGTGCCGGAACCGGTGTCTCGCGCCGGCGTTGCGGAGTTCTCTGCTGTTGGCTGGTGCCGGCTTCAACCTTGTTGTAGCCTGGCGCAGTATACTTGCCGATGGTACCTCCGCTATGGCTGTTTGCTCCGTCCGACGGATGAAAGATTGATTGTGTCCAATCGCTAGAGGTGGGCGTAAAAGATGGCTCAGGGAGATATACAGTGTCTTGTGGCTGAGGGCTCGGGTCGTTGGCCAGAAGGCGAGGATCAATCGGAATACAATATATATTTTTTTCTACACCAGGAGATGCGTCTTTGACGACCTTTTCGGGAATTGAAGGAGAGCCCAGTAACTCCATCAGGCCCTCTGTTAGGGTGCTCGTTGTTGAGTTCGCATAGTTGCTCTGGCTTGGGTCAGTCACCAAGTCTGCGGACATACTGTACTGGTCTAGTATGAATATAAGAGAAGGAGGGGCAACAACGGGAATAAAAAGGGATTATTGATGCTGACGCGCCTCAGTTCACTAGAACGCGACCCCAAAACATAGAAATTATACGATGTTGCTGGCGCTTTGGTACAGAGTTGTTAATTGAAGGAACTTGGGTAGAAGCCGTGCCAATACAAGTGTACGTCTATATTTCATGTACCTCGCCTGGAACTCCATCGCACTTTCTCACTCTATCAACGAAAAAGATGCGAACATCTTGCAGTCTCAAAGTACAAACGCATGTTCTCTGTGAACTCATCTCCTGGTAAGTACATGAAGCAATACGTACATTAACTCGCCCATCCAAATGCATCGATGGAGCCAGGTCCATGTACCTAATGTAATTGTATCTTGCATCGTACCTGCCTGTATCTATTTTCATGCCAGTGATACTATTATATTTTATGAACCCAATGCGTACCTAATGTTAGAACATGAAAAAAAAAATAAAAAAAAAATAAAAAAAAGACGTTGGTCTTTCCATTGATAAGACGTTATGCCTAGTTATACACTTACCTAAAGTACGGAATACCTGCAGTAGATCCGTACCGACGGACCATGTACACTAGGTAGGTACAATCATACATAATCTGGAAGCCGATCGGCCCGTGTCGGTCCTTCCAGTTTGGGGCGGCCCGTCATATGGGACTTCAGTCCTCGGAATGTCACGCACTGTGCTCATACTGTACCTAGTGTACAGTAGTGTATACGTAGGTAGATCCGTGCAGTAGGTACGTCCGTACCCATTTCTACCTATGCTTGGCTGTCGGCTGTAAAGTAGGTACATTCTCTCCCGCCACGTGACCACCCGATTCGTGAAGCAGTACGGATTATGGATCCGTACTGTACGAATTACCTCGGGTGGTGTTTTCCCGGCATTCTGATTACCTACCTAGATACCTACCTACCTACTTCGAAAGCTCGGACCTGAAGCCGCTCTTAAGGAGATTAGTAAGTAGGTTCTCTCGAGAGTGTAGGTCCGTGCAGGGCCCATTATTTGCTTCGCGGTATGGAATGCCTACAGTGCCTTAAGTAGGCACCTTCTCTCCCGCCATATGACCGACCGTCTTATTCGAGAAGAATTACGGAATAACGTACGGAATACGGAATACTGTACCTTGAGTGGCGTTTTCTACGCATTCTGATTCGCTTTTTCTAGTTGCTTTCCAAAGCTGCCCTCACAAGGAGATAGACCATCATCATGAGCGGTCCAGGCGTTGGTTTTGAGTATCCTCCCGTCGAGGTATCATGGCTGAAGCGGGATGTCTTACTCTTCGCCAATTCGATAGGCTGCACGTCTAACGAGCTTCACTTCCTCTATGTATGGGCTCCTCTTTCGCTGCGCTTTCATTTACATACTTGATAATCCGTCTCTGCTCACACATCCCATCAATAGGAGCTCGATCCCAACTTCTCAGTCTTCCCTACATATCCCAGCATCCTGTGTAAGCATGCAGCACCTGAATTGGATGACGACAATATCCCGTTGCGCCCAATTATATTGACGTGACGCTTCGCAGCCTTCAAGAAAAGCGACCAAGAAGTCACCGATTTCTACGCCGCCCAGAAGGCCGTTCAGATTCCTGGCGTCCCGGCATTTGACCCGAAACGAGTCGTCGACGGTCAGCGCTCAATCGAATTTCTCAAGCCCCTCCCCACCACCTCCGAGGGCAGGAAGTTCGAGATCCGGAGCAAGGTTCTCGGCGTCTACGACAAGGGTAGGCCCGGCACTGTCGTCGAGACCCAGACCAACCTAGTGGATGCTGGTACCGGCGAGGTCTACACGCGCGCTATCGGCAGCGGCTTCTACGTCGCCCAGGGCAACTGGGGAGGCCCCAAGGGCCCGGCCACCCAGAACTTCCCGCCGCCCAAGGGCAAGACGCCCGATGTCGAGTTCGAGCACCAGACGACGGAGCAGACGCCGATCCTCTACCGCCTCAACGGCGACTACAACCCCCTGCACATCCACCCAGAGCCGGGCAAGAAGATGGGCTTCGGCGGCGTCATCATCCACGGCCTGTACTCGTGGAACTGGGCTGCGCACGGCCTACTGCAGAAGCTCGGAGGCAGCAATCCCGCCAACATGAAGGAGTTCCAGGCCCGATTCGCTAGCCCGGTAAAGCCTGGCGACAAGCTTGTCGCGTCAGTATGGAGGACCGGCGAGATGAAGGGCGAATGGGAGGATATTCGCTTCGTTGTCAAGGTTGCTGGTGGCAAGGTTGTTTTGAGCAATGGCCGCGCCTTGATGAAGGTTGTGGGAGAGGCTAAGAGCAAATTGTGAAGATTATTACACAATCATGTCGCTTTTTTGTCTCTTTTTAAAATTTTTTTTTTCAAGATATACGTCTTTGGGGATACATTTATTGCCATTTCTTATAATCTCAAAAGAAAAGCGGATTGAAAATGATATGAGCGTTGCAATTGTGAACATGAATAACGTGATTCCGAATAAATTAGAGTTATAGAATCAAATCGGTTGTTATTCTATGCTTTTGCTATTTTGTATGCATTTGTGTTTGTGACGCGGTAACATTGAAATTTAGTTACGTGTGATGGCGGTCTCCAGTTTGGCTTGCAAATTACCCGCCTATCTACCTAGGTAACCTTCACACAAATACGTACCGGAATTCGACAATTACATTTCCATGACAATCCAGGTATTATTTGCTTTCTCGCAAGCATCGATCAATCATATCCATGTCTTCAAGCCCTAAAGTAGGCGACCGACTGTCCTATGATGGGGTATTATGCACCGTCCGATACGTCGGCGAAGTCGCGGGTACTTCAGGCTCTTGGCTTGGCGTTGAGTGGGATGACGCCGCCAGAGGTAAACATGACGGCTCTCACAAGGGAACGAGGTATTTTACTTGTGAGTTTCTATATTTTGAGTACCTTTTATGGCCATGCCATTTCTCTCATGTGTGAAAGACTGAGAAGAGTGGCCATGACGATGAAGATAATGACGAAGATGGTGTATTAATCGAATGCATAGGTCGGTCACGCTCCGCAAACGCTGCGTCCTTTGTAAGGCCTACAAGGCCTTCTGAGAAACCCACCAGCTTCATCGCTGCTTTGCGAGACAAGTATACTGCTGAATTGACCAACGCGGCCGCCATTCGGTTCTCGGGCAAGATTGCAGAGGAAATCGGCTTTGAAAAGACTCGCAGCAAGCAGGCCCAGCTCTCGGAGCTTCGATACGCTGTCCTTGACGGGGCACGTATTGGTGATGTCTGCCAGGAAGGGGATCTCTCTATTAGCGAAACATGTCCAAAGGTGGTCGAGTTGGACCTTGGCCGGAATTTATTCCTGAAGATGGGGACGGTAGTGAGCATCTGCTCTGAACTGCCACGTCTTCGAGTACTGCGTTTGAAGTGAGTTTAACCTCTTCTAATGTAGGAACATATGTGTATAAGCTGGATGTATATATTAATCTGATATTTCTCAGTGGTAACCGTTTCCAAGACATACTCGAAGATAAAGGCCTTGATGGGGCCGAGGGAAGCCTTAAAGGTATTGAGGAACTCGCGCTCGAAGAGACTTTTATGAGCTGGGAAGAAATCGCTCATGTTACGAAACAATTTGAGACTCTGTCTACGCTCTCTATGAGTACAAATCAGCTGTACAGCTTGCCACAAATACCCCTCGCATCGCTGGTCTCAACCCTCACGTCTCTCAACCTCGAATTCAACGAATTCACCGCCATTACCCAGGTCCGCAGCCTTGCTGCTCTGACGGCTCTCCGCCACTTGCATCTCAAAGGAAATAGCATCTCTGGCATTCGACCAGATGGATCGGACGAATCGCTGCCTATATTCTCAAACAACCTGCAATACCTCGACGTGTCTTATAACCAAGTTTCGTCCTGGACATTCGTAGACGAGCTTCCATTCTGCTTTCCGGGCCTGACATCACTGCGATTCGCTCATAATCCCATATACGATAACCCCGACCCCGAGAGTTTGGCAATCTCCACCAATGCTACAGAGGAGGCGTACATGTTCACCGTTGGGCGCCTCGCGAACCTCAAGTCCCTGAACTTTGGCACAATCTCTAAGGCAGACCGTCAAGATGCCGAAATGTTCTACTTAGGCCGCATCGGTAAGCATCTTGCGACCGTGCCAGAGACGCGGGAAGCAGAAATTATCCAGCACCACCGGCGCTATGAAGAGTTGTGCGGATTGTACGGCCCGCCGGCTGTGGACCGGACAAAGGAGATCAACCCTGCATTCCTGGAGGCAAGACTACTCAGTATTCACTTCGTGTTTCATTCTGACGGACAGGCTCCTGTACAGCGAACCACTCAGATTCCCAAGAGCTCTGATATTTACACTGTTAAGGGTATAGCAGGCAAATTGTTTGGCGCCAAACCGCTTTCTTTGCGGTTGATATGGGAAACTGGGGAGTGGGACCCCGTGGGCGGGTTTGATGATGAAGTAGGAGACAGTAGTGAGGATGAAGAGGTATCTACCGCAGAGGAGAGCAAAGTATCCGTATCAGCCGACAGAAAACAGTTGGAAGAGAGAACAGGCAAGTGGATCAAGCGCGAGGTCGAATTACCAGATGGGCCGCGGCAGCTCGGATTCTGTGTTGACGGCTCGGAGGCAAAGATTAGGGTTGAGATACGGCGACATGTCCAGCGCGTAGCCGTAGCAAACCCCTGAATAAATTATCATGATCTTGGTGATAATAAATCGCTATCAATTAGCATTACCCTCATCCAATTTGGTACAAAGCACCCCCGTGATTACATGTCTCAGGGGAACAGAGTAGACTGACCCATCAACTCCTATTTCCAAACAACAAATGGCTTTTCTAGCAATCAACTGCAATTGCTCTGCAGGCAAAGTGATTGACGAGCAGCATGCATGAGATACACCAAACACAAACGCGACCCTTTCCGTCTGTGCCTAAGGGACGTTCGAGCTGTCGTTATTTATACCCTGAACATTTTATAAAAGTTCCCAATCTTAAGTTCCATCGTCTAGTCACATCATTGCCAACCCCGCCTACATTCATATACAGCTGTATCTAGACAGGTCGGCATAAAAGCAGGGTTTCCCGTACGTGTCTGCACGTCTGCACGAGATGGATGATTTGAAGGCCAGCGCGCAGCAGCGCGGAAGATGTCAAGGGGGAACTCCATCCACTACCTCCTCTAGCGCCCATACGCCTCTGTATTATGTCGAGCGCCCAGAACTCACCCATCACACAGCCTCGGGTCCCATAAACACTCCGGGCTCTCGAGTCCCGTTGATCCCTATCGATGAGCTTCCCGAGTGGATTGAGATCCTGGGCATCCCTCGCCAGCTGACCGATGAACAGATATTGGAGATGTCTAGTCTTGGTAATGTACCGAGAGGAAAGCCATACGAGGTGCAAATCATCCCGTCATGTCCTCAAAATGCCTTTATTCCAAACTCGAATATGGACCATAAGGGGAAACACATTCCTGGACAAAACACGGATGACCGCAGCAGCGAGCATAAGATTGACGATATTCATGATAGTATCGTCAATAACGATCGCCCACTAACAGGTCTTCATCAGCGACCCCTCCCGCCGGCAACTTTGGACATGCCACCTGAGAATCCCTATCTCGTCCTGTACACAAAGCGACCTTACAGGGCGAGGGGAAGACAAAGTCATTTCAAAGAACATCCTGCGGAGCGGCTCCTCCGAGCCTCTCGGGTGCTATCCCGCAGGCATCGCAGAACAACGGTAGACACGCTGCCGCTCTCGCTTCCTTGCAAGACGCCCCATTTGCCCGCCTCGACGCCGGCAAAGACAACGGCAGAGACCAAAAGGTCTAGCACAGCCCCAAGCCAAAATGTTTCCCAAAACAACAACAACAACAACAACGTAACGACGACGAAAACCAGCAATAACACTGGCCAGAAAACGAGCCACGCCTGCTCTTCAAATGAACAAGCGAACGAATGCGGCAAGCCGATAATATACTGCCGCAACTGGTGCCGGCGAGGCAAATGCAGTTTCAACAAGGCGTGCCGTTATCGGCACGAAATGCCGCGTACGGACAAGGAGTTGCGAGAGGCGGGTTTGGAAAGCTACCCGTCCTGGTGGTTGATGCAGGGACGGCTCGGCTCGAGACATGCAGGAAACAGCCAGCATACCCGGCCCGATGTGCAGCGGATTGATGTCACGACATTGAGAGATACTCCTACCTACCCCGGAAGCAAGGGCACTGGCATCACGCAGGGCATGAAATCCGGACACCAGGGAGAGACGATGAAGCCCAACCTTTTGCAGTCGCAATCTCTACATCCCCAAGAACAATTCTACCATATAACCGATTCCCATACCAGCGGTCTAATCAGTAGTAGAGCCAGCTCCGCGCTTCCCAGCAAAGAGATCTCACAAAGGAAGGGGAAACAGCAGGCAATCCCTTTAGGGCAGAAGGAGTTTTGTCGAAGCGACTCCGAGGCCAAGCACAATAGCTTCAGCTCAAGCCCCAACGACGGAAACACACCGACATCCGATAGCCAGCATCGCAAAATTAACCACATAAAGAAGCCCACAACTACAGTCCACAAGGAAAACGGGCGCGGGAGCACAAATACGTCTCCTGAATCGAACACAAATCCCCAACCAGAGGGGGTTCCACTCCAAACACAAGCTCAAGTATCAGCAACGGATCAAGCCCAGAGTAAGCAGTGTGGAGCCCCATGCAATGGAAAGTTTACCTCCAACCTCCTTATTCCAAGCCAGAATGCAAGCCAGGATACCGGGAGAACATCAACACACCAAGAACCCCGCCCTAGTCACCGCCAGAACCGCTGAGGAGGAAAGATGGTCAGAGAATGCAGGTCCAGGACCGAGGAAAGACTCGCCTCCTGGAGCGGAGCGGCAGAGGACAGGAGGAGAGGAGAGGACAGGAGGAGAGGAGAGGAGGAGAGGAGAGGAGAGGAAAGGAGAGGAAAGGAGGTGGTTGGTTGATATTAGCTGTGCATGGCGTTCACACATAGGTACATAACTTCGCAGCCCAACCCATTGATACAATAACCCATAGGTGCTGAGACGGGTAGTTAATCTGCTTTCATGAAGCAGATTTATTCCAATTTTGGGGGGGAAGGGAAGGGAAGGGAAGGAAAGGGGTAATAAAACACCATCTTAGCGAATTGGAAAAAGCCACCTACCACCCGGAATTTGCGACACTCATTCAAATAAGTAGGAATATACTACCCTGCACGTGAGCATCGTTGCTTCGGCTGCGAACTATATATATTCGTGTATATACGTGTCTGTCTGTATATCGAGTTCACTTCACAGCTCTACTTTTGCTTTTAAGATGGGCAGTGAATAACATCGAAACTCCAACCATGCTCAGACGAAGGAACACTGACGAAATGATCTCACCCCAATATGAAACTTCCATCCAGTGGCCCAAGTAATTCGTACAGGATGTGTGGCCCGACGTTCGATCCCCCACGATAATCAGCCATCCGCTCAATTGCTTTCGACCGATGCGTCCTATCAGATATACATTCTATTATACCATCTGAGGATCCCATCCCAGCGCGACTATGTTATCATCGGGTACTTTAGAAAGCCATCTCCTTCTTGATCTCGGCAATAGCGAGACCGGGATTCAAACCCTTGGGGCATGTTCGGGTGCAGTTCAGGATGGTGTGGCAGCGGTACAAGCTCATGGAGTTATCGAGGGCAGCCTTTCGGGCCTCAGTTCTCTCATCGCGAGAGTCAACAATCCAACGGTAAGACTGTAGCAGGATGGCGGGTCCTAGGTATTCTTCGGCGTTCCACCAGTATGACGGGCATGAGGTTGAGCAGCAGGCGCATAGAATGCACTCGTACAAGCCGTCAAGCTTCTTTCGGTCGGCCTTGCTCTGTCGGTATTCTCTTCCCTGCAGGTAACCCCATGTTAGTACGGTACTCAATCGCAAGGACGGGGATCGGTATAAGCTTGGCTCATACATCAGGAGCAGGCGTGTCCCGCTGCAGATAAGGCTTGATAGACTTGTATTGCTTATAAAAGTGCGTCAAATCCGGTACCAGATCCTTGACGACGTATGTGTGGGGTAGAGGGTAGATCTTCATCTCAGCGCCCTCTTCGGTGGGGATGCGACCTAGAATGAGATATGTTTAGCCTCATGATGGCACTCTGGTGTAGGTTGCGACGGCGGCGTACATAAACAAGCGAGGGTGTTTGTTCCGTTTATGTTCATGGCGCAGCTACCGCAAATACCCTCTCTGCAACTCCTACGGAAGGTCAATGTCGGGTCTATCTCGTTCTTGATCCTGACTAGCGCATCCAGAACCATGGGGCCGGTTTTGTTGAGATCGAGCGTGTAGGACTGCATCTTGGGCTTCTCGCCGGGGTTCTCGGGATTCCACCTGTAAATTTGGAATGTCTTGTTGCGCGACGATGAACTGCTTGTGGGAGTGGCCTTGATCGTCGCCTCGCCGACAGAGGCCATGGATCGCACGAACATGGAGGGGCCGGCGACGGATCGCGAGGCGGCGGCGAAGAGCCGTGACGGGGTGGAGCGGAGAGCTGCCATTGTTGGCGGGGCGCGTGCTTAAACGTCTCCCTTTTTCCCTTATTGTCTTTGCTTGTGATTGAACTACGGGAGTAGTATAGGCTGATATCTGGCGGAAGAACAATTAAACAGGTATAGCCAGATAGACAAAACAAACCAAAATGTGGCGACGACTGGGGAATGTCCTCATCATCAAGAGTCCGGAGAGTCTTAGAACTGCCTGACCCGATTTGCTCCCTCGGCTATAGCTTTGTGGCCAATCATACGCATCTCATTATTCACTCATCCAATGTGGAGAAAGGACCGGTCTTTTTGTTTACGGGTGTAGTGTGGCTGATGCGGTGGCGTAGTACAGTTATCTCCGGAGCTCGATTACATGTACATCTTAGTAATTACATATACTCGCTACTCATTTATATGTAGGCATATATGCATAGATTCATGAGTACGGACCGTACGAAACACATTAACGCGTCGTCGTCATCGCGCATTGATCAAAGTCCTTTTTTTTTTGGTGGATGCGGCATCCGGCTGGCAAAAGACAAACACAACCCCTAATAAGTTGCGACTTAAGCGAGCCTTTTCCCTGCACTACCTAAGCTGGGTAGGTATATCTTGTCTCCTTACGTCTCGGCCTCATCAATGAAGCATCGAGACCCCCCCTTGTCTTCCTGATAAATGCTCCGGCGGACTGAATCCTGAGTCTGCCCTTTTCTTGTCTCCACAGGCCGAACCCGCGTCTTGGCAACGCTTTTGTCTGGGGATTCTGACCCGGTCTTACCCGAGTACTAATGGAAATTCTACTGCCACAGCTTGTGGTGAAAGTTGGAAAACGATCTTTTTCAAGTGAGAAATTATGGCTTCTGTCGTGCGCCGTAGTGCTTTGTCGTCCTCTAATTCATTGTCCATCATAGCCCATGCCTTGTCTCAATTGGGATCTGCACGAGCACGAGTGCGAGCGCGAGCGCCGTTTCCGCCTTCGTCGACCCACCAAAACCGGGCCTTCTCCGCCCATCCCGTCCTGTCTTCTCAAGACCAAGGAGCCCAGCCCATGCGCAAGTTAACATACCACCTTGCCGCCGCCTTCTCCGCCAAAAGTGAGAAGTTCGATCCGCATACGAACGTCTTTCACTTCAGCCCATACCAACGGATACAGACCGAGAAGAAACGACCCAAACCGAAACGGCCTGCCAGCGGTCAGGATGCTTTCTTCATAAGCCGTGTTGGTGACACTAATGCTGTTGCCTTCGGCATTGCAGATGGCGTTGGAGGCTGGGAGGAGAGCGGTGTTGACCCTGCAGACTTTGCACATAGCTTCTGCGACTACATGGCCTTCGCCGCATATGAGCACAAATCGGAAGGCGGCGAGCATCCGTTGGCACCCAAAGCACTCATGAAACGTGGATACGATGATGTCCGCAAAGACAGAAGCATACATGCTGGGGGCAGCACGGCGTCCGTGGCAATTGCGGACGAGAATGGCAAACTAGAAGTAGCTAATCTAGGCGACTCCGGCTTCGTTCACCTGCGACTGAATGCTGTCCACGCTTACTCTGAACCGCAAACACACGCCTTCAACACACCTTACCAGCTTTCCATAGTTCCTGCAAGCATGCTGGCACGCGCAGCGAAATTCGGCGGGGCGAAGCTCTGTGATCATCCAAGGGACGCAGACGTGACACAACATAACCTGAAGCACGGCGACATTGTGGTTATGGCAAGCGATGGAGTATGGGACAATCTATTCAATCAGGAAATATTACGGATCGTGAGCCGTTTGATGAAGAGTATAGGTGCTTGGAAAACGAGTGAAGGCGGTATACGAGTCGTAGACGATCTACGACGCTTCACTAACCCCCCTGAGCCTACCGAGCCCGGTCAGCGACTCATCACATTACAGAGTGCTATCGCAACCGAGATAACAAGTGCGGCTAAAGTAGCCAGTCTGAACCAACAACTCGATGGACCTTTTGCCAAGGAAGTCCACAAATACTATCCGCAGGAGAACTGGCACGGCGGAAAAGTCGATGACATATGCGTTGTCGTGCTGGTAGTATCTGACAACAGCAAAGTCCCGGACGTGCAAAGCAAGCTCTAGGGCGCGCTATAGCTGATGGAGAGCGACGAAGAGAGGAGTAATGATGGAAGTTGGAAAGACCTGGCTAGATACCTACCTAACTACCAACCCCCGTGGATATTGTGTCCCGCATGCATTGTTAGGCGTTTACGGCGCGGGAATAGGGCTAGAAGTCTCCTTCTGCAAGCATCGAAAAGGAAGCAGACAAGGAAAAAAAAAGTTCCAGAAGAAAGTGATAAAGCGATAAGAGAACATGCCCCGTGTAGAACACGGGAGCAAGTTATACAGTTGCAGTATACATAATCTATTAACGGCAACGTGCTCCATAACCAAAAAAGGGGGGGGGGCTTTGTAAATATTGTACGCGTGAGTTTGCTAATCATTATATAGGTAAATAGATAGATACCCATCATTCATAGATCTGATCGCTCAGACTCCTCAAAAACAGGCGGGGGAATGATTGAATCAAAAGCATCTCATCTCAATGACTATCATGTCTACATACACATTATTCTGCCGTGCTTGGAGTCGAGAATATCTTGCCATGGAAACGAATTCGTCGATAATCTCGTGTCGAGACATGCCCGGCTGCCTTCAAATACCCCTGAGAAGTAACCTGCATGGGATGAAAGTGCTCCTAGGTATTATGCCCCTTCATCCCACACCCAGACACAAGATGTTAGGGTCGTGAGAAACGACTCACTGAGCTGAAGAATCGTACATTATATCCACCTTCTCGCGATGAAGCTCCTTAGAAGCAGTCAGTTCAGTTGAATCACCGTCTTGCCCAGGGCAGATGCCTAGTATAGACTTGTGAACGACCTCCTCGGCGTATCAACCACGTGTCTAGAGGTATCCGAAACGAAGATTTGATTGTTATACTACTATATCCATTATTTGCGTCGTACGACCCCTGATGCACACGTTCGATAAATTTTGGAAGCCTGCTCTCACCAAAACTCGTCGAGCAAGCTGTTGAGGGGATGGATGAGGTACATAGCCCCTTTCATTCGCATACTTACCGTAGCAGCCATTGATCGATTATATATTGCGCTCCAGAGGAACGACTCGTATGACATTTCCAGACGTTTCACCTAAAATGAGAATGCAATCCATCATTCCACACAGGAATACTTATTACCACCTTACTAGGTACCTAGAATGGTATTTCCCTGCAGGGCGTCAAGGTGGCACGGCAGTTGATCTCTCCCCTGCAGGACGTCGTGTGTACCATATATAAGATAGCTCTCTCTTTTCCTCTTTCTCTTCTCCCCTATTCTTGCTGATTGGGGTCACAGCTAGCTACCTACCAGAACGCACTTCCGGCGCTCCGCAGCGCATCGCATTGCATCACAACGCTACGATGTATAAGAGCGCGTCTCACTAACCACAGTCGCGGGATGAATCGATCCCAGAGAAACGGCCGGACAATTCGACTCTTATGTATTAGATTATGAGCCCGGAATCGATCCTAACACACACACACACACACACACATATATATATATGTATGTATCTTGGTGCTTGCGTGGGTATGTGAATGATTCGCTACTGCAAGATTTCCCGTATCACCTGCAAAGCCGGCCGCCCGCTCCCGTCAGCAAGCAACAATTCGTTCGTATCACACACATAGGTATACTACCTACTGACACCTACCTCCTCTACCAGCTCGAAATCAATACCTGTCCGGAGGAGAGGCCAGATCAACCGATGTGAGAGCCACTACACTGCGCTGAGCTACTTTTGTAAAAATCCCATCACGACATCGTGTGGACAGGGCAAGGATCCTGGAAGAAAAGGCCGTTAACCCGACATTTCTCTTCACGAGGAAAGATCTAGGTGCTGATGTCAGAAAACCTGCATAAATGCCACACACACACCTCTGCTGTAAGCCCAAGCCCCAAGTCTTGGTATGTAGTAGTAGTGTACGCACCTCATAGGCCATGAGGGTAATTGGGAACAAGCATCATCATCGCTTGGCTTGCTTCTAGTGTACATACATACATACATGCATATATGCGAGTCGTCGTCGACACTGTATACCGTACACGTGTGTAGGTACACGATACTACGCGTACATATTCAACGGTATGTACCTATCATGCACTCATCCGTATAAGTAAGGTTAGCTAGCGCACGCGAACAATGAAACGAGGAAAAAAAAAAAAACTGAAAACGACACGGGCATGCAATGCAGCAGACAGACTTGCATACATATATTATTATCATGTAGGTACCCAATACGAACCCCAACCTCAAGCAAAACCGTTTAATCATAAACATACGTGGTTGTACACCAGATAACCATGGCCCTTGCGTGACGAGGGAGCAGTAGGTATACGTAGGTAGGTAGGTAGGTAGGTAGGTAGGTAGGTAGGTAATGTATATCATGCCCACAACAAGTAAAGATTCACCAGGCACCTTATCATCATCACCACACCACGTCCGCCCCTACCGAATACCGGGAATCAACCGACCATTGAAGAAAGCGGGGCGAAGATCCCCGCGGATGCCACAGCACATTACACATTACGAAGCAATTGTCGTGGTGTATTACCTATGTGTGTGTATGTGGGACGCGGCCAACATGCCTACCTACCTATACGTCACGAGCAAGCAAGCAAGCGAGCAAGCAAGCAAGCGCGGAGGTCTGCGGCCTGGTGTAAGTACGCTACACACCACAACCAACGCCTATTCAAAGTCTAACAAGAGCATGCGGTACTCCTTGAACCGGGTGTGTCGAAATAAGTAGGTAGGTATTTACTGGCAGGTCGTGTCTGTGGCTATTGACGCAGTCGTGTTCTCGGGTAGGTAGTTAATTATACGATATGTTATCATCATTAACTCTTGTTCACAAGCAAATTGGTGCCAGAAGCATGGTCCCATGGACCATTCTACTAAACATGACGCAGAGTTCCGTAAAACGTTATATTACTTTCAAGCCAGTACCGTTGAATCCATGCCTCCTAGGCAACAACTGTAACATACAGTTCTTTTTTTACCCGTGACCCTGTTCCCTACATACTCACATCGCTTTATCAATCAACGATTATGGCTTTTTGTATTAATGTACATGAAGGGAAAGTGATGTGATGTGATGTGCTGTGTTGTGCTGGCAACACTAGAATGATGAAAGTGCGGCGGTCTTTCCTAGTTTACAGAAGAGCGGCACCAATGACAGCCAGAAAACCCGGCACGAAAGAAGCCGCCATGCTGTTGGCACCATTTGTGTCAGGAACTTGGGTCTGACTGGGGCTGGCGCTCGAAGGAGCGGAAGTAGAGGCTGCGGTCATATTAGCTTCAGATTGTACACGTGTATCTAAGAAACGGGTCCTCATACAGGATGAATTGGGCAGAGTGCTAATAGCGGCTGTACTGCTGGGCTTAGCAGTAGTGGAGGAGTTGGAGCTGGTAGGCCCGGCGCTAATAGAGCTAGAGCTAGCAGACGTTGTGGAGGTCGACATTATAGAGGCGACCGACATAGAAAGGCTGGACGAGCCTGAAGCAGTAGAGGCGCTAGAGCTGACAGCAGAGGTCTCAGAGCTCGAGCTGGCAGAGGAAGAAGCCGAAGCCGAGGTTGAAGCGGTGGTTGATGCCACGGCCGCGCTGTCGGCCGTAGTACCTGTTCCTGAGATATGGAACATTGTGGAGAAATTTTGGTCGCTTCCGTCTTCGATCTCAAGAGCGTAGTCGCCAGAGGGCAAGTTAGGGTCAACTGACCACGGGAATTCGAAACCAGAGGCATCAGAAGTGATAACGCTCACAGTCTGGAGATCAGTTGAGTCTCCATTCTTGAGGGTCAAGGTAACCGGGCCTTGGGCATCGGCCCAGGTTATATCGAAAGTTGAGCCAGCCACAATTCCATCAAAGTTGCTGTTGGTGAGGTGGACTATGGCATTGGCCAGGCCAAGGAGGGTAGCAAGAGCCAAGGAAGAAATGACAACCTTCATTTTGGATCGAGAGTAGGTAAAAGAGCGTGGAGCAAAAAATCTGCGTGTAAGACGGTTAATTATTATGAAGAGAAACACAGGTTTGGAATGGACCTTGTCTCTGACGAGCTGTGCGTCCTGAACAAGGGTCCAACAACAGAATACCCAAGGTAGGTAACGAGAGGA
This sequence comes from Xylaria nigripes, assembly GCA_022984845.1. Taxonomy (NCBI): domain Eukaryota; kingdom Fungi; phylum Ascomycota; class Sordariomycetes; order Xylariales; family Xylariaceae; genus Xylaria; species Xylaria nigripes. The sequence continues at coordinate 877,455 of JAJJKC010000011.1, read as the reverse complement.
ATTCTATACTATACAAGTACATGGGAAGAAAGAAAAAACAATCAACAAGAACTTACAATAGACAACCAATGGTGGTTGATTATTAGTAATTAGAACAGTACCTATTCTGGGGAGACCAAGACCAAGACCAAGCAAATGACTGCGAGGACAAGCAACTGTTGACAGAGTGAATGACTGAGAGAGAGGAGTGAGAGGGAGAGGGAGGGTGTGAGTCGTGATAGTGACGGGGAAGAAGGTGCCTTTACTTGTATTTTTTTTGCACGGCGGAAGTGATGGTTCCTTAGGTACCTACACGAAGCAGCCCGCGCTAAGAAGGTACGTATACCTAGCGCAATGTGCTCATTAGGTAGTGGCGATGTAGGTAGGTGCCTGCCTACCTTACCAATTTCCCGCGAGGATGGGGCTGGACTCTACTTAGAGCCTTGGCCTGCAAAAAGCAGCTACGGATGAACGCATGCCTAGGTAGTGTACTTAAAATTATAGTGGGTCCGTCCACATGGGGTGTTGTGTGAGTGTTGTGTGAGTGTTGTGTGAGTTTCGGAAGGGCGCGCTTGCTTTGTACTTACGGATCCGTTAGGTAGGCACGAAAGGTAAGGCAAGGCAAGGCAGGTACACGGCTTGCAGCCGAAATCACGGGGTAGGCACGGAATACCTATTGGACCGTAGGTAGTCGTACCTGCCTACATCCATCCCTAGTACTAGGTATGTACACACTGATCCAGGGTTAAAACCGTGTGCGACAGCAAAGTTTTACCGGCTTTTACACGGTCTCATCAGTGGAAATGTTGATAGGTACAGTCTGTACTTACGTCCGTGCCGGTACCTACCACATTGAGCTTTTTAGTGTTGGCTTAGTGTATCAAGCCAGTACGCAGCTTTTCTCGTAACCTAGCAAATGCTTCTCTACTGTAAACCTAAAGTAGGTACGGATCCGTATAACTACCTACTTTGGTAGGTAGGTACCTTGTGGGTCGGTACAGAATGTAGGTAAATCTCTTTGACAACTCGTCCATCTCTTTCGGAGCATTGTTGATCCTACCTACCTATCTTATTGACGATGATGACTTCAAGGTGTTGTCCAGTCACATGTTACGCTAAATTCGACTATTAGATAATGGGCACCTAGGTACGGATGTACGGATCCGTAGGTAATATGCAATCTGAAGCTGAGCGAGATTTATCTATAATATGACGCAGTACCTACCTAGTACCTACCTAGTAGCTACCTAAGGTAGTTGGTAGGGTAGGAGGTAATTAATCATTGCATGATATGATTCTCGAGGTTGCTGTTTTGGCAGATGAACCTCGATTGGCGAGTCGCGACTATTTACCGGTTAATACTCGCCCTAGAGGTAGGTAGTGTACTAGGTACGGACTACCGGTACCTAACCTACCTACCTACCTTAGGTACTTACGTGTACACAGGCTATACATACAGCCTGGCTAACGTATACTAATATAGGTACAGTACGTCCGTACTTGTCCAGGTACCTTCTACAAGTACGGATCCGTACATTGGTAAGTATCTAGAGTGTATACGTAGGTAGAGTCTACAGTACGTGGTAGGTACCTGTCTCTACTTAAGAATTTCCCGTGCAGATCAGGCCCGGTAAAATTAGGGGTACATAAGTACCTAGGTACCTTACGTGGGGTATCTCACGGCTCACGGGCCAATGGGCAGCCCGGGTTACTGGGACCTATCGATACGTACGTACTACCTAGGTACCTAGGTACTCTCTGCTAGGTATACTTCTCTCACCAACTACGGACGTACTACTGTGGGTGATCCAACTTACCTACTTATTAACTACCTAGGTACCTATTCGACCCCCCCCCCCCCCCCCGGACTCCTGTAATATTCTGCAGTACCATATGTAGGTAGTCCGTACATACTGCGTAATTCAACGACGACGACAACAAAAAAGCAATCCACAACAATCGACGAGGAAACCAGGTTTATACGTATGTAATTACACTACCTACATTAGCCTCGCGGTAGTTACCTATACCCACTGTTTAATGGCCAAGGTTAGATACCTATGGTGATGATGTGTGAACGGTAGTTGGCAAACTGATAAGTACCTAACCTAGTAGAGTGTTCGCTAATGCGTAAAACGCGCGTTACTTACGTACCGGTAATGGTAATATGATACCTACCTAGGTACGGACGTACTTATAAGTATATATATGCTAGTAACCGGTAATCTATACCAGTACGGACGTACTACCTATCTGGGTACAATAAACGACGCCACTTCGAAGTTGATGGAGAGCGTGGCTTTCAGAGAGACTACAGACTGGTACCTAGTAGGTCTATAATAGGTACGTACGTAGTACGGTCGTACGGACGTACTGGTGAAGTACCTACACTCACTTCAGGCAGTCGGGTCTGTCTAGGGATATAAATACTTACTTACATGCGGTTTAGGCTTGATGTACGGACGTAGGCAAGGTAAGAATAGGTAGCTAGCTTCGGGAGCAGAAAATGCCTAGTGTGTGATTGGCAATTGCTATAGGGTACGTATCTAGGTACGGAACAAGTGCTCAGTCTAGTGTAGTGTAATAACGACAAACAAGCTGACCAGGAAAAGATTGATGACCAGGTCCCCCTTCTCGGTCAGCTTGTGTATTGTTATTATGGTAGGCCGAGCGAGTACGGACTAGGTAGCATACCTATACCTACGGATCCGTAGTGAGATGAATAATCTACTTATCTAGCGGGACTACGGACAGCTATCAACTTTTCAAGTTTTCCGGATCACACTACCTACCTGGTTGGTGGTGTACGGAATACCTATTCCGTAGATTAAAAACATGGAATAGATACACCAAGTACGTCCGTAGGCAAAGGTCTATTCTTACGTTCGGATTCGAGAAAAAACTCCGACGCCTATACAAACTCGGTACGGATCTGTAGGGAATGCCGAATCCTTTCCTGATAATTATTGGACTTTCATCTTCCCCCCCCCCCCCCCTTCATTCCTACACTAGGTATCTGCTTACATCAAACCCTTACGGACTGGACTGTACTTTTCCTAGAGTAGGTAGGTAAACAGTACGGATCCGTAATGAAGTACGGATCCGTATGGAAGCTGAACTTATCTACCAAGGTACCTACACTACCTATTTCATAGTGTGTTGGCAAAATTAGGTAGAAGCCTTGCGCCGCGTCGCCGGAGTTGTGGTGGATCTTAGGTACTTTAGTAGCCCTTGGCGTCGCGAAATCTCTTGAAAAATTGAATCCCTCCGTCTTTCCGGATGCACTTTACGTAAGTATAGAGTGGTTTACTGGCCGCCAATCATGTCCATAGTATGATCGGAGATTACGCAGTTTACGTATACCTATCTTAGGTAGTCCGTAGGTAGTCCACCGGAACTATACTAGCTAGCCTATAGATGCATCTCTACGTAAGTAGGGACTCCTCTCAGAGAGGGGAGGACCACGCCCAATACAACTCATTCTACCCCTCTTTTGGAACGACACTTTCTCACCCACCTACCTAATAGCGACGGGGAATTACCGGGAGGGTGACCTGACCAGGCGAGGCAGGTAAGTATGTAGGTATTACGCGCAACCTCCTCGAACAATAGGTACCCCTGTAAATTAAACAGGCTGGCGCCGGTCATATGCAGCCTTAATCCTCAAGGCAAACCCATATAAGTACGGATTACCTACCTACCTATCTACGTCCATACCTAAGTACGCTACATACTTAACAGGTAAGGAACTTTCTGTCAACGTTCTATGCAGATTTTAGATAGGTAGGGGGGAGGAAAGCCGCACAACAGGGCTCTCAGCGGATTGCTCCTTAATATTTATCCTGGGAACGCCTGAGTAAAACTCGAAGCGTTCAGAAAGCTGGTACGGACGTGCTTACAGTAAGATCGGTAATAACTGCAGGAATTCATGAGATTTTAGACCGAGCCGAAATTGAAGTAAATCCACCCAAACCAGCAATATATTGCTCTATCTCATTTCGGGTCTATAATTGGATATTCCATCGATATTTGGACGTCCTCACACCAGAAAAAGCTAACCGAAATTCCAACAAGCCGTTGCGAAATCTTCGTCGGTTCGAATTTGGTCGATGAACAAGGGAAATTCCCATAAGCCATGCCCTCATGGTAGGACGCAGCGGACTACTCCTCTCCGGACTCCTTCTGTTTCTTCCCGCAGTTGGTCAACAACAGCCCCTCGTTCGCGTGCTTTAACGACAAAGTCGTCCAGCGAGCCCCCTACGCCGAAATATAATCTCTTTGCGCCCACAAGGACTTCAGCCATTCTGTTCTGAGCTTTCTCCTGATGCAATAGGGCGTAAATGGTCTGGAGGAAGGAACCGAGTGCGAAAGGCGAATATATCGTTTCGGCGCCTAGAATGACAGTGGCCTTGTCCATGTCCGATCTGTAGGCGGAGTCCCCATTACTGGTAACCATGTTGACAAATTCATCAGACCATGCACCGGAAAAGAAGAGCAGAGAGATTTTACGACTTCGGAGGAATTCCTGGAAAGCCTCTAGAATCTCTGGTGTCAAATCAAGCTCTCCTTCTGAAGAGAAAGCGCCGCTTAATAGCGGCAGTTCTGCTCGGTGGTGAATAGCCCAAGCCAGTATGATGTTGGGCAATGTGACAAGCTGTAGAACAGTCGGGTTATAGTCGGCCAGGACGAACGATAAAGAAGAAGCCATCGAACTCATCGCCCATTGGAAAAGAGCTAGCGAAGGCAATGCCGTACCACACCCCAGCTGTGAAGTTACAGTCAGGATCTCCCAGGTAATCAAGCCAGACTATATCCACAGCGTAGCCTTACCTCGATAGTTCTTGAAATCTTCTTAGCTTCTGGTGTGAAGGGCTGGGAGGATGCCAACACTTTGACAAGGTCCACGCTACTTTCCCAGGACTTGAAACCGCCTTCATAGACTCCCGTCTTCACGTCATGGTTACCTAGACCTGGCTCGGTTTCACTTTCATCTTCTTCCGCCATGATCTGTACTCGAACATCCCACAGCTCGCGACGAGGCAACTGTATAATTCCCTGACCGTCTAGATCCACATCTAAAAGGCTAAAGGCAACCTTTGACGGCAGTTTAGAGAGCATATCTCTTATATCATGACTTATTGCCGGTAATAGAGGCTTGCCCGCCACAGGGAATGCATTTGTCGAAGTTGATGGATGTGATGCTGCATGGTTGCTGGAATCTGTGTTATTCTGATCGTCATCTATTATATCTTCGCCGGAGAATGAGAACGAAAATTGCTCAGACATAGTGATAAAAAAAAATAAAGAATTTTGGGTGTACTATGTAAATGGACGGGATGCGCTGCTTGAGTCAAAATCGATAAGCAGGACATGCATGTAGGTACCTAGGTACTTAAGGTACCTACCGTGGCATGCTGACCTCCCTATTTGGCCAAGGCTTTCAGCGGCATTTAGGGGAGATTTAGCTTTATGCGGCAAAACTTCGGCTCGGCTCGAAGGTTGTGTCCAATTGGTTTTCTAGCCTTAGGTAGCTTACTACGTACTTACGTACTTATGTAGACGTTACATTATGTAATCGTGCTCCGTACTTCGTACTTTCCATTCCATACGTACCCTTATTCCCATGTTATTTAATAATTCGTACCTCACTTTAAATCCTGAGTTGTAGGTAATAGGTAAGTTGTACGAGAGAGTTCTCGATTCCTCTTATTACTCGGCGTATTCCCGTCTAGCTAAGTCAATGTGGAAGGGAACCCTGGTGTTGTTTGCAGATTCGGATTCGTTATACGCGGCATTTTGGAGATTGTGGTTGGACGGTTTACGATCGAGCTTATCCCTGCCCAAGATCATACGTCCATAACTCGACAACACCATGCAATCTACCCATTAGTCCACGCACTGAGATAGTAATTCTGGCAAATCTTGCTTCAGCTTTCCCAGCTCTAGATTTACCACTTGCCCCATTTGATGTCTTTTCTGCCGTGTGCAAGGATCGGAACTGACAGGACGGCCCGCAATAAACGCTCGGGATGTCGTGCTTTGCTTTGGTACAGACGATGTGCATTGATCCAGATGTGATCGGGTGAGGATGGCGGGGGATATGTGTCAGGATATTGCCCCTCAAAGACCTTGCCTTATCTTTAAGTTCGTAGGTCGATATACGCAGCGATCCTCCTTACTTTGACTTATACCATTCTTAAGAACTCTACGGTCTCAGCCTTGGTTGGTGCTCACCTAACCTCACCTCTAGATTCTCAGCTGAACTAGAAATTCGCCCCCTCAAAATCTTGCTTACCGTAATATCGGCATTTCCATTTTTCACCGGTTGCTTATAAAGAGGAAAGATTCCAGCTCTCCAATGGCCCGAATGGCAAATGGAAAAGGTTGAGTCTCTCAGTTTCTACAGTATCACAGCATGACGCGCCTCAAAGTCACGCCAAAAGCGCCAGCCTGCTTCACCACGGAGCACCATGTTGCTAATATGAAGACGAATCGTTTAGTGAAACAGTCATACTCTATATTAGAGCAACCCCTTGGAACGGCTAAGCATGTCCGAATCGTCGGCATCGGAGCTGGTGCGAGCGGCCTGAACATGATACGGACCTTGCGACGGAACCTGAAAAATTACGAGCATGTCGTCTACGAGAAGAACAGCAAGGTCGGAGGGACGTGGTTCGAAAACCGCTACCCTGGCTGTAAATGCGATGTACCAAGTCACAATTATCAGTTCTCCTGGCGGCCAAATCCTGAGTGGTCAAACTTCTTCTCACCATCAGAGGAGATCGAAGAGTATCTCGACCGAGTGTGTGAAGAAGAGAACATGGCAGATACGATCAAAACTCGACACAAAGTAGCCGGTGCATGGTGGGATGAATCACGATGCCTCTGGGACTTGCGCATTCAAAATTTGGAGACTGGCGAGGAATTCCAGGATTACGCCAACTTCATCGTCGACGCTTCTGGAATTCTCAAGTAAGCCTAAAGAGATACTCACGAGCTCTTAGGTGAAGAGTCCTCTTTTATGCTAATGAGATCTTGTAGTAACTGGAAGTGGCCAGAAATCCCAAACCTTCATAGCTTTGAGGGTGAACTAATGCATACTGCGAACTGGCCAAAAGATTTCGACTACACCAATAAAACGGTAGCTGTCATCGGCAATGGCTCATCGGGTATCCAGGTCGTGCCCGCAATACAACCAGGTAAATGAATACTTTAACAGATATCTTTTCATACGTGTGACCTGTCGACTGACCTTCATCTACCCAGCCGTCAAGAAACTATATCATTTTGTCCGCTCTCCCACGTGGATTCTACCTCCACGGTTAATGGCCATGATGATGATGGATGGCCCAGCTAAATCCATGCTGAGCCAACTTGAACTTGATAAGGAAGAGAACTTCAGTGCTGCTCAAATTGAAAGGTTTAGAAGCGACCCCGAGTTGTACAGAAACTTTGCCAAGGTTGTTGAGCTTGACCTTAACAATACCTTTGCACTGGTCAGTCGCATGGTCTTTCTCAATAGAAGTTCTAGCTGACCAGTATTGAAATTCTAGCTCCTGAAAGGTGGCCCTGTGCAGCAATTTGCTACGAAAAAGATCACAGAATGGATGACGGCGTCCCTTGGCGGGGACGAGAAGCTCTGCAAAGCTTTAATCCCCACTTACCCCCTTGGCTGTCGGCGGATGACACCAGCCCCAGGCTATCTCGAGGCTTTACGAGCGTCAAATACGGAGGTAATCACGGAAGGCATTGTGGGTATCGTCAAGGAAGGGATCCAGCTAGAGTCCGGAGAGGTCATTAAACTTGATGCAATCGTCTGTGCCACCGGCTTCGATACTTCCTTTGTCCCACGATTTCCGCTCGTTGGTAGAGACGGCAATGTGCAAGAAAGGTTCTCGGAACAAATACCGAAGAGCTATATGTCATGTGCACTTTCAGGGGTCCCAAACTACTTCAGTAAGGAGATCAGCGACAACACTACTCTGTGACAAAGACATCAATTGGTTTGCTAATCACTTTCTTCAATCAACAGCCATCATGGGCCCAAATGCCCCCATTGGACATGGTAGCGTGTTTACGCTTACTGAACATATCGCTCGATATATAACGCGGGCCATTCACAAATGCCAAGTAGAAGGGATCAAAGCGATCTGTCCCTCGGACGGGGCGGTAGCTGATTACAGCGCACACGTCGCTAATTTCATGCCGCGCACCTCCTGGGCGGCTTCCTGTTCGTCATGGTTTAAGGGCGGCAAGATTGATGGACCCGTCGTCGCTCTCCATCCGGGAAGCCGCATACACTTCTTCCATATGCTCGAAAACTTTCGCGGCGAGGACTGGGAATACGTTTACGACCATCCTTCCGCCAATCGCTTTAATTACCTTGGCAACGGCTTCTCGACTAAGGAGCTCGACCCGACATATAACTCTACATGGTACTTGGAGGCAAGTGCAGACGTGCCTGTGGTATGAGTAGTTGTAACCAACTCTCTTGTTTCTTTTGTCTTCGTCGACCGCTCTGTCGACGGGACGGTTATCTTCACGTTTTTTGCATATACTCATTCAATTGGCTAGTTAGATGGCTGCGCCTATATTCTAAGGCCGGGTTAACTTTCTAGAGGCTTATTTATACCTACCTATCAACTTATATCTGCAATGTCATCTACAGTTCTGCTCGCTGGCAGGGAACAGGGCCAGGGAGGCCGAAATAGAGGACACATACAAACACGCTCTTCCCCCCTTTATTTCCCATTCGTGTATATTCTTCCGAATCCATTCGCCACTTCATCTTATGTGTCTATTTCTTCTCACCTTCATTCTCCATTTGATGACAGGCTTGTCAAATCTTTTGGAAGTGTCAGGTGTCCTATTCTATGGTGCGCGGCACGAAATAGGATCTTGTGTACTAGCCAAGAAGTCTACGGTCGCTTCAGCAGGAAACATTGATAGGCTTAGTTATATATACTGAATCTACCTTGACATTATATAAGATAGTTTTGATTCCACTGAGAGCTGATATAGATGAAATGTACTTATTGATTCATTAAAGGGCCTGTGTCGACAGCCGATTTGGGGCTTATGTATATACATACTAGTATATCATATCATGGCGGAAAGACGAGCAAATCTTGAATGTCTTGCCGTCGGATGAGGTGCGGAAGGAGATATCAAGAGCCCAAAGTAGTTTCGATTTGATGGGTTAGGTAGTTGTATATGGTTCAGCATATCACACGCCTACTTAGACGGACATGACTTGTCAAGGCCCCTTCCATCGTGCCAATCAAGCATATCTCCTTCTTGCCGACTTCGATTATCGCCATCCTATCAAACGTTCAGACAGCCCATCCACATATCAATTTCATACTATTCCGCCACTATACATCCATTTTTCGTTCGCCGACATTTTCCACCTAACTAGCTGGCGAAAGGGCGATAGCAGCATTGACCAGCGCAAATTATCAAAGAAAAGAAAAATATTTACGAGCATGCTTCCGAAACTTTTCGGGTGGAGCAAGGCACATCGGAGATCTCGAAACTCCTCTTCCTCCCCGATACCAGAGCCCGATGAAATCATGGCGTATTTGGATGAATTGATGGACCGCTCCCGTCCTATCATGCAACACCTTTCAGGCAGTGAGGAGATATTAACCCCAGACTTGGCTGACTGCGAGCCGAGAAAGACCCAGAGCGCGCCTCCTAGCCTTGGTGGTAACTCCCCTACCTTTGGCCCGCGCCTGATTGAAGCTCTCCAGCATCTAGAGTCGAGTTCAAGTTCCTCAAAAACCAGCCATGATACGGATGAGAGTTTTCGGGGTCGCGCAAGTCCGAGCACAGAAGTTGACACCGGAGACTACGATCCAACCAAAAACATGATCACAACTACTGGCATCGAAAAAATCAGGTGGCTCTCAAGGCCGAAGCGACGACAATTTAGACCGTGGTAAGATCCTACTGCTCATCATCGTTCTAGATTCAGCTGTCGGCTAAGACTGCATATTCAGGAGATGGTTTTCTGGCCGCAAATTCAATTGGCGGCGCAACCGTGACCCAAGTCCCTGCCCAAGTGAAGGTAGTACTGTGAGATCGATCGAGGATAGCAAAGGGGAAACTCAACGGACCGGTGACCGTGCTGCAAAACGCAGGAGCTGGCTAAGGTGGGTAGTCCTCAACATCATGGCGTTATTTATCCCTCCAAAAAGCACAAGCTTGACGGCTTATTGATATGCTTGTTTCAAAGTTGGATGTAATCAGGGCTAATATCTCCTCACTTAGGAAATGGTGGTACCTTCGCATAACCAGGAGATCGGCCCGGAAAGGGCGGTTCTTGTAATCTTACTGGCGAAGATTATTGCCCTGGAGGAGCCTTTCTCTCTCTCTTCTCTCTCTTCTCTCTTTCCGTTTTTCCTAGGTTCATGGCCTTGCGGGACTATCGTTGAAACCTATCATTGTTGTCTTTGGGTCTGAAAAGAAAAGGAAAAAAAAGGTATGCATGAGCTCGCCTGGTGCGTTATCATTGGTTTCCTGTTCTTAACATCCGCCATGCTTGTTAGGCTCATTCGTCGAATCGGCCTACTTACCTCGTCGAAGAGAGCCGTTTGTCGCCTGCGATCATTGGGGTTGTTGCATGGATTTTGGCCCACCTTGCGCTGTTGAATGCCTGTGATTTTTCGGATTTCTGTCTTCTTTCACTTCACCAATCCTTTGGATTGGAGTTGAGTTGAGTGTTCGCGTCTGCTTGAATCCTCTTTTACCACAGCGTCTAGATAGAGGTACGGATTAGTGGTAGATATTGATACACCCAGCGTTTTGCCATTACTGGTAGTTAGAAATCAGCGGTTAATTCACAGAATGAGTACCTACCTATGAGATGTGAACCAAGTACGGAATTCTAGGAACTATAGGTATTTCTGCGACATCGGCAAACATAGAATCTTTCCATTACGAAGTACTTGGAGTATGAAATAGGTACCTACGATAATCCATCAAGGTTATGTACCCCAAAGACCCACACAGTCTAGGTAGGTATACGTCCGTATTCCGTACTTAATCATACAAGCTCGTCGAGATGAAGCTCCAAAAGTTGGAGTACGTTACGGAAGAGTGATTGGTTGATCAAAATGGATGCGCAGCGATACTGGCGATACAGTGGATGTTAGCAGTATTAGCGCCGCATCCATCTCAACATCGCGCTTCAGCGGTCAGAAAGCGGGACGGACCATATTGAGCCGAGAACATAAGAGCGTCAACATCATCGTAGCTGCTTCTTCTCTTGCCACGCTGATCGTCAGTAATCGAGTTCATATTCGCGTAGTGCTTTTGTTTCTGGTTGAATTTGTTCCTATTAGAGTGAAGAATAAGACTTGAATCAATTGCTTTAGTCAATTATACCCTATTTCCTCATCGTTCGCCGCCACGGGTGACGTTACCCATACTATAGCGAAATGTCGGAGAAACTCATCAGTGCAGAAGAAGGTAAGGACGTAAGAGGAAATCTAAAATATCTCCGAGACATCAGGCTGGAATGAATAGTGACGGAGGTGGTGATGGACGACTAATAGAATGAGCTAGTTGCGAAACATACCACGTCCGAAAGCTGCTGGGTGTTGTTGTACGGTGACGTCTACGACGTGACCGAGTTCTTGCCATCACATCCCGGAGGCTCGAAGATCATTCTTCAGCTCGCAGGCCGCGATGCCACAGCGGAATTTGACCCTATTCACCCGCCCGGGACACTCGAGGAGAACTTGAAGCCCGAGGCCAAGTTGGGTCGTATTGACCCGGCAACGCTGACCGAGACCAAACAGTCGACGACTAAGGGGACGAGAGCTGAGTCACAAGACGATGACTTGCCGCCTCCTATGGAGACATTACTGAACCTCGACGAGATCGAGCAGGTGGCTCATAAGCAAATCTCCGACAAGGCGTGGGCGTACTACTACTCTGCAAGCGACGATTTGTGGACTAAGAACAACAACAACACCGTGTATAAGGATATACTACTACGTCCGCGCGTCTTCCTCGACTGCACTAGTTGCGATTTAACAACGACGCTCCTGGGAGAGCACAAGGTGGGACTGCCTATCTTCGTGGCACCGGCGGCAATGGCGCGTCTCGCGCACCCAGACGGCGAGCAGGGGATCGCGCGGGCATGCTCGCGCTTCGGTGCATTGCAGATTGTCTCTTACAACGCGTCCATGACACCCGAACAGATCGTGTCCGACGCACAGCCGGGCCAGATCTTCGGTTGGCAGCTGTACGTGCAGATGGACCGGGCCAAGAGCGAGGCGCTACTCGCGCGCATCAACAGGATGTCCGATCACTACAAGTTCATCTGCCTGACGCTCGACGCGCCCGTGCCGGGGAAGCGCGAGCTCGACGAGAAGCAGAATTTCAAGAATGCCATCAGGGTTGCCGCGGGTACCAAGTCCAAGAGCGAGCCAGAACGGCCCGGTGGCGGTGGCGTCGGCCAGCAGTTGTTCTGGGGAACGGCTGCGGACCTTACTTGGAAGATTACGCTCCCGTGGCTTTCGAAGCATACGGATTTGCCCATTGTGCTCAAGGGCATCCAAACGCATGAAGATGCGTACCTGGCGGCTAAACACGCGCCTCAGGTCAAGGCCATCATCCTGTCAAACCACGGGGGTCGTGCGTTAGATACGGCGCCCCCGGCCATCCATACCCTGCTTGAGATCCGAAAGTATTGTCCCGAGGTCTTTGATCTGATCGATGTCTGGGTTGACGGCGGCATTAAGCGTGGTACGGACGTCGTGAAGGCGCTTGCGCTTGGGGCTAAGGCTGTTGGTGTTGGACGGGCTGCTCTGTTTGGCCTAGGCGCTGGTGGACAGGCGGGTGTCGAACGTACTTTGGAGAGTATGTCCTGCTTCCTTATTCGTCCTCCCTTCTTTTTTAATCATTTCCTATTCTATTTGTCTGCATTTGTTGAATCAACCTTGACAAGTCTGCTTGAAGGCATGATGCTAATATGTCACCTCGTCTGAATAGTCCTCAAGGCCGAGACAGACACATGCATGAGGCTATTAGGCGTGAAGAACACCTCGGAGTTAAGTCCGAAATACGTGAGTGAAAAAAAAAAACATTGTGGATTTAAGTTCCGATTGGACTAACATGGATATCCAGGTAAACGCAAGGAAAGTCGAGCGGGATATATTTGATGGCGATGCGGGCCTGAAGACGTCCGGATTATGGGAGAAGGCCAGGCCAAAGCTGTGAGCAAGCATTTACTTTCTATGTTGCGATGCCTTGTAATTGGGACATAATGTTGATATACAAGATAACACCGAATACATTTTTTATGCGTTTGTAAGCACATACAGAGTTGCCCTTACATCTCGTCAAAGGGATGGAGATAGAATCAGTGCTTGTTATGTATATGCGATTCGTATACAATCAAACAACAACTTCACATAATCTCGAGGACTTGAGACTTTTCTGTCGATCTCAAAATGCCTACATGTTCCACATACGATCGGAAAATTTCTGCGGATGTCTCCGTTGTCTTGGGCGCAGATCCGACAGTTCCATGATGCTACCCGAATCCTCCGTCGTACACATTCCACAAAGTCTTACAACTCAGCCATAATCATAATGCTATACGGAGAAAAACCTCGACGTGACGAAAAAAAGAGCCTCCAATCCAGCGATCACATGCCTAACATCTCAGAACGACCGAGGGGGGAATAAAAAGTAAGCTTCGCGCAAGCAATCATCAGCAAGCCGCGACAGAAGCGGCCGGCTTAACCACTCCGGGACATCCTTGCGTCTCGACATGCTCTGCATTTGCAGCACAAAGCAGACAGCACGATGTACAGCGTCACAGACAATTGGTGGTCTTGTACTTAGGGAACCATTCCAGCTCGACGAAATAGGCCCTTTTGTTTTCTTCCCGAGCACCCTTGATTGGCTGCGCGCTCTTATTGCACTGACACATGATTCGCATTCTACTGGCTCGTCTCCTCCTTTGTGTATACGTAGATTTGATCCGGGACCATATTGGCCGTCCCCAATACGCGCGAGAACAAAGAGCTTTCTAGATGACATTGATGCGATTCGGCGCTGCATATAGTACCCGAGACTCCGCTGGGGTCTTGTGATGTGTGCTGGCTATTGTTATTTGTTCCCCTGGGGTTCTGGCTATGTGTTCACTGCTACATCGTCATGTACATGTGTAATCGTCAAGGGTTCTCCCTCCTCCCGCAGATGCATTATTGTACCGGTAGCGTTGGCTATTCTATATTAAGTTTTAGGCTGCCCTTCGTGCATCACCTCTGTTGAATTATATATCCCCTTTCCCTTCTTTCTGCGAGGGTAGAAGACAAAAATCTGTACCTGCTTGCGCACATTCAATTCGGCCTTTGGGGGCTGGCGTGTTTTGCGCTCCTTGGAGGGCGACGAAACTGATCAAGATGTCACTTACGAAGAAGAATGTGGCCCGGCATGGGCATCCCGTTCCGGGAGCACCGGCTACAAGGAAGAGTCACCTCAGGCGCTTTTGGTGGGTTTACTTGCTCGTCTTTATCATCGTCGCTGTTGTCGTCGTTGTACCTTCGGTGTAAGTCCAGTCTATGTGTAGATAGCTCTGGTATATTTCCAGCTAATTGAGATTCAGATTGCTCGTGGCAGTGCCGAGATTGGCGCAGCAGAAGTTGAATAAGGCCAAATTGACAATAGATGCCATTTCCATCACGCAGACACAGACGGATTCTTTTCTCATGGCAATCAACTCTACCGTGGATGCGGACAGTTCAGTTCATGCTACTCTCGACCCGTTCGAGGGCACCTTGTACTTGGCCGACGCCAATCCGCCGCAGGCCTTCGCAAAAGTCAATTTTCCTCAGACGACATCCTCATCAATGCAGGTCGTAAATGTGAGCCAGAATATTCCGATTCAGGATCTGGGCTCTTTTACAGCATTCAATAAGGCGCTGCTGTCTAGTCAGTCCGTCAACGTGCAAATTAAGGGGGACACTCATATCCACGTCCGCGGAATCTCCCGTTCGTATCCCGCCACCTTCGACAAGACGGTGAATTTAAAGGGTCTGAACAACTTTGTTGGGATTTCAATCTCGGACGCTCAGATCAGCCCTCTCGCTACGAAGAAGAACTTCAATGCCACGGTTCACATCCCCAACCCATCAATACTGACCCTGGACATCGTAAGCTATTCCACAGGTGTTCCTCATGAGCACCTGAACCGAACGCGACGCTAACTAGATGAAATAACAGGGCAACACAACCTTCACCAATTTCTTGGACGGCGAGGATATCGGTTTGGTATACCTCAACAACCTCGTGCTCCGTCCGGGCATAAACACATTCCCCACGACCGCAGACATCAAGCAACTCCCCATCCTGAACGCACTGACGCTAGAGCCCAACTGCGAACTCAATGGCAAGCTGCCCTTCCAGCTCTCGGGTCAGAACGTCTTAAACAACGGCCAAGTCGTCCCATACTTCCGAGACGCCCTCGCAGCGAATATCTTGAACGTCACGGTCGATCTGAGCGAGGCTGCGAAGGAGAAGGGCGTTCCTGTCGGGTGCATCAAAAACTTGATTAGCTAATTGGCCTGTTTGGTGGGTTAGTGCTGAAATTTGTGCGCATTCTTGCTATAGATGTTTGGGTATCATTCATAAGCGTATCGTCTTTTAAGAGTGAGCTGGTAGGCGTGACTTAAAAAAGGCATGTTCATCTAGTGGTTCATGAGTCGGCTAGGATTGAGAGTATGGATTGATACCTTACGGTTATGTCTCAAAATGGCACGGTGATCGAATTGGCGATGAGCCCGTTTCAAATGAAGTAGTGAATCGAACGCTGGTGATGAAGATTCATGAGTCTCATATGCTATCATATATGCATGCCCGGCTGCAGATCGTATCATAAACATAAGCCAATATCTAACGCTCAATCATATATACCAATTTCGATGCCACGTTAACTACGCGTCGACCCGGACTTCCACAATCGGGCAATCCGCAAACGGCACGGCGATAGGTTTCTCAATGCGTACAATAATCTGCCAGCCACTTGCCCTCACGGTCTGCGAGCTGTCACCGATGCGAAACCCGTCTAGGATTGTGTTGGCGACGTGCGTGCCCAGTGCCTCGAGAGTTTCAAAAGATGAGGCTTCCACAGTCTATTACAGATAATTAGTGAGTAGGATCACAGGACGGTCAAGCATCTTAAGGATTGATTTCCGCAGTGCTCAAAAAACAAACATCAAATACAAGAAAAGTGTCGAAAAACAGGGGGGGGGGGGGGGGGGGGGGTCCATACCTCGACAACAATCTTTTCGATCTCAACATGGACATCCTCGCGGGCATCGAAGCGATCGATCTCCACATCAACGACAATCATCTGTTTCGCGCCACGCTCATTGGTATTGACGCCGATAAGCGTCGGGATATGCAGACCATGCAGGCGGAGACAGCGCGCGTACGAGCGGAACGGGTTCTGATTATTCTCGGACTCGATGCCCGCAAAGCTCGCCGTCGTAGTCAAGCTCACGCCCGAACCGAGCAAGGACGCCTTGGTAAGATGGAGCGTGAGGCTCAGAGAGCGCAGCCGCGCGGCGTCTAGGAAGGGCGTCTGGTCGGGCGGCAGCACAGCGGTACTACCGTCCACAGCGCGGCCCGTCAGCTTGGCCCAGAGGACCTCGATGACGTCGCCAACGCTGGCGTTAGGGGAGGGTTTCCCTTCCTTAGCCGCATTCGCGGATGGGCTGAAGAGCTCTACCGCGCCTAGAAGCGTCTTGCTTAGGGTTCCGTAGTGGACCGTCTCGGCGTTGAGGGCGTCGTTGGCGGACGCCGTGTCGAAGGGACGCGCGAACGACACCTCGGATGACAGAAGGACTGGCTGCGACTTGCCTGAGCGGCCCCAGGCGTCCCGGCCGGCGGCAATGATGCTCTGTAGGTTGCGCACCCGCACCATGGCTTGCGGCTCGCCGGCCTCGGCGCGGACTTTCCATGTGCTGGCTAACGGCGCCGCGGGGTGAGGGTCTGAGCCTAGGCCCTTAACGCCCGGCGGTAGTACCACTTGTGATGCGAGCATTTTGCCGTGATCTTTTCCCCTTCTGTTTGGTTTGCGTTGGGAATGGAAGTGTCTTGGTGTTTTTTATTAAAGGCCTGTTGAGGAGGGTTGATTAGGTAGAGCGAGATTTCAAAATACCTCCTATATCGGCTGGCTAAGTTGGGTTAGAATGCTAGAGTGTGAAGATGCTAGATGCCATGTCCGGGTTGGATCCATGGTCGGAGACTGGAGCGTCGGTTTTTCTTCTTATAGGTAGTGTACGGATCCGTAGGGATTCGTACGTATAGGTATTAGTATTTGCTTTTCAATACTTATACGAATCCGTGCCTTATACGGGGCACATCATATCATGTGCAGCTACGGATTACCTAGGGTGCTGGTAGATTCCCTACGCAGTAAGGCTGGCTGCAAAGTTAGCGAGCTTTGACGGGATCTTTTCCATGGCTTCAGGGAGCTAAACATGCTGGCTAACCTGATATGTCCGTAGGGGCCTGGGTAGCGTATCATTCCGCCCAGCCCCCTGTAAAGACCCCTGTAATCTCTCAGTAAATAGGTAGTACCTAAGTATGGTTCGGGCCCCCCCGACTGGTCCAGCTAGGCATTTTGTGGGCGGGCTAGATTAGGTTTAGTGTGAAATAACTGCCGGTAGGTAGTACCTACCCTAGTGCGGATCCGTACTTACTTAGTCCGTGCTTACTTCAATAGGTACCTAGGTACCTACTACCTACCTACTGCTGCCGAAGGACCCACCCCTGGTTGCCCGTTTCTTTTTATTTTTATTATATCTTTTTTCGCCCTCAATCGAAAATCGATCTTGAACTCCAACTGTTATCTCATCATTTCTGGAATCTGCTTATCAGAATGCCTATGTCTACTCACCTTTATCGCCAAGTATTAAACCTACCCATGTTAGAAACCTTAGTTCAGGTTTCTTTTCAAACCCGTCCTCCTCCTACTCAACTCAGTAGCTTGCTTTAGGTAACCTAGGTAATCCTAAACAAGCTGAATGCTCCAAAGCCATCATATGAGTGACATGATCCGCTGGCTTGCCCCATTTCGGTGAAGATTCCAAGAAGATAGGCAGACCGAGTCTCCTGGACTCCTCAACACCCCCCACGTGACGAGCGTCTTGCTAGCGCCTCTCCGCTGATGCTTGGGTTCGACATGGAGTAATCTCAGATCTTCAATGTGCTTCGTTATCATTGGAGTTCACGGAATGAAGAATTGAGTTAACTTACGAAGATGCTTGATTCCGACGCGTTTGTCGCGTATTTCCTGCGATAAGCGGCATAGTTCCTCACAGGCTTCCACATTGACACCGGGACCGAAGGTTCGCGTCTTCGCCGGAACCTGTAGGCCATCGCTAATGTTCCACTGCGCGAATCCGATCATCTGCCTGTTATCTTCGCTTGGTTCGATATCCGTGTCGACGACCTTCAGCCAGCGCCCAGAGGGGTCATCGCGCAGAATGTTTCTGAGCTCTTCGGCGCGGGGTTTCTTCTGTCCGGCAGGCGGCTCTGGAAAGGGACCGGGGAAAAGGATCTGGCTGAATGGGTCTCCCGCGTATGCGTCCTTCTCAATTTGCGCTGCGCGCTCGGCGTCGGCTTCGGTGGCGGGCTGTAGTTGATGGGGCATTTTGGATATGTGAACTCATTGACTGATTGCGGTTTACGGTGTAGACCGACATCAAGTAGGTGCTCTACGTGTTTCTTATATTTCCTCACTTGATGACCGCGCGATGCTCGTCGTATTCACGTATAGGCAATAGTATTATATCTTGATCTAATCCTATGAGTCATTCCGTTACTACCTAAGATCCTGAATCTACGGCCATAACGTTTGGTCTTGTGGGATAAACTGGATGTCATGTGGACTTCCGGGGGAGAGAAACTTGCATATGTACGTCCGTACAATGCTTTTCCCATTGGAAACTTGGGAAATCAGCTAATGTGCCGGACCCTTATTTAGAGCACCGAGTCATCTACCTACATATAAGCACAACGGATCCTGGGCACCGGTACGCTTCCACGATCAAGGAAGCTGCCGACTTATGTGGTAGACACATGATGGGTACGACTGACATATCTCAGCGGCTCGCCCTACCTGAATAGAATACAACTGCCTACCTCCTACACTACGGAATAGGTACAGTATATTTCAACTTTTGGTCAGTGTCCAGAAGTACAGTAGGTACGATGTAGCGGTCGGATAAATTGTACACTACAAAAGTGATAAGTGGGCAATGTCAGGCCCACCAAACACAATCCTGGATAGACCCTGCTTAGACTATGTAAGTAGATATGGTACACTGTACAGGTACCTAGTAACCATCCGCAGCTATTTGGCTGGCAGATGGTGCCTACTAATAATTATGATAATCAACAACAAGATGGATGAATGAAAAGAAAGAATTACCGAACGGCAATCCTGCCCCATAACAGGAGCTGCGCAATCCCACAATCTCCAAAATACATCCATTCATCATCATCTCATTATAGACTTGCTACTTTCAAATCCTCAAATATGGTGTTCACTCTTCCGGAGGGGCTCATTCTCACGGGCACGGCCGCCTCACCACATGGCCGAAGCATGACAGCCACACGAGCCTTCAAGCCAGGCGATGTAATTGGCATCTTCACTTCACCCAGCATCGCCATTCCAGATAGTCCCAGCTTAGCAACGACATGTAGTGGCTGTTTGGCGCCCGCCGCGTCAGAAATTGGTCCAACACAGCCGGTGCGAGCATGCGTGGGGTGTCGGACAGTGGCCTACTGCTCACTGGAATGTCAAAGACTTGACTGGAAAACTGGAGGGCATAAGGCCGAGTGCAAGGTTTTCAAGCGCGTGAAAGATGAGGGCCACCACTATTTGCCCACGCCAGTTCGTGCGCTCGTACACGTCCTCCTGCGGCCTGAGCTGAGGTCTGCCATGGCGGATTTGGAGGGGCACTTCGATAAATTTACTATGTCTGGCGAGCTGTGGAAAGAGATGGAACTTCAGGTTGCGGGAGCTCTGCACTATCTCGGCCACGCGTACAATAAGGAGAATATCATAGAGGCAATCAAGATCCTTTGTAAGGTGCGTGTTTCGTTGTTGACCGAATAGCGATTCTCGGCATGGCCTCTGCTAAAGTGCACATCTCATTAGCTGCAAGTGAACTCTTTCAGCCGACTAGACATGGATATCGGACAAACCGGGCTCTACATGAACCCGGCTCTCTCTATGCTGAATCACTCCTGCATACCGAACGCTTTTGTGCAGTTCATTGGGAAGAACGCCGTACTTCACGCATATCAGGATATTCAGAAAAACGAAAAAATTGAAATCTCCTACATTGGTACGTGAGCAATCCCCGATATTTTTTGGTGGCCAATGGGCCCGGTCTAATGATGTGTTCAAAGATTTTGGTTCACCCCTCTCTACCCGGCAAAATACGCTCAAGACACGATATCACTTTACTTGTGAATGTCCGCGCTGCAAGGACGACATGTACCCATATCAGGTCTGTCGTCAGTATCCGCATTTAAATCTGAACAGCTTTAGTCTTGTACCGGATATTGAAAAGAGATTATCAGATGATCAGACCGTCACACCTGACGAAAAGAAACTATTAAGCGCCACAATTGAGGAGATCTACCCCTGGTGTTCAACCCCTCTCTTGGATGTCCACGACGCCGGTAAGATGAAGCAACTCCGTCGCCGCTGGGCGGCTTGCAAACAGCTCCGCCGCTCTCCCGGTACCGCCGCCATCCAGCCATTACCCAGCGTCCTTACAGAGGCGAGCATAGTATTATGTGAGCAAGGAAAGTACTCGTACGGCCTATGCATATCTTGTTTCCTAGCGATAGAGGTCGACCCATTTATATTACCCGCGCCATTCGCACCGCGGCGCTTGAAAAGAGTATATATGATCGCAAAGCTGCTCACGAACAATCCCGCAGATCAAGACAAGATGCCAGATGAAGACACGGCGGTAAAATCGTCCAAGGACTTGTGGGGAAGGGTCTCTCAGGTTCTTCACAATACGGTTCAAGTGACCATATGCCAGCTCCTGCTCGAGCTCGTCCTGTACTATGCCCCCGCGGCGCACTCAAAGGAATGGAGCGTGTACCGTGAAGCGAAGGCGATGCTGAGCGAGATCGAGGCTCTGGAAGGTCGCGAGGTGGAAAACGCGCTCGTCAAGTCGTTTCTGCACGGTCACAACAGAGCTGAGGAGAGGAAGTTTTACGACCTTATTGTCCTCCGCCCTCTTCGGGAGTTATCGGCTTTCTGTCTGGAGATTATGGATAATCAGTTCGGTTCTTGATCATTAGCGCTACTGGACCAACCGCCAGTTTTGGAAAACCACATGTTACTTGTTGAGTACAACGCGGTCAGAACCCCGGAGTCGGACTAGGGCTGGCCTATGCGAGGTACGCTCCAGGTTACCTTTTAGAAGACAGAGCTTGAGTATCCCAAATCTTATAGCTTACTAACCAAACGGTCGTCACTATTTTTGCAGGCTACCGAAAGACGTGTATAAAACTAAACATCGTGTATCATTACCGATGTATAATTACTAGCCTGAGCTCTACATAAGGCTAAAGTCTCGTTATCATGAGAGTTTCGATCCGCGTATGTTATTATACCCGAAAAGGTTGTGAAGGGTCCGGGACTATGGCGAAGAACATGCCAGCTCAAATGCGTCGATTGCTGACTGTGAGGAAAGCTTGCCTCCATCATTACTTTGATACCTACAAGAACACAACAGCGGGCTAAGCTAGGTAGAGGCTTGGTCAAGATTGGTTAGAGCCTCATACAAGTGTGCCCGGATTAGGTAGAGCGGAAGCCAGTATTCCGTATCATAGCATTATTCTCTGGATAGCGCTGAAAACAGACTATCTACGTCTGTACCCAGCTACCTACCTCTTAACCTTGCGTGCAATTTGCTTTGGGCCACGTTTCGGTACCATTGGTGGATTCATGGTTCCTGGCTTGGTAAGCCCCTGAGGGCTGGTGCTTATTGTCTTTTTGGACTTATTTACCGACTGTGTTGAGTTTAAAGTATTGGTGTGGGCCGTGGGGGAGCTTAGCCAGCTGTCGTGGTCATGATTCACATCCGGTGGTGCTATCGAGATCAGGGAAGCTTTGCGCTTCATGCCTATAGACTGAATGTTCAGAGGTTCTTGCCGTTGATGGTCGGCAGAGGCATCTATTTTTGACGTGAGGGTGTCTGTCTCCATTCGTTGCACGCGACTTCTGAGTAAATCGAATTCCATCCGTAGGGTTTCGACTTGGCTCGCTCTATCCCCGATCTTGGTGATATTGCGGGTGAGGATATCCATGTCCTGTGGGCCAAAAAAAAGGACTCACGTTGGAGGACCTGTAGGATCTTTCGAGCGCCAATTCCTCTTTCACATGCTGTAACTCCGCTTTCAAGGTGACGATTTCATTCGTCCAGACATTAGCAACGGACGTGTTTGCGGTAGCCCGGTAATCTTCGAGCAATGTTTTCAGCTCTCTCGTGTCGCTTCGAGCGCTTTCAAGACTTGATTCGAGTGCACCGATCTTCTTCTGGTGCAGTTTCCATTTATCAGTGAGCTCTGGGTGTAGGGACTTGTTGGCTTTCGCGATAGTCGTTCTGATGGATGATGCCTCCTGCTCCAGGTGGCTTTGAGTGAGTGATGATTGTAATGCTTTCTTCAGGTCGCTGACTTCCGTCTTTGTGGACGCAAGGTCATTGGCCAATGCCTTGGTTTCAGAGTTATTATGAGATGAACGTCTTGTCAGTTGTTCCATCTCCTTTCTTAGCCTTCTTACATCCTCATCGATATGCTGCACAGCCTGGTTGAAAGAAGCAACTATTTCATAGCCAACTTTATCAAGTCGCTCGATCGCTTCTCTCTGTTCACGGATGTTATGTGACATATGACTCAGTTCGGGATTCTCATCTCTTGCCTGCCCGTGGCTGTAGTCTTCAACGATGCCAGGGCTGTGACTATCGTCTTGGGAATCGTTGTCGGAATATTGTACACTATCGACAGGTGGATTCTTTAACTTCAATACCCTTTGAATGAAGGTTTTTTTTTTAGTAGCATTGCTATTGGGATCCTTGATACGGATGGAAGGTATCCGCAGCAAGAGTTGACCCCTGGGATCATCAGTGCCATCATGATGGGGATGTAGGCGATGACTCACTCATGAAGAACATGATTAACAGTAGAGCTTACGCATCGAGAACCTAAAGTCGAATGACATTGACTACATACTATTTCCTGTACATGGCTTCATCAAGGCTCTATATTAGTAAAATCTGGCAAATGGTAGTGAAATTGAGTCATACCAACTATCTACTATGGTCCCGTTTTCTCCCTGCCTTATTGCGCCTTCTGGCTTTATATCAAAGACATCTTCACCTTGGATGATAGGACTGACATAGCTCTTCCCGATCTGAGTCCATATATTGAGAAGCGAAGCCAAACAGTGGTCGCATTGACTGCAATACGCCACGACAGACTCCATGACTGTTTAATGGGATGTGGTGACAAATAAGCGATCAGGATTTTGCTGACATGTTGAAGTAGGTAGGTTTGTCTCATTGAACATCGCTTTCAGGACTGAACTATGTGGCTACAATGGAAGGACGACGACAAGGTCGAGTTGAGCAGAGCAATATTTTGGAATGAGTCAGTGAGCCAAAGGTGAAGTGAGAAGGTTTAGGCACGTACATACTCCAATCTAAAGGAAGTACCTTAGGTACCTATCCGTAGGTAACCGCATAGGTACCTAGTACCTAATATATTCCAAGTTACAGGCCAAGATAGGTACCTAGGTACCTACCAGCCTGCCTGAGATCCCTCCTAGAGATGTCTTCAACAGTGCTCTGAGTTACGCTAATGTAATACCTTACCTCTGGGTGGACGCTACGGATCCATTACGCAGATGTACTTACCTAAGGTACCTACCTAGGTACATGGGTACTTCCATAGACCCATCCAATTGTGGGGGTTGGTACAAGCCTCATTTCTTGATGCTCTGTCAGGCATGTGATTCTGACTGATAGGTACCTACCTACCTATCCATTCTCTCCTAAATGTCCACTATATACCTGTCCCGATTGAATGGTGTTAAGTTTCTCTGCATTGCACTTTGATCTGAGTGAATTCCCAACAGTATGAGCGGTAGTGATACCGGATGTCATACCGACATATTGTCTACCTAGCACACACGCTAAAGGCGCACCGGCTGGCACAGGTCGTCGTATACGTAATCCCCCTCGATCTTGGCTGGTAACCTAATATAACCCCTCCTCCACCGAGGCTTAGCCTGCATCTACACTATGGACGTACACCACAACATGATGGAGGTACGGATCCGTAGTATACCTACCTACCTATTCCGAACGCTTTTCGTTGTTCATCGTGTTTACTTACTTACATAGCACTGTCACTCTACCAACCGTTTCATGTGTAAGACCTGTGTCCAGTTTTTATTCCATCCGACAATCTCAGTGGTGCAATGACGTCAAAACAACTTCCCCCTCGCTCCAAGTTTAGGTAGGTAAGGTCGAGTGTTGATCTCGATGCGCAAGCATGGAAAATTCATTGTCAGAGCACAGCGTGTCCCCTTCAATCTCTCTCTCTCTCTCTCTCTCTCTCTCTCTCTCTCATCTTCAATTAACCCGTTTACCTAGGTATCTCAACCTGTTTGATCCCAATACCTAGACTAGGTAGATATTGAAATGCCTACAACAGCTCAAAACAATAATATGGCCTATCAGTCCAAGGATGCTTATCCGCGACCCGACTTCGTTCATACAAATCACAGATGGGCCCCAATCAATGATAAGTGGTCCATTCTCTTCGACGATAATGACATCGGTCTGAAAGAGAATTGGCATATTAATGGCGTGCCTGACAAGGTGACGAGTGGCCCAACGCCGACCAATGGCGGCGGTAACATCGAGACGGAAGCTCAACGTCTCACCGCATTTCCAGAGCTAATCGCTAAGGGGTTCGAGACCCGAAGGGGCCAGACCCGGGAGAACGTAAAGAAGCCGATCAACGTACCATTTGTCTTTCAGACTCCGGCCTCGGGCCTTCATGAGAAGGAGGCCCATGAAGTCATGTGGTACGAGAGGCCGGTCTCGGATCCCCGCGCCAAGCCCGAGATTGAGGCTGGTGACCGTGTGCTGGTCCGATTTGGCGCTGTCGATTATGAGGTCACTCTCTGGGCATCGGGACAACTTGTCGGCGAGCACAGGGGCGGACATGTGCCCTTCGATGTGGATGTCACCGATGCTCTGACCAGTACTTGGAAGAGTA
Organism: Xylaria nigripes; assembly: GCA_022984845.1. Classification (NCBI taxonomy): domain Eukaryota; kingdom Fungi; phylum Ascomycota; class Sordariomycetes; order Xylariales; family Xylariaceae; genus Xylaria; species Xylaria nigripes. The sequence goes on along the minus strand of JAJJKC010000011.1, from coordinate 852,129 downwards.
CCGGCAAAGGCGAACTTCAGCTAGTCTTGCGTGTCCGGGATTCGCCGTATGATCTCGACCAGCCACGCGGGAAGCAATACTGGGCTCCCCAACCTGAGAGCATATTCTATACCCCATCAAGCGGCATCTGGCAGCCTGTCATCCTCGAGGTAGTGCCTGCTACGCGTCTTGGTAACAGCAGTGCGGGAACGGTGCTGAGATCGAATGACATTTATAATGGCTTGCTGGACGCAGAAGTGGCCGTACTTGGGCGTAGAGCCGGGCATGCCTACAGTGTTGAGATTGACGGTAGCCTTAACGGGTTTCCAATTGCAAAAAAGCGAGAGAACTTGCCAAAAGACAAGGACTATGCTCTGGTCAAAATCCCCTTGGCCCTGAAGGGTGATCAACAGGAGAGCGCACCGCAGTCTGTAATGAGTATTGCGCCTTTTGACAACACTGACTGCTGGCATAATGGGCTAGCTCTCTGGTCACCAGATCATCCCACTCTCTATGATCTCGTAATTCGACTGTATGACGCGGATAATAAGGTCATAGATGAAGTCAAGACGTATACAGGTTTCCGACACCTCGATTGGAACGTGGGTGATGGGACATTCCGCCTCAATGGCAAGCCGCTTTTCCAAGCTCTGTGCCTTGACCAAGGCTACTGGCCGGAGACAGGCATGACTCCTCCCACCCCGGATAGTTTGAAGTTGGATATTGAACTTTCAAAGAAGATGGGCTTCAACGGATGCCGCAAACACCAGAAGGTCGAGGATCCCTTGTTCCTCTATTGGGCCGACAAGCTTGGATACTTAGTTTGGGGTGAAATGGCGAACGCTTACGAGTTCAGTGCTAGGTACAAGGATCGGATGAACCAGGAGTGGACCGAGGCCGTTAAGCGCGATATCAACCATCCGTCTGTCATCACGTGGACGCCGGTAAATGAATCCTGGGCGTACCCAAACCTCAAGGATAGTGTTGAGCAGAGGGATCACATTCGCTCGCTGTACTATATAACAAAGTATGTATTGACCCTAACTCACCCTGATTTAGTCCTCTTGATTCCATCAAATATAGCCTCAATGGTCACTAAGTTTTGGTGACCTCTTATCTGACCGATCATAGGTCTCTTGATTCTACACGTCCAGTAAACGACAATTGCGGCTGGGAACACGTCATAACGGACCTAAGCACATTCCATGATTACTCGGACGCGTCAACACTGTCCGAATCCTGCGCAACACTCGAGCGAACACTTGACCGAAACTGGGTCGGACGGGCTATGTGGTTAGGCCCTATTGGAGATAGAGAGCCGGCAACAAAGCATCGTCCTGGGGCCCCGATCATGAATACTGAATTTGCTGGTGTCAACATCGCGTCGACCGGTGTCAAGAGCGAGGAAATTCAGCCACAGGGCGGCGGCGGTGACTGGGGATACACGACTGCGAGCGATGCAAGCGATCTGCTGAAACGTATCGAAGCCCTCGTTAAGGCGGTCATCCAAGGCAGCCACGTTACCGGGTTTGTATACACGCAACTGTGAGCACCCCCTGCTCCTCCGTAGCACGCACTCTCATCTCACATTTCCTGCTAACTTCTATTGCTTAATAGGTCCGATATCGAACAAGAGGTGAATGGCGTGTACTCATTTGATAGAAAGGAGAAGATCCCAGCTGCTGAGGTGAAGAGAATCTTTGATGCGGCACGAGAAAGCTACTATGAGAACCTTGCCAATAGAATCTAGCGATGAGCTTTGTTCCCGTTGTGTGTTGCAAGGTCGACGGGAGATACATATGTAGGTACATCGTTCAAGATTTCACATGAGGCAAACTTGTATATGGGTATTCCAACATTCTTCGAAATAGTAACGGCTTTTAACGAGGCTGGCTCCTTGTTTAGCCTGACTTACACATGCATTCATCCATATTAAACCAAAATAACATTTTGGATTTCTTTCTTTTCAATAACAATATTGCCAGCACTCTATGTACCTAATGTATAAGTGCCTAGGTACCTAACCTACGAAGTACATATGTAAGTAATACTTCTCCGTAGGCAACATACCAAGCCCCACTACAGTGGGGCCTCGGAAAAATATTAAAGCATCCCATGACAGGCACATTATGTAATAACTTCATCCAACGCCGGTACGAAGTACCTCCAGAGGTAGCTTCGTTTGAGATGCTGAGCTCGATGAACTACTCTATCGCCGTTTGACCTGCACACAACGCAGATGGCGTCGCTCTACCGCATCGCAGGCTTCAGCGCCAGGCGCCTGCAGTTTGCAAGACCTGCCATACGCGCCTTTTCCAACACTGCCTTGCGGGCTGCCAACGAAATCCATCAGCGAACCACCCTCCAACCTGTCGATCCCGACTTCGCCCATCCTTCCGACCCTTATGGCTTACAACGCCATCATCAACCGGAAGGCAATGCCAATGCCCCGAATGAGAGCAGCGTAAGCGACCGGAAGATTCGCCACTACACTGTCAACTTTGGTCCTCAACATCCTGCCGCCCACGGCGTGTTGCGTCTTATTCTCGAGCTCAGTGGCGAGGAAATCGTCCGCGCTGATCCTCATGTCGGCCTTCTACATCGAGGCACGGAGAAATTGATCGAATACAAGACGTATCTACAAGCACTTCCCTATTTTGACCGACTTGATTACGTGTCCATGATGACAAACGAGCAATGTTATTCCCTCGCCGTCGAGAAGCTCCTCAACATCGAGATTCCAGAGAGAGCAAAGTGGATTCGCACCATGTTTGGCGAGATCACACGTATCCTAAACCATCTCATGTCTGTCCTTTCCCACGCCATGGACGTTGGTGCACTGACACCTTTCTTGTGGGGATTTGAGGAGCGAGAGAAGCTGATGGTATGTTCGGCCTGTTATCATGAGATCTACCCTGTCCGCTTGCGCAGCGCTGTTTAGCTTGTTAAGGCTAAAACGTAACTTTATTCGATGCCAGGAATTCTACGAACGTGTCTCCGGCGCCCGTTTGCACTCTGCCTATGTCAGACCTGGTGGTGTCCACCAAGATATTCCTATCGGTTTGCTCGACGACATCTACCAGTGGGCCACGCAATTCGGTGACCGCATTGATGAAACAGAAGAGATGCTTACAGACAACCGTATCTGGATTCAACGGTTGAAGGGTGTTGGTGTTCTTCCCGCAAGTGAAGCTCTCAATCTCTCTTTCACTGGCGTTATGCTGCGAGGTTCTGGTGTTCCGTGGGACGTCCGGAAGAGCCAGCCCTACGACGCCTACGACCAGGTCGAATTCGATGTTCCCGTTGGTATCAATGGTGATTGCTACGACAGATACTTGTGCCGTATGGAGGAATTCCGGCAATCTCTTCGTATCATCCACCAGTGCCTGAACAAAATGCCGGCTGGTCCTGTTCGAGTAGAAGATTACAAGATCTCGCCACCCCCGCGAACTGCGATGAAGGAGAACATGGAGGCGCTCATTCACCATTTCCTCCTATATACTAAAGGATACAGTGTGCCACCAGGAGAGACTTATTCGGCAATTGAGGCGCCAAAGGGAGAAATGGGTGTCTATCTCGTCAGTGACGGTAGTGAGCGACCGTACCGATGCTCTATCCGGGCGCCTGGTTTTGCCCATTTGGGTGGCTTTGACCATGTAGCAAAGGGCCATCTTTTGGCCGATGCCGTAGCTGTAATTGGTACTATGGATCTGGTGTTCGGTAAGTCGTTTAAGTGCTATTACCTCTCGAATCCCATGACTAACTCAATTACAGGTGAGGTTGATAGGTGATGTGCTCACGAAGAATAGATCAGATTCAGATAGGGACCTTCAATGCATTTTCCTTTTCATTTGTACAAATATTAGCCGGAGACGATTGCCATAACCCGTCTCGCCCCCTTGTCCTAGAGGCTATTCACCCCCACTTCAGGCAGGCAACAGGTGTCCGGTAAAAACAACCATTGCACATATACCTCGATTGTCCTTATCTTTTTGGATTTTCTACGTTTTCATATCGCCGAGGAGGTAAGCAGACCTCCTCTGGTTAGATAGAAGAGAGACAAATGATAGGACCCAAAGCATTTAGGTGTACAATGTACCTCAGGCTAAAAGAGCACAAGCCCAAACAAAACCAGTTGCCGCGGCTCTTGCCAGTCCCTAAGCCTTGTTACATATATATACAGATGGCACGAGTAGTCCATTGACGTTGAGCTATAGGTTTGTTTTCCCTGGAAACACTTCCATTGCACAGATTGGGAGCAAGTAGCGGCTGGGATTACGCACGGCACACTCTTCCTTTATAAGCCCCATCTCTAGATCCATCTAATCTAATCTATCCTGTAAGCTATTATAATACAGCGAGCGGGGTAAGAAGGCGGTTATGTATTGCTGGAAAAGGGGGGGGAATTGTTAGGAGACATAGGAAGATGATTTACTTCACCCAGCCTAGTCAGAGTCCGTGGGGGAAAAAAAAAAATAATGTTTGCAGTCAAATTCGCTGCCGTATCCATATTGATCAATCAGCTAGATCCGTCGCCGCTCACTAGGTCGGAAATGAAGAAGACGCATAGACAGGGTTCGGACGTTGAGTCGAGGCGGCGGACGGCTCGCAATGTGTCTTACGGTACATTTTCTTCATTTTCCTTTCACCCCATTTCGATCGGGTGTGTTCAGGTGTGTTCAGGTCCCAGGAAGATGTTGCTATCTCATGCATTTCGTCCGAAACGGCTCTGTTTGCCTGGCTCTTCGTTCTTGCCGTATGGATGATCTTTGCTTTGCTGGTCATAGTTGTCGTCGGCATCCTTCACAACCAACCTTGGTTTTCTGGAACTGTGTCGGTGTTATATTGTGTCGACTTTTTGCTCGGTGTGATGGGATTGACCGCTGCGTATATATGTGGGAGGCGGAGAAAAGCCACCGGAAAGTTGAAAACATCATCAATCGCCAGGGAATTATCTGATCCGCACCACGTCCTACAATACAGCCGAAACAGACAGAGAATAATAACCAGGAAGTGCGAGGGATGTCATCGTATCAAGTTCTAGCATAGTGTAGGCAGATGCGATTTGATGGGTTTATGAAAAGGTTTGTATTGGGTATCATAAGTTAGGACTACTTTTTTTATGCTAAAGCCAGGAAATCAGGAAAACTGAGACCACGTATATACAGGCAGTCGTCCCTTTGGACGTAGAATTGTGAAATATGAGCTCGTAGGCCACTTCCCTCGAGACATTATGATAGCGATAGATGCCGGTTTGCCCCGATGCCCTCTCTTCCGAGGAAAGTTCTAGGCAACCTGTCAACCTGGACGTGATAATCATGAGGAACGAAATTGAAATGAAGATAGCAAAGTATTGTTTTGTTTCATGAAATTTGGATATGGTGGGAAAATTCGCTTGGTAACGTATTCGTGTAGTTCAGATGAGAAATCGGTCGTAAAGCATGTCGATAAAGGCGAATGTGTGTAGTTTTGTCAATTCCGAAGTTGCATGTTGAGAAGGGGGTTTCTAGAACTCGGATGACAGTCGACGCCTTCTGGCGGGCGGGGAGCCCAAGTCCAATTGGAGGGAGCACTGCGCAAAGTCCCCAGCATGCGATTCACCTTCGGGGCCGGCGCCAATAGGAAAGCCGGCGACGGTGGACTCCGGTCGTTGGTACTCCACGGTGGAGGGGAATTTACTCTCTTCCATGACATCACAAGCAATTGGGTTGCCGGCGATGGGGATGCCTTCTCTCTGGTAGTGTATTGTCTGGACATCTACGGGATGGCCTTGATATCTTGCGGTATCTGGTCCTATAGGTCCGAGTATCTCATCCAGGAGCGACCCTGGAGGACCGTCCATAGCCCAGCGCGCGACATGTCCGACAGGGGTCCGATTATAACCGTATGGGTTTTGCGCTCCAACATCAGGGTTCATTGTGTTGGTCTCTGCTTTTTCATAGTTGGTCCCCTGCCATGCAGTCGAAGTCGTGGGATTGTAATATGCCGTGGGCTGTGTGGGTTCGAAGCTGGTATGATGAACTTGATGTGACGATCTTGAGTGCTCCATTTCAGCAGTATCGTTTGCACCTAGAGAATTGTATGAGTCAAAGCCGTCTCAACTTTCGATAGAAGGTATCGTTGGTCTTACCTTCGTATCTCTCAACGTTCAAGGGTTGATACTTCTCAAAGCTCACAGGACACGTGCAACGGCCTGTCTGGTGAAGCTTGGCGTGGTCCTTTGTCCATTCTGCCGCATACAAACTTGTGAGTCGAACGGCGACTTCAACATTTCCTCCAACCTGGGCCTCTGTGAACAATGGTAGAGCATTGCCTCTCTGGGTTTGCTGTGTGAATTGTTGGTTGGCACTGTGACTAGTTGTGGGAACTGCAGGAGCCTCTTGCCGAGAAGGACCAGAATAAAGGTTCGAAGTATCGGCAGGACCAGTTTCGGTTCTGTTAATAGATTCGTTCTCGCCGGCAGATCTATAGATCAGTCGCGGCTGCTGCAGTGCTGGGAAGATCACCTCGCAATCACATGCGCCGCGCTCGTGCATCCAACGGTGCTCGCATTCGGCAATGTTCACCCTCCTTCCATGCATAATTCTATTGCATGGATGGCACATTGTGTTTACCAAGAAGGGTCGACATGCTGGCGTAGGACAGCATGGGTTTGTGTGTAGGTGTGTGGTCATTGGGCAAGGGCGGTTGACTGCCGTCGAGGTATGCCCGCAGACATAGGCGAGATACTCGACGAAGCACATTTTGACGAGGTAGAAACGAATAATTACCTTGGGGGAAATAGATACTACCGAGCCTCAAATATTGATCGAGATGTCAACAGGGCTTGTAGACAGGTGTAAGGATGAAAGGGATAGGCACTAGTTCTCTCGTAGATAGATGTATCTTCCCTCCCTTACTAAAATAATAGAAATAAATAAATTATGAAAATAGAATTAAGTAAGAGAAGGGGAGAGAAGACGGAAGAGAGCTATTTGTAGTTTTGGTCAAAGGGCTATTTTGTTCTAGATGTGAGCAAGGTAGAGAGAAAATATGAAGAGAGACGTTTCTGGAGGGGGGTTGCGAGGTGATACAATGTTGGAAGGATTAATGTTGCAGAGGGAATGGCCCGCCTTGTGATTATTCCGGGAAGAAATCCACACTTGCCTTTTGCCTCTTGCCTCGAGCTTCGAGCCTCTTGCCTCTTGTCTCTTGCTTCGAGCACCTTCAGGCAATCACGACGTCTGTACCATGGAATTGGGAAAGTGTCTGACTGACTAACAGATTCAAACATCAAGTAGTTGCTTGACCAACGGTTCGTCAATGTACACAAGCTTTATCTTGGCCCTTCCGGTTCGCCGAGATTGGTACTTACGAGGTGGTTCTGACGCAAGCATCTACCAGCATGCGATCGCACCATCCCGCACGGCCCCTCTGAGCCTGGGTTACAATCACTCAGTTGTGGTCTTTAATGACAGGTCCTTGTCATAAGAGAATTTGTAGCCGTGACTAACCTACTGCCCTGGTGTTCAGACGTAGATAGGCAAGTCTCAAAGAAGCGAACCTTCCTCTCCTTTGAACCCAGATCATCACTTGATGACAGTCACGGCATGTACCTCCCTTATTTAGAGATATTATCGAGCCTCAAATCAAAAGTACAGTGTAGCACGGCCTAGCTTACAAGTAGATGGGTGTCATGTCGAATCCGAGACTACAACGGGCAAGTTATTAGTAAAGGCTCCTTCTGGTGCAACCCAAACTCCATCGACTGCCTTGATCAACCTGAGCGGTCGTATCGTGATGCTCTCCCTCCTGTTGTGACGCAACGGTACTTTCCCTGGCAATTATAGCTACCTAAGCTATCTACCGGTCAAGCTTGTTCAACATGGAGTTGTACTAACCATGTACCATGTTCTATCAAATAATTGGGGTTCATGCCTGACCGCTTGAATGGGAATGGAGAGAGCATGGATGGCTCGAGTAAGTTGAGTGACTGAATCCGGAGATACGCTAGGTTCCGGGGATCTTTGAAAACTTGGGCTCCTGGTTCCTGGCAGTGGACTCAGTTGGAGATTGGGTTCGGCTTTACAAAGGTGTATTGAATAGAAAACTTCGTTTATCTTACCATGGTATCAATGAAGCAGTCCGGACACCGGACGGTGTCTTGTCCTTCGTAAACGACGGTGTAGATAAAGGATTAGTCGGCGAGGCGAGGGCTTCATCAGGATGCAAAAGCCATCTGTTGTGAAGCAAGTCGTTGTTACACTCACTGGCCAAGCCCTGTCGTGTAGAGAATTTGCACGAGAGACGTGAACCAAGGGCCTACCTGAGGTGGTTTACTGTCCCCCTTTGTAGTAAGTACGTACCTAGTACTGTGGTGAATCTGCCGGCCGAGTACGATTACCACGTTCCTTACCCCATACCACTACCTCACGCAAGCAAACTTTTACAAAGAGTAGATATTAACAAGCAAGTCGGCAGGGTCGAAACAGCGTAAGGGCGGGGAGTTGTTTCTATTTTGGCGACAGGCTTAGGGGTGAAGCAGAAACGATGCTCCCGGAGTTCCGGATCTACATCAAGGACAGACATATGTATAAGTGGACCAACTTGAGCAGGTTGAGGCACTGTGCTAGCCTATAATATGGACGTTTTGGCGGCTGCAGTGAAGTTCTGGGTGTAACTGGACGTTTAGATGTTATGCAGACGATTCAGAGAGAGTACCCGAGTAACTAATAACGTACGCCGAACCACCCATATTTATCCGATATCCGAGGAGGTAAAATGTCCTCCTGGTAGTAACTTATCGTATGAAGCCTTCGTGATACGTATGTTCGCGCTTATTCGTGTTCAAGCAGAACGAATCCGTACAAATGCAGGTCATCTATTATAAGCCACAGTCAAAGTAAACCAGCGAACATTCGTATTGACCTAGAATGTGATTATTAGTAGCCTAACGAATGCTAGAAGCCGTAGAAAACCTGTTGTACAGCTTCAGGGGCAAGTGGGAACCGTTGTTGTCGTCCTAGATACGGAGATCCGTTTCATGAAAAAAAAATTTCATGCATGCTATCCTGATAGTCTTGCCAACCTATAACCATCTGTGATTGAATGATGCTGGTTATTAATATAGAAATTAAATCAAATGAAATAGATAAACGACTGCCTTGGCGGCGCTCCGCGAATTAAAGAATTCGGGGCCAGGCATCGTAGGGAATGCTGACGGGTAGGTCAGGATCTGGTCAGTTCTGTGTGTATCTGCTAGGACCAAAGAAAGCCGGCACGATAATCTAAAGCCACCAGTGACTTTCTCGATACTTCAGAGGAGGCTCCTGGAGTATATCTCCTAATTATGAAAAAGAAAATTCCCTGAATAATATTGTTTAAAATTGCGTGATTGTTTGACAATCGTACTAACGCCCTAACCAAGAGAGGACCTAACCACTTATTAGGGCATAAAATGATGCGAGCACACTTCGATAGGGAATATTGATGGGACCTTATTGAACCAGAGATAATATCCTGGAGATCAGATAACAGTGGCAAGTCTCTGGGGCGCGAGAAAGGCCCGAAAGAAAAGGCACTTCGATCCTAATGTGAGGATCTCTCCCTATGGTCTATTCACTAAAGACCCGTAAATACGGGGTATTCACCTATCGACCAACGGCTCGGAGGTGATCAATTAACACGCTGGCAAATCGATGGTAATTCCGAACCACTGCTGCCAGCAAGCCAGCACTACTGTCCATACCGTAGATTGCACCACCATGTTTGTGAGCAATTCTCACCTTTAATATTAATCTACTAAACGTACTGTGCAGGCCAGTAACCAGGAGAAAGATCTGAATGGCGAATGCGCACCCCGCAGCTTAACAATTCGCCTTACCACCCGATTCTTCTCGAGAACGGTCCAAAACACGGGCCACTTATTTAGCTAATTCTGTGCCCATCCAGTTCAGAGAATGAGGCTCTTGTTTATCGTATCTATGTTTGCATGGGTGCGTTAGGCCCTATTCTACATTCCCCCCGAACATACCAATCACAGAAGCGAAAGGAAAAAGACCGACCCAACTACGGACCGAAACATGCTAAAAGACCGAGCCAGTGTTCTGTTTTTATCTCTTGGTAAATTCCCGAGTCCCAATTCGTTTCTAACTGGATGCCGCTTTCTATAGTCCCATCATGCCGCCGCCGTTTTCGTAATCCCGTTCAAAGCCTCCGCACACCTCTGCAACAAAACCTCTTGATCCTCAAGCCCAACCGAGATACGGACCTGATGTTGCACCAGACCGTACGCAGCGTGGACTTCGGGGTTCTCGTTGCCGTATACGATGAAGTTGTACGGCATGGCGAGGGTCAGATGGGCACCGAGATGGGGCCCCTGGAAGAAATTCACAGTGTTCAGGAACGCGGCGGTCTGCTCAATATTCTCGAACTCGATGCTCAGGAGACAGCCGTAACCAGGGAAAGGATAATCCGCTGTCGGCGTTCGCAAAAATTCCTTGAGATAATTGGACCCCGGGGAATAGGGGGGATACCATACTCGCTTGACGGGACTGGTGGCGCCCAGGGAGAGGGAGTGGAAGTAAGAAGCTAATGTGCTGGCGTTGCGGTTATAAATGGCGCACCGGGTAAAATAATCACTATTATTCGACAGTAGACACGCTGCGTCTGCATCGAATAATTCGTTGTGGAAGCTTGACGAGATTGCCTGCTTCAGGACCGGATACGCGCGTACACTGTTCGGGTTCACAACCACGGATCCGCCCATGACGTCTGCGTACCCCGAGAACGACTTCGTCAGGGATGTCAAGACAATGTCTGCAGCAGAAAGGAGGTCAATGTTGGCAAATGAGCCACAAGTGTCATCTACCACTAGGAAGAAATTATATTTGTCGGCCTGTGAAGAACATCAGCGGATCCACTCGGCTGCCCCAACGGCAAAAGGGGGAGAAAGGAGCAAGGAACTTCAAGTGAGATAATCAACGCACCAATCTTCGCAATCGCATCAAGTCCACGCTGACCAGGATGGGATTACTAGGGAACTCGGTAAACACGAAACTGCACTCGCCGCCGCCCGCAAGATGCATCTCGAAATCGTCAACACTAGCATCGTCCGCAAGGCCGTAATGCTTGATGCCGCCCACTCTCTCCTCAAAGATCTGGAACGTGCTATGGAACACAGCACCGAAGACAACCGTCGGACCAGCCCGCAGCGTCGAAATAGCCTCGTGTAATCTGCAGATAGCCGCCATCCCCGTCTGGTAGAGGAATACGTCATCGGCTTGCACCGCCTTCTCGTGCTCGCTGGCGCAGGCTCGCATCATAAGACTGGCAATGCGCTTCTTCAGCGCGGTGTGATTGTCTGTCTCGGGAAGAAACGTTGGTTTTGGGACGTCGATGCCGCCGGGGAACTCGCCCATGTTTACCATCGAGTCAGCATATGGGAGTAGTGACTCAGCCAAGCGCGAACTGAAGCCTAGCCCACCGTTCTGCCATTGAAACATGGCCCCCCCGGCCTTGGCGAGCGGAAACCCGACCACGTAGAACCGCACGCCGTCGATCTCGGCGACGTAATAGCGGAGATCAGAGGCGTCCAGGCGGTTCTCTTTTCGGAAAGCCGAGACGGCGTATGCATGATTTGAGAGCAAGGCGCCCCCCGACAGGAAGGCAAAGCACCCGTAGCCCTCGGGCAGGGAAAGTCTCTGCGCTATTGAGCCGCAGAGCTATAGGGGACTGTATCAGCTGGGTTTCATGCACAAATTAAAATCTATATCAAATAACCATATATACTCACGGCCGCTGTGAGCCCGAAAGGAGAAAACCGAGGGTAGATGGACTTTAGCAACGTGAAAACGGACATATCACGGTTTCGGAAACGCTCGGCCACTTTCCAGCCCGGCAAGTGCATTGTTATAGTATGCGGGCCATGAGGCGGGATGGACTGTCCGATCTCGACAGTCGAAGGATCAATGGCTGATGACGACATGATGGTATCTTTTTACCCGGTTGGATATAGGTATATATATCTAGAGAGAGATGGAGAGAGTATACAGATGACCTTCAAAATACATCTACGTACTCCGGTAGGTAGGTAGGTTAGGTAGTTGGTATGAAGTAGGATCCGCAGTCAACAGTATACCTGCTATTTAGGGATTCTCTATCTACTTATAATACCATACGTATAGGTAGGGTAAGTGGCTTGACCAACGGATCCATTCAGCTTCTTACGGATCCGTACGTCCGTACGTTTATGTGTGAATAGCCTACCTAGCGAGCCATATACCTGCAGGTCGTACTTGGCCATCTTGAGAAGACATTACTCGCGCGAGGTGGATAGCACCATAAACATTTTACGCTAGATAGGCGTGACGGAAGGCTGGCGTCATGCGTCCGTACGGAATACAGCAGGTAAGGTAAATAGGGTAGGTATCGCATTCGACGGGACAGGTGACTGTTCCGTAGACGTAAACAAAAACCTATAATTAGAGTCCGAGGGAGCTACGGACGTAATATCGAAAGTGATCTACCTAGTCAAATATGGGAATGATAAATACATCTCGCGAGTCCTTGCTGATTTTGCTCGCAGCCGGCAACTTCCAGTCTCACAAAGCAAGCCAAGTCTCAGTCAATATCCAATCATACTGCCGCCTACATACGAGAAAAGAATAATGCAGATTCGGTACGGGTCCGTAGTCAAATCAGCCAATCCACTTAACTCGGGTCCCTCCCCTCTTCCGCACCCTTCACTCACCACAAACTGCGATCCCTACCTTCGAATGCAAAGTTCAACGCGACGCCAAAGAACAATGCAATACATAGGACGGTTGGCCCTATCTTGTCATAATACTTGATCACCTTGCGTTCTCGGATCCCCCTACTCCGGTATAGGTAAATGCCGACTGAGTAACAAAGTGCCAGAACGGCTAACAGTGTGAAGACGCCCGCCGCCGCGAACGCTAATGCCGTTGACTTCTGGCCAAAATTGAGCAGCGTAGCTGCAATGGCCCCAACATAAATAGAAAACTCAAGCTATGATTTCGTTAGTAAAACCAATTCAATTCGTTCACAAGCGAGGTGTAGAACTCACCCAGCCAAGGAACGTTCTCTCCGCAGCGAAATAGACCTTAGGCTCGACCCTGACCGGGACGTAAATTTTCTTGCCCTTGGGTGCCTTGAATCTCTTGTTCTGAATTTCCTGACTGCCAAAAAACATCTGATTACGATTGCTCCGCGGTATGGCTGAAGCTCGGGGTCGGGGGACGGTGGCCTTCAGTACTTGTAAGAGTCCGCGTCCTGTTGCTTGGGCGTAGCTCTGTGCTACCGTCAGGAAGTACGTCCACCCGCCTATCCTTCTCGCCTCCTCAATCCGATCTTCTTCACTTGTTTCATCTTCCGACTCATACAAGGGATAGTCGGCATCAGAGGTCAAGGCCGACGCGGTCTGCCCCTCCACATCGCCAGGTACCACAGTCGGCTCATCACGTGATGGACCATTGTGACTACCAGGTGTATCCTCGGCCCTTTGCGCTCGGGATTCTTCCGCATCGGAATCGTCGTCCTCCTGGTCAGATGCAGCACCGCCACTTGACGTATGATCTGGTCGCTGAATGCCAAAATCGTGTGTAACGGGTTTGCGAATATCGACACCCATCTGCGGCATCCAGTACGGAAGTAAATGGATACGATCTGGAAATAAAGAAGCCGTGCCATGAATGAACTTGGAGAACTTGGGCACAGCCTCGACGAGATGACTGGAGATTAGCTGGCGAACCCACTCTGGGGGTTCTTGGCCATGCTGTGTCTGTAACTTCACTTCAAGAACAGCATAAGGAAATCGTACAATATCCCCTGGTGGCAGCTGAGAGAAAGGATAATCAATTCCTATGTCCATTCGTCTCCAATTGTCACCAGAGCGTCTATGTCCATCCAGGTTGTCCTCACGCACCATTGTCAGCTCGGTGTCGAGGGAAATTCGTACTCGAGCATCGGCGGGTAACTGAAAAGCTGTTCGGTTATAGAAAGAACGACAGACTGGACGGTAGCCGCGTTTTAGGACAGAGTATTGAATTTCTCGGGCGAGACTTTCATCCTCCGCAATGGCTTTCTCGGGTTTCTTCCCATCTTTCCGAGCCTTTTCAAAGAGCGCAGTGGGGAGGAGGTCGCCCCTCATGTACGCATTGACGTTCTTCTCCTTCATGGAAAATCGTGCTTTAACGGACTTCTCGCCAGTCCAGTCCTCGCGGTGAGTCTTGCGCTCAACAAATATTGTATCATTCTGCATGCCACCATACCATCTTAGACGGATAGCCTCTGCGCCCTCTGTTTTCTTCAGTCGCCCTTCGTACAGATCCCATTTATCGGGGTTGTCGTAGTATATTGAGGTAATGGCCGAATCTGCAGCCTCGAATTCTTTACTGGCGTTGAAAACGAGAACCGGGAGGTGTTTGAGGATGATGAGTTTCAATTCAGTGACATTGTCTGGGTGTACCCAATATTTCGTGGTTTGACGGACGAAGCTACCCTGGCTTCCACCGGCTGCGCTGTCGCCTATAACTGGGTTTCCACGCGTCCGGACATTATTGTACATGCTGGATAGTTTGACGACCTCGGCATCAAAATCTTCGTTGTAGAACGGCTTTTGCTTGAGAGCAGCATCAAAGGCCGGCCGAAGATGCCAGTTAGTCATTTTCTGTACTACTCGTGAGCTTGACCATCCAGTCGCCTCGGTAAACGGATAAGGGCATGAGGGGGACGAACATCGTGCTTCTTAATTATCTTATAAAAGCCCGTGTAGTTCAACTGAACATATTTGGCGAGATCGTGAACATCGGCAATAATATCGCTCAGCTCCTCCTCCAGCAAAATAAAATCTTCCTCAGATGGGCCTTGCTCGTTCAAGCCTCGCATTGTAGTTCTGGAGACCACTTCCCTGACGGCTCGTTCGCTGGCGGCTATGCGGCGTTGTATCTCGGACTCCTTGACCTTCGTCTTCGTGTAAACCTTTTCAAGTTCAGCGTAAAGCCTCGAGATAAACGCCTGCTCGTGTTCCTCAGTCCAGCGGTCGTTCTGTTGGGCCTTTTGGTTGTTCTTCACAGCAGAGGGTCCGGCTCCATTCCCATCCTCGTGCCTATCAAGACCGGACGCCTTCTTGAGCTCGGTCTTAAGTTCATTATAGTCGATGTAGTACCACTGATATTCGCGGATGATGCTGGAGCGCAGCTGCTGTCCAAACTTCATGGCGATGAGGCCCGGGCGGGCGTGCCACGTCTATTCCGGGAAGGTAAAGAAACTGAGAAGTGTTGCTTGACCGGTACGGAATGCAAGTCTCTGATCACCCGAATGGCGCAGAGGCAAATGATAAGTGGATTTCTCTCGGACAACACAAACACAGAATACGACCCAAAAATGAGTCTGGAGAAGCGCGCAGCGTAGAGACAAAAGAAGCAAGTTGGATATGATGCATGCGATTCAAATGCCTAACCTGCCTAACCTACCCATGATCTAGGTAGGTACACTACCTTCCGACATATGTACAAGTATGGAATATGGACGAATAGGTACTGAAGAAACGTAATGATCTTGAGCAATCGACGTAGAGGTATCTTGTACCTATGATATCGGCTCTCTGGCTTGCTGGGGGGGTGGTTGTGCGTTGCGGTTGGCATAGAGTGGGTGTGCCTAGCGTCCGGCAATGGAAGACGGCCCAATGAGAACGAGATTGCTGGTGGGTTCGGTTGCTTTGATTGGACGGATACGGAT
Organism: Xylaria nigripes; assembly: GCA_022984845.1. Lineage (NCBI taxonomy): Eukaryota > Fungi > Ascomycota > Sordariomycetes > Xylariales > Xylariaceae > Xylaria > Xylaria nigripes. The sequence goes on along the minus strand of JAJJKC010000011.1, from coordinate 836,412 downwards.
ACGGATCCGCACTTGGAGGCTGGAGGCTCTCCACAAAAACGTTGTGGCAATTTCTGTTTAAGACCGCGAAGACGCCGCAGGGCGCCAGGGACAACTGCCATTGAAGGATTGGCCAATCATGCATGGTTTCAAAGCACGTTTTTCGTCGAGGCTTCGGTCTTGTTCGCGGCGTGGCTGGTACCTACCTATATGTAGGGCATCCAACCTTCGGATAGGTACCTAGGTAGGTAGGTAGGTAGCCATCCACTTGTACTAGTCCACGAGGACACCATACGGGCCGAATCGGTCCGTCATAGCTACCTGGTAGTGCCCGCTCTACACTTTTACATCTACCTACCTACCTATCTGCACGGAAGATTCCGTGCCTGCCCTGACCCCGCGCATGCCCCGCAGTCACCTGGTAGGTAGTAGGTACCTAGGTACTATTTACCTTAGGTACCCAGCAGCTTTGTACAAGTACCTACGGACCTACCTAAGGTAATTATTGTACATTTATTTACTTCGTACATGCTGGCGTGTGTACGGACGTACATACCGAGTTTAATCCGCATCTCAAGACCGGGAAAACGTCAATTGAAAAAATAAAAATAAACATAAACATAAAAATAAATAAATAAATAAAACAAACTAAAAAGTAACAATGCCCGACGACACAGTTGCCACGCGCATCCCGACCACCTGCCCTGCCTCAATATCGGAAATCCTCCGTTGTGCCTGGCAGCACGATCTAGCCAATCTTAAACCTCTTCTTTCCACACCTGGTCGCGCCAGCGTGCAAGAACCGACAACCGGCGAAACTCCCCTCCACGCCGCCATTCGTTCGTGCGGCGCGCACACACCTGGCAACAATGAGTCGCTCGAGATCGCCAAGGCCGTAGTGCGCGAGCTATTCCTCAGCGGTGCCATCTGGAACGACGTTGATAGCAACAATGAGACGCCCGGATGTGTCGCGGCGCGGTTAGGGCTCAACGAGCTCTACGCCTTATGCGTTGAGGCCGGTATGCGCGCTGAGTTGTTATTTGGCTTGTTAGAGGGTTACGAGGAGCTAGATTCTATGGTTGATGACGAGGCCGACGAGGACGGCGGCGCCGACGACGTAGATGTGCAACCAAGTACCCAGGACCAACATGACGCTCCGCCCGAGGACATTATTCTTGAATCGGATCCCGATCGCGCGTTCTGCCCGCCGAAAGTCAAAGACACGATAACGAGCGAGGCGTACCTGCGCGCAAACCTGACGTACACTGACGGCAAGCTCGTTGATGACGAGCAAAATGGCGTGATGATGGCCTGGGAGACCTCGATCATGCGATCGTCCGTCGACGCATTGCTCCCTGGGAAAGAGGCCGGAAAAAGAATACTGAACATTGGTTTCGGAATGGGCATCATAGACACCATGTTCCACGAAACACGCCCTTCACGCCACCACATCATCGAGGCGCACCCCGAGGTTTTGAAGCACATTGAGAGCAACCCCGACTGCAAATTTGGAAAAGAGTGGGAGACCAGCAGTTCAAGCGATGGCGCATATAAGGTCCATGCCGGTAAGTGGCAGGAAGTTGTCCCCGTGCTACTGGAACAAGGCGAATTATACGACGCCATTTACTTCGATACCTTCGGCGAGGATTACAGTCAGTTGCGTACCTTCTTTACCGAGTACGTTCCCGCACTGCTCGATGAAGGCGGCATTTTCGGTTTCTTTAATGGCCTCGGCGCGGATCGCAAGGTCTGCTATGACGTCTATACCAAGGTTGTCGAGATGCATTTGGCCGACGCCGGACTAGACATTGAATGGAATGAAATGGACGTGGACATGAAAGGTCTAGAGGAAGATGGAAAAGGCGTCTGGGATGGCGTAAAGCGGCGGTATTGGACTTTAGATAGTAAGTCGCCTACCCCAATACGTCTAAATTCTTTATCTTTAACAAGAAACAGGATACAGGCTTCCTATCATCACTTTGATGGGATAGCAAAATGCAATTAAAGCATAACGGCGAAGCTACGCATTGATCGTAGTAGGCATAAGTATATATATTTTTTGGTACCTTGAGAGTCTATCCCGTCCTAGTAGACACTGCGCTGCGCTGTCTCTAAGACACCCTAGTTGCCTTTATATATACAATACACCCTACTCGTTCACTTGAAGTTCTCAGGGTGCAGCACACCACAGACATTGCCCTGAGCAACTCTTTTGACAGTCAGGGCGGCAATCAGTGCGGCGCCCACACCGCTACCGTCTTCGGCGGCCAGAATCTCTACCGGATCCTCCTCGTCTGGGTTAGACTTGGCAGGCCAATCGAGAATCTCGCGCAGGGCCTGGGCGCCCCGAGCTTTGAAGTGAGGATATTTGTTGAAGACGGAACCGTCCGCGCCAACGTGACAAGGTTGCAAGTTCTTCTTGGCACAGATAGCAGCGACACCGCAGGCGGAAAGACGAGCAGCACGTGTACCAATCAGCTCGGCCGTTCGTCGGATGAGTTCGAGCTCATGCATCGTGCAGGTCAGATTGAGTTTGCTTCTAAAGAGGTCTGCGGTTTCTTGCAAGTTCTCGAAAGGATCCCTAGATATATCGTCAGCACAACTAAAACGTTGATGAAATCGTGGGAAAGACCAACTCTTCAATTGCAGACAAGAAAGATGCGTCAAGCGTGTAGGCTTTTCGTAAATGCTGGAGGTCCTGACCCTTAAAGATTGCAACATCCTTGTTGTCATGTAGATCTACCATAACCAGGCGGAAAATTTCGCCCAGGTACAAGCCGGCAATACATTTTTCGAAAGCCTGCTGGCCTGGCCGCGGGGAGTCTCTGTCAATGACAATGTCGTACTTCGTGCGAGGGAGCACTTTGTTCTCGTTGTCGAATGCGCCCCATTCGCAGTTGATGGCCATGGGCATTTCGGGCGGCAGATTCATGTGGGCAAGCTTGGGAATGGAACCACAGTTTTCCATGTATGCAGCGTTACATCCAGTTCCAAAAATACACCCAATCTTCATCTTGGGATCCGTGTAGGCCGATGCAATCAATGTTCCTGTTGTGTCATTGATCAATGCAGAAACGACGATCGGAAGACCCTGTACACGTATTAGTTTTTTTTTTGGGGGGGGGATATCACAGGTGGCTATAGCCCTACACGTTGCGCCAGAGCGGCTTCAAGCATGGGCACGACATTGTTGCCTTCCACACCGTTGATGTCGAAGCCTTTGGTCCATCGCTGAAGAATACCCTCGTCGATATAGTTCTGAGTCGCGGGATAGGAGAAGGTAAAACCGAGAGGAATCTTCCCATGGGTCGGTCCTCTTTCGCTTTGTCGTGTCTCAACAAACTGCTGCAAGCAGTCGGCTATGTACTCCCAGAGCTCTTCCGCGAGACCCGTCTTCAATTCCTCTGGCATACGGTATTTCGATTGAGTAATATCGAACTCGGACTTGTTTTCGGTCAAGGTGATCTCACAGACTCGCAAATTGGTGCCGCCCATATCTAGAGCCAAATATGAGCCGGTTTCGTATCCATCGGGGAAATCCATAACCCAAGTGGGGTTCATGGGCTGATGGCGATTAGTTATATCCCGAGTCCGAGAAGAGTTTCGACAAGACCTACGATGCTACCGCCCTCCACGCTTAGGCCTATAGGTGTCAGTTATTGCGGAGCGCTGATCGTAAGAAGTGGCATACCTTTATCGAGCTCAGAGACAAAATGTTTCGTGATCGCCTTGAGCTTATCCGTGCCAACAGTGAAAGCCTCCTCCAATTCCTTGATCTCCGCTAGGAGATTCTTGGGCACGTCGGCCATCGATCCTATATTGTTGGTAAGTGAGGTAGAACCGATGAAGGATTCAGAAACGCTATCCAAGAAAGTTTTATGTGTTGCATGAACATATAGATGTTGAGTAGTTCACTCGGTTGGCACGTATCATAGATAGGAAGAAGCCTCCTTTGGAGCACCGAATGGAACTTCCACTCTACACGAACAACTAAAAGGAGAGCATGGATATAGGGTACCTATATACACGAATGATTATGTGACTTCATCTCCGCCTCCTTACATTTGAAGAGACAAATAAGTTAGAACAAAGTCTGAGACCTCAACGGTGCTTGGCCCTATACAACCCAGCAGCGCATTGCAAAGATCCGAGACAGTGGGACGAATAAGAAAACCAGAAGGTTAAGTTAAGATCCCAACTCATCAATATCTCTGGTTAAACTTTTTTAAGAACATGAAAAGAAACTTTAAAAATACTTACCCTTACGGGACGCGGTCTTTCTGTGTCCCAAGCCAACCATTGTCGCGGAATTCAGGGAAGGGATAGGGTTATTAGACTGTCACCAAAATCACTGGGGTAGAAGGACTTTAAACCACAGCTCGAACCTCTATATTGAACAGACAAAAGTCCAAACAAAACCAAACTCGACAAAGAAGAATATGCGCAAGAGAGGTGAGGGATTCGTAGGTAGGGCCGGAGGGGTTGATGATGAAGAATTTGCCTAAGCTGGTGTGAGAAGGAGAGAGATGATGTTTCGAGCGCACAGTGAGGGTGACGAAGTTCTGGCGTTGGGTGAGGGGCAGAGCTAAGGTTAGGCTAGGCCATGGTGGTGCTAATAGGTTAGGTAGGTACCTAAGGTTTAGGTAGGTAGGTACCTAGGTTAGGTAGGTAGCTAGGTAGGTAGGTAGGTACCTACGGATCCGTAATTCGCTGTCATTTTTCGATCCACAGATAGGTAGCGTGGATTGATACCTATTCATACATTAGGTATAATGTACGGCTTCGCCTACGAAGTCGATACACTGCCTGTTTATTTACCTATCCGTCCATACCTACCTAAGATACACTACGTATCATGATCGTCACGGCAGAATCCCTTATGTCGTGCACATCAATACTTCGCTTGGTAGGTATGCCATGTGTTGTTGATAGGGTAGGTACCTAAGGTAGTAGTACCTATCTTAGGTACGGACGTAGGGCTCTTACTAATATCATGTGCTCACTTATTAAGTGCCCCTCCTGCCCCTCCTGCTGTTATCCGCCATACAGAAGTGGGTCTCCGTGACCCGCATGCGGCACGCGCACCGATCCCGGCAGCCCAGCAGAAATAAGCCTGAACTTGAACTGTTCATCCTTCGTACGAAGGATGAAAACACAAAAGAAACCGAACGCGCAAAAGTAGTAACTGGGACGAAACGAAGACACAGTACTTGTTAAATACCTATTGTGCCATGGCCGGAAGTAGAGTCCAACTTCATTCAGATAGATCATAATGTCACGAGGTCAAAGAATTCAAAGAATTTTTTAAAAGTTACTTTATTCGGCGTCTTTTTCCTCGCCTTGCCCTATGAACCTGCTGCTGCTGCTGATCATCATCATCATCCCGATCATCCTGACTTTCCTCCCAAATCTCAAAATCGTTCCGAATATCCTTCCCCTCCCACAAATCTCCACAAATGCTGCTCACAGAGCTAAGGCCGGACGAAACTCGAGGGTACGACTCGGCCCTAGGAGGAGGGTGACTCCCTCTATTACTCACGCTACCGGTACCGGACTCAACCCGAAGGCGGTCATTAACGCTACCAGCACCGGATCCAACCTGAAGGCGGTCATTAACGCTACCAGCACCGGACGCAGCCCGAAGGCGGTCATGAACGCTACTAGCACCGGACGCAACCTGAAGGGGATCACTCATTCTATTGTTCACGACTCCAGCACCGGACGCAGCCCGGACGCGGTCTTTAACGGTACCAACATCGGACCCAACCTGAAGGCGGTCATTAACGCTACTAGCACCGGACGCAGCCCGAAGGCGGTCATTAACGCTACTAGCACCGGACGCAACCTGAAGGTGGTCACTCACTCCACGATTCACGACGCCAGCACCGGACGCAGCCCGGACGCGGTCTTTAACGGTACCAACATCGGATCCAACCCGAAGGCGGTCATTAACGCTACTAGCACCGGACGCAGCCCGAAGGCGGTCATTAACGCTACTAGCACCGGACGCAACCTGAAGGGGATCACCCACTCTAATGCTCACGACACCAGCACCGGACCCAACCTGAAGGCGGTCATTAACGCTACTAGCACCGGACGCAGCCCGAAGGCGGTCATAAACGCTACTAGCACCGGACGCAACCTGAAGGTGGTCACTTCTGTTCAAGGCACCTGCAGAAGGTAGTAGAGGTGGGGGTGGAGGAGGTAGAAATGAGGGATATGTAAGTGTCTCATTGTGGCGAACAAAATCAGGGTGACGGGGATGATACCCAACAGGGGGGACGTTCTCTGTACCTTTCTCTCTAACTTCATAACTGCCTAACACGGTTCTTTCGGCTGAACCATTGCGGTTAACAGACTGCCTGTTGATTGTTAGTTGAAAAATAGACAATCTCAGAGCAAACACTTACCTAGTTACAACTTGAATTAGTTGTTCCTGCCCTTCTACAAGGGCAAATAGGATATCTTTAATCTCAGATAAATGCTCGCACAGCTGTTCAATTGAATGCTGCGGAGTCACTTCTCTGGCGCGGCGGGCTCGACGTGTGAGGGGAGCCAGAGTGACGGTAGGCGGCAAGTGATGGTGAGCAGCGCGATGACCAGCGCGGTGGCGAGGGCAACTGGTGATGACCGGCGCAGTGAAGAGGGCGACGCAGTGAAGTGGGCGACGCAGTGATGGGCAACTGGCGATGACCAGCGCAGTGATGAGTGCGACGCAGTGATGGGCGACGCAATGACGAGGGCAACCGGTGATGACCGGTGCAGTGAAGGGCGACTGGTGATGACCAGCGCAGTGAAGGGCAACCGGCGATGACCAGCGCAGTGATGAGGGCGACGCAGTGAAGTGGGCGACGCAGTGAAGGGCAACCGGTGATGACCGGTGCAGTGAAGGGCGACTGGTGATGACCAGCGCAGTGAAGGGCAACCGGCGATGACCAGCGCAGTGATGAGGGCGACGCAGTGAAGTGGGCGACGCAGTGAAGGGCAACCGGTGATGACCGGTGCAGTGAAGGGCGACTGGTGATGACCAGCGCAGTGAAGGGCGACGCAGTGATGGGCGACGCAGTGATGGGCAACTGGTGATGACCAGCGCGGTGATGAGCAGTAGTGATGATGCTACAGAGACAACAAAAAGATGTAATTGTTTTGATGTGATGATGGTGATGATGATGAGACAAAAACAAGAGCGATGAAGAGGGAAGAAATCATCCTCTTTATAGACGATTTTCGCACTCTAGGCGCCCTTCGTACTCGATCTTCTACCTCATTACTTACCTCCCCATGTACAACGCTGATACACAATAATTTTGAAATCAAAGTACGGATCCTATAGAAAAGTCCTTTACAGCCGTATTTGGAATCTGTTAAAGTGCATACCTGACCGGACTTCGAACTATGGTAGACACTACACTACCTACTGCCCATACTGAAAAAGTACGTACTCCAAATACAAGAAGGTACTTTTACACTACACAACCATGAGTCTCGACAGCAACTTCTTCTAAGTGTACAGTAAGTATTTACGTCCGTACCTAAGGGCTTAATTAATGTACGAGCGGGAAGCCATCGAGAAAAGAGTATCTACGTATAGGAGTAGCCACTGTACACAGGTACTACTTACATACAGAACGCAGTAGTAACTTAGGTACATGTACGTAGTGTTAGATACGGAGTACCTACAAGGTTGCTTCTTGTACATAGTATGTATGTATGTGCAGTGAACAGAAAGCCTTTGCAGCCGTATTGACCTAGTGATGACGACGAACCATAGAATATATTTTGGTGGTTACCTGATTAGTCCTTAGGTACGGACGTAATTAAGCCGGTTATGTACAAAGTTGTGTGCTATAACGCGCCCGCACCCCTGTGGCTATTTTAACTACGTACGTACGGATCCGTACTGTATCCTGATTTTGATTTGCCACTATTCTACGGATCCGTAAGACATCTTGGCGCGTTCGGTTTGTTTCGGTCTTCGACCTTTCATACACGGACTACCTACGAAATGAACATTCCCTACGGACGTAAGTACAAATCATTGTGTTCGGATTGTGTGTGAAGTCAATTGGAAAAGTTATTTACCTACACCTATTTTGCGGTCCTTAAAGGATAGTACGGTTCCAACAACAGGCATCAGTATGTACACCTACTCGTGGGTTTTCTTTGTTAGCCTATACAAGAAACAGAGAATCTCAGGGCCGGTTCAGCGGGTCAGTTTGTGCTATATTTCATCTATATTGTCCATACAGCTTGTAGGCATTGACACAGATTGGCCCACTGAACCGGCCCTGAGATTCTCTGTTTCTTGTATAGGCTAACAAAGAAAACCCACGAGTAGGTGTAACTCCGTTGTGTGGACCAACCTCAGATCCATACATCATTTTGTACGGATCTGTACGGACGTACTATGTTGATAGGTATCACGCCCGCTGCACATGTAAGCCCACTTCATAAATGTGTGAGAATAGACGGTGTACGTAATGAAGGTCAGCTGCAGTTTCGTCCACTCACACTGCAGAGCTGATGAGCTTTTCTTGCATGAGCTTACTGCGGCGCGCATAAAGTTCTTAGGTACATACTCAGTATTCTGTATTTCCGCGGTCATAAAGCTGCATATGTACTTTTCATTTTGTCTAAGACAGACTTAGTTTTCTTGGCTGCAGCGTCCCGTCGTCGCATCTGTAGCATTCTGCGGGGTGGACGAGCCCAGGGAGAAGGCCATGCACGTGATGAGACCACACGCAGTATCTTTGACTGTCCGAAGACTACAACTCATCAGTCACTACTTATGTACTGTAGCTCCACCGTACCCAAATGAATACTCACCTGTGCATACTGCGTAGTACGTAAGTATAGTTGGTCTTCGGACAGTCAAGGAGACACCTGGCTAGCTATAGCTTCTCCTTGATGTACTATGTATGGTAGATATCCTACCTTGTAGGTGCATTGATCACCGCCATATTCCGTCAGGTCTAGATCTCAGTCTGCCTTCGTGCCCATCGTGAGCATACTATGTACGTCCGTAGTGACGACCAGAAATTGTACCGTAGGTAGGCATTAGCGTGTCCTGCCCGAGGATACGACGGCATCATAGTGGTCCACTTTTAAGGGGTATTTTCATGTGCCCATGTCATTATGAGATGAGTCGTCGTCGCAACATAAATTTGTGGCGCCTTAGAGATTTGTCCAGATTCATGCAGACGGATGTTCGAGCTCGGGAGAGGCCGCCAGAAGCCAGAAAACTACGGAATACTGCGGTAAGTGTACCAGTACGTCCGCAGTGTTAGTTAAGTAGTAGGTTCAATATTCATATTACCAACACTATGTACATACAATAGGCCCATGTCACTACCTATCTAGCAATCAGCGGTACGAATCTGTAAAGTAGTGTAGGTACATTACCTTACGTAGGCAGCATCCTGTAGTCAACGGAACGGCACTCCGATGCGTCCGTACTGAGCCTTACTCGGCGGTTGAATAAGTTTACTACCTACGGACGTATGTATGGATGTACTTAGGTAGTGCCAGTGAAGAACCTGGGAACGTTGGCCGGCTACCTACTATGTAAACCAGTACGTAAGCTCCTTGGCTGCCCGAAGGCTACACTTGGGTCACTGACGGGGGTTTAAACCCAGCCCCCAAGGTCCGAGCTTTCGAGATAATCCAATTAAGAATGCCTATAAAACGCCATCCAAGGTACGCACGTACGGACGTACATTACGCAGTACAACATTTCCCCGCGGATAAAGGTGGCCACCATAGCAGGAGTCAAGATATTCCGTACTGTACTGCCAAGTCAAGAAACGGGCCCGCATCGAAATGCATGATTGCCCTCTGACCGGTGCACGGACCTGGGCTGCAAAGTCGCCTTTAATGAGATAGATACCTGTCATTATTAACTTGCTGGCTGTGTGATGATCAAAGTCCAGGTGAGTAGGTATTCTTCCTGGTATGGTGGAGCCAGTGACTGAATTGTAGCCTTCGGGCAATCAAGGCGATAGGATCAGAACCATGGGCACTGCGCATATGTACAGTAGAGGTTGGTGATGAGTGTACCGACGTACATACGTATAGTACGGACTAAGATGAACAATAACACAAACTGAACCATGGTTCCCTCACGCACTGATTTATAATTTATTCAACCGCCGGGTAGTGTATCTACTGCAAAGTATACCATCAACTTGATGGCATCAAGGTCCGAGCCCAGCTGTTCCTATTTGCTACCTACCTAACACTACTCCCAACCGAGGGTCTGCGATCCGAAGGCTTCGTGAGAGCTAATGAACCCTGTCGTGAGCGCCAAGTTTCGTGGTGTGTTCATCCATGACTCGAAAAGCACGTTGAACTATCTGATCGGGAGGTTTGTCGTCCTGTTCTTCAGTTTCAGGCAGCTTCGCGAGGAATAATTCACTTATATGGCCCTGGCCCGTAACTCTTTGAAAGATGGCTAGTGCTGTTCCAAACTCCCTCTGCCTCCCAATTTGCTAGAGTGTTCGGGGTCAGTAAGCTCCAAATCCCAAGGCGGGCAATCCACACTAATGTACATATCTTACGAGCGTATACAGACCTCGAATGGATGCAGACCTCGAGTTGATGCAGCAAAAAAGAGCTTCTCGCCCTTGACAGTGTAAGGAAACAAACCCTGAGAGATTACTTACGATGGCATCTAACATATTCAAGGCAAAGTTCTGACAGTTGTTAGTAATAATATTGTAGCCTTTCTGCTTCTCTCTCATGTTGTAAATGACCATCTCGCCTGCATTTTCAAGAAATCTCATGTTAGATCACCGGAACCACAAGCACTGGTTGAAGTAAGGCAGATGCTCACCAGCGCGCCTGAGCGCCTCATCGTTGAGTCTAGTCTTTCCTACCTCGTAGGTAGTCCACTCATGTTTGGCTCGCTTGTCGTTGATGTAAATGACATCCAGATTTTCATCCTACAGTCTGTGAGTAACAACAACTCGCCATCAAAGCGGCGCATGCTACAAACCATCCAAAGTTGATGACAGTAATCACCCACAAGTATGGCCCAATGTTGTGTGGGATCGGGATAGTTATTAATCTTCTTGGAGATGAGCTGACCGAGCGCCGTCTCAGCCAGAAGTTGTCCGCCTGGAACGGGATGCCATCCAATGACTACGGTACGCTCCCTACCCAAACCCGGCTCGCCAGGCGGAACTACGTTGGGCTGGTGGCCTCTTTCAAAGCTATTCAACATGCATTCACAAATCGGTTGAACTGCTGCAAACCGAGTAGTTACTCACAGTCCTAGAGCATGTTCAACATGATGCCTTCCCTTGATCAGTCCCTCTTTGCCGGTGGAGAGTCCCTTGGATAGTCCCTTGGAAAGCTCCGCTTTTCTGTGCGTGTTGTCAGATAAAGACTTCAGAATTACAACGCTTCTGAGCTCTTACAGAAATGATGTGAACTTGCGGCTTTTGGAGGCAGACTCGTTCCCTGAATCAGACATGATTACAAATTTGGTAGAATCTGGTAGAATTTCATTCGTGTTGTAGATCAAGAATCTTGATCTGTTAGCTACCTACGTCCGTACAACTACCTACATCTAGAAGTAGGTAATACCTAGCAGTTACGGATCCGTACACTACTTAGGTAGGGTATGTGAGGCAAGCAAGGGAAGATCCCAGACATTGACGCTTGAAAGAGGACCCACATATGCATACCTAGCTAGGTACCTAGGTACTTACATAGCTCCCTTAGGTGCAGGCCGTGTCTCATTGCATTAGGTAATGTGCAAGTACATGTATCTATAAAGTATATTGAGCTCGAGAATTCATATAGTAGTTACCTAGACTGTACTTTATATTAGTAGCAGCACTCTGTACGGATCCGCACCTACCTATACTTACGTAAGCATTCAATCTTGAGCTGGAGCTCATTAGCCTAGTCTAATCGAGACTAGCCACATCTTGAGAATGTTCTTTGCTGGGAACAATTCCGTCTCAGAGCTTGACCCATGCTGTCAGCTGTCAAATGCATTAAGCGACGTAAGCTGCAACTTACACTTCTGGAGAGGTGTACACTACCAGATAGGTAGCTGTCTTCAACTTCAAAGAGCTCAAGACATCACCAAGCAACGTGAGAGGGTCGCCAATCACTGCTTGTCCACTCTCTTTCTCTTCACTCGTCCCGTAATACCGCGTGTTATACTGGGGCTGCTCACTTGGATGAGTGCTCCATTCGGGATCTGTTCACCATGAAGTTCACTGCGATTGCGGCTGTGTGTCTCTCTTTACTTTCCTCAGCCTATGCCGATGCCAAATCAGCCTCCTCCAAGGTCGTCCTCCCCACCAACTTCAAGCCGCCGCAAGTTTTCAAGAACGCCAATTTGGTTCACATTGTATCGCTTGAGAAGAATTATGTGAAGGAGTCCATCAATGTCTTGATCGAGAACATCTCTCCAGAACCCCAAGATGAGTACTTCATACCCTTCACAAGCGAACAGCTGGAGAAGATCGGTGGCTTCGAGGTTAGGGACAGGAAGAATACCGATGTTGTTGGTTTCAGTATAGATGCGGTCAAGTCTGATTCGTTAAGGTTAGTCGGTTCCGAGAAGCTGTGTTGTTGCTATTTGTTCATGTATCAGCTAACGGAAGACTTGATAGTGATACACACTTTTACCGAATCAAGCTGCCCGCCCCTCTACCATCCAAGGGCCAACAAACTCTCGGCATCTCCTTCTACTACCTAGATGCCTTGAAACCTTTGCCAGCATCGATTGCGCAGATGGAAAAGCAGTACCTGGTGTACGCTTTCTCTGCCTATTTCCCCTCGGCATATCCGACATTGAAACAGAAGACCGAAGTGAAATTGCCCTCTTCGGACGCCCCAGACTATACCAAGATCGCTGGAAATGGAGAGACGAACGAGTTTCCTATCAAGCAAGGATCCAAGCTTATCTACGGCCCCTTCCCCGAGGTGTCAGCAGGCGCATACTACCCGGTTAAAGTGCGGTACGAGTTCAATAAGCCTGTTACGCACGTGTCGCAACTCGAGCGCGACATTGAAGTAAGCCACTGGGGAGGGAACGTTGCATTTGAAGAACGATATACACTTTTTCACCATGGTGCAAACCTCTCTTCTCAGTTTAGCAGGGTCATGTGGGCTCAATCTCAATACTTCAACCCTGAAACTTTCGCTTTGAAAGAGATGAAGTTTATTCTCGGCGCGCAGAGCAAGGATGCGTATTTCACGGATGTTATTGGCAACGTGTCAACATCCCACTTCCGTGCGACCAAGCGAGAGGCTGTCCTTGAGCTCAAACCTAGGTACCCCATCTTTGGCGGCTGGAAATACCCATTTACTGTCGGATGGAACGCCGACTCAAACAACTATCTCAGGAAGTCGGCCGGCCGATTTCTGCTAAACGTACCATTCATTGAGGGCCCCAAACAAGCAGAAGGCGTTGAATATGAACATGTCGACATACGCGTCATCTTGCCTGAGGGCGCTGAGTAAGTGTTTGAGTGATTGAGGCCCTACACTAGTCATAGTCATACTAACAAGTGGGACAGGAACGTCAAGTTCTACACGACAACCCCCGAGTCCTCAATTTCCGAGCATAGTGTCGATACCATGAAGACTTATCTAGACACAATTGGCCGAACTGTCCTTACGATCAAGGCGCAAAACTTGGTGGATGAGTTTCGGGATCGCGAACTAATCGTGTCATACGATTATTCGACCATGGCGGCTTTCCGCAAGCCATTCGTCATATTCACAAGCACAGTCACGGTATTTATTGGCATATGGCTGCTTTCAAAGTTGGATGTAAGCTTCTCGGCAAAGTGACAACGCCAACTTATGTTGTAGACGGGCAGCGAAGATTTCTAGACGTCTCATGGGAATAAAAAAGGATCAAGACAGACTTGAGAGTGCATGCATACTGAAGACGTAGTCAAAGAGTGCCGAACAAGTGATGAACTTGATATAGCTCACATTGGTCGAACTAACAAATCTAGCGACGCTTCTATGGTAAGTCTCAATGGAAAGACAGCCGCCAGCAATCCAGTCTCCGGCGGCGCTCTGCATCCCTGAAGCACAAAACTCGAATCTAGGGCTCCTCAGACAATATATCCCAGCCGTCCCTACTACTGATGATCCGTTATCATCCAGAACTACATACAAATGAAGTACCTGCAAGGACTGTACTTCTGCTTGAAACCAGGTACGGAAGACATGCATGCTGACGTCTTCGCTGCAATGAGAACCATTCTCAAGACGGGGTGACCCTGCCTTGCTTTTTTTTCCCTTTTGCGGCGCTACTTGCGGTCAACTCTAAATTGGGCGATACCTGCGGGTTCGGAAATCGGGCGTTACCTATTTCATCAGCGGTGAGGTTGTGAACCATAGCATATGATGCAGTCGTTACTGTTGAAATAGTGAAGCCATTCCGCCATTTGCTCACCCTGAATTAAGTAGCATTACAAGGATTATTCCAGCATATATATGGACTTGAGGTGGGCAACCCTACGTATACTTAGCGGGCCTATGAAGTACGTTTCCTACCCTTACAAATACATATATATATATATATGGCTGAGTGTCTGATCCTCGGACTCTTCTCTTACCTATCTTCCTCTTCATTCTTGCTATACTAACCAAAGTTGTCTCGCCAATTCATCCGAAATCACTCTCGCCATACAAACAATCCATACACGGTGGTCTGATACAACGGGTCGCGGGCACGTTCCAAACCTCCCATCTACGAAGTATATGCGTTACATATCCACGACGACCAGAGAATACGACTATCTAAAATGTGTTTACTCTCGGACCCTTCTCAAAGATATTACTATCACCAAGAATACATTCCCGCCCGCCGTCATCCCGGCTATATTACACCACACAGCCCGTGGGCCTCAGCACCAGTTAGTGTGGGCTACCCGCGGATGGGCTTGCGGCACCATCGACGGAGCGGACCGATCGTGTACGGGCGACACGTCCATAGACGGCACTGTTGAAGCTCTATCCTAGTCATAAGAGTCGTCGGTTCAATTCATATTACTCACCGACTTGCGACGACTTTTGCGCCGAGGACACCGAAGCATTGAAACCCCTTACGTCATGGGTCACCAGGGGGTCATACCTAGATGGGCACACTCCACCGCATCGCCAAGCAGCTTTCTGCTCGAGATGTACGGAATATTTATTGTGTTTAGATATTGTTTCATTTGAAGATGATTGAAGAAGATGCTGCAATTACACAAGATCTGGACATTTACTTTACTACGTACTTCCACATATGTGTAGTCGTGATCTACCGTAGGAGGTTTTGTTTGTTCTCGTCTCTTCGAGACATGGGGTACATTAGGTACTTAGTGAGCTACTTACGTTGTAACGGCGCTCACGCATGATGTATTCTCGCGTACCTACACTGACCAGAGGATACGACTGTTACTTTACTCTACATATTCTCAATCAAGAGGGTAGGTATCTCATCTATCGCACGCCAAGACACACATGACATCACATATATGCTCATGAATGAACGACTTACACACCTCTATTCTTATCGCAGCTTTCTTTACACGGCGTGCAGTCCGTTGTAATTGCTGGCTGGCTTTGTTCCTCTTCTGAGAAGGCTCTTGATGATTGGTCGTGGTTTCTATGAGAGACCAGTCATGACATATGTTTGGCTCTTTGAATCAAGCCTTGGCAGGTTAATTGATCCTAACCTTCGAGTTATGTACAACTGCCTACGTCCATAGTAGTGGACTCGCACTACTACTACTAATACACTACATATGCACATTACCAGAATGTGCTCCGTACATGGACGCACACAAGCAGCCGCGGCAATCTTATGTGACATAGGCTTGACTATGTAGATGCGGAATACTACATGACGTACCGTTACTAGGTAGGTAGCGCCATTTGATCTGCGTCCATCTAATTAACACAAGCCGCCACCCAAACTGTAAGTGAACATTGGTACTTCCCAATACGAGAAGCACGTTAGAAAGCCGCCACTTCTGCAAATCGCTGCCCTATGGCTATAGAAGTGAGGTAGTTGGGAAGGAGGTAGTCGATTGACAACATCAACAGTTCCCTTTTAGCCAAAACAGTCCTATCATTGACCTGGCCGCTCCGAAGTCCAAGACATACCATGTAGGTTGCCAGAACTTCGCTAGAAATGGATTTTTTCAGAAGAAACAGTTCCAAGGGGGTCGAGGATCTCGAAAGAAGATCACAGCGGTCGCCTCTGGTCTCTGTCACGCCCCAACCGCATAGGAGAACCCGGTCTTCGCTGAGCTCTGCTCCTGTGTACCTATCTACCTCAAGCTTTCTTATCTTGACGAATTTGGGATCTGACCTGGCTGACTCAGTCCTCAGGAATCGTTCGCTGTCCATCCGCTCCGGCAAGGGGAATGGTAATCCGTCTTCGCCTACGCATCGTAAGGGTTTCTCACTTGCGTCCCTCCGCGGATCGATCCAGCCCGAGCTCGCCCGCCGGCTTTATCGTCTGATTAAGTCGACCAACAATCTCATCTCAGCCCACGAGACTGCTGGGAAAGAACGTGATACGATCGCCCGGGAGCTGTCGGAATGGGGCGAGCAGACACATGATGAGGCCGTGTCCGATATCAGTGACAAGATCGGCGTCATCCTCAGCGAACTAGGGGTGCAAGAGGATACTTACGCCCATAATTTGGACGATGCGCGCGGCATCCTCAAGACGATTCGTAATACGGAGAAGAGCGTACAGCCCAGTCGTGACAACAAGGGGAAGATTGCCGATGAGATTCAGAAGCTCAAGCTCAAGGAGCCTCAAAGCCCCAAACTCATCATTCTCGAGCAAGAATTGGTGAGGGCGGAGGCAGAGAACCTGGTTGCTGAAGCGCAGTTGACGAATATGGTATGCTGCCTCCTTCTGGGAGATTGGAGTTGTGTGTTTCTATATTGTCAAGGAGCAACACAAGCACACTAACAAACCTGCCTATGTGACAGACTCGTAAGAAGCTGAAGGAAGCCTACGCTGCTGAGTTCATTGCCGTCATAGAGCGCGCCGAGAAGCAGACGATTCTGGCAAAGCATGGACAACGTCTACTTGACCTTCTTGACGATTCTGCAATAACACCAGGCGATGCACGTAGGATATACAGAGACGGAGCTGCTGCCCGACAGGTCCTCAATGATGCCGAAGACGACCTGAAGACTTGGGAGGCGAATCACGAAGATGGACTGGGTGGATTATACGGAGAAGCAGACCATGGTACCGTTGGTGGAATTCCTCGAGGAGGTGAGACCTCTCCTCAAGCCGGTACCATGGAAACACACATTGATAAGACCGCTAATCTTGGCGATGAAGATTTTGCTTCGGCGTCTTCGAGTTTTTCGCATAACGAGCAGGGATTCAACAACCAAGATGGTAATCATGGGAATCAGTAGTCAGGGTTAATTACATCACAAGTGTATGATTTTCTCATGGATTGTGTGAGGGAGAAAGAAGAGGCTGCAGCATAGGATTCCTCACTACCTACATTTGTATACCATCTTCTCTATCTGTTTATAGGCGTTCGACTCGGTGCAGAGATACCTGAGCTGTTACTACGGTAGCCTTGCTATGCTACTGACGTCCGTACAAAAGAGGGTAATTACTAGCTGTGTGTGGGTTAGCATTGGTTTTTTATTAGGTGGTGGTCATCAATTCGATAATACACTCACTTCATTATGTTGTCCTTTGATTTGTTTCTTCTCACATGTTAAGATGCTCGAGAAATGATTTATTTAATGATGGATGGGAAGACAACACGAGGCTTGTTGTAGGTACCTATCATTATATCTACCTAGCGGGGCAAACCTCGGTAGTTACATAACTAATTATTAGCCTACAGTTAAGTACATATATACCTACCTCATTGTAGGTACATTTGTAGATAGCATCATTTTCCGTACGGAATACTTACCGACAAGTGTCCCACAGCAGTGACAGTTTAGAATCCGATATGGAAGCCTTCATACTAGCAAGTCGACATTTACGAAGATCTTCACCCCATATATGTAGGAGCTGTGACCGAATATTGCGACAACAATTAGCAAGATCCTATACAAGCACACCCAAACCAGACATCTATGATGTCGTTTGCGTTGGTGGCGGACCTGCTGGCCTCAGCCTCCTCGCTGCGCTGAGTACGTGCTTGCGATAGCGACGAACCAAATCAAGTTGGAACGAGAAGATTCATTGCTAAAACGCGGACTGTATGTACAGGGGCGAATCCTACGACTGCCGGTCTGCGAGTCGCGCTCGTGGAAGCCCAGGATCTGGGCAAATTACGATCATGGCAGCTGCCTTCCGATCGCTTCTCGAACCGCTGCGTCTCCTTAACGCCGTCCTCCGCAAACTTCCTCAATAGAATCGGGGCATGGAGCCACATACAACGAGACCGAGTCCAGCCGTACCACGAGATGCAGGTTTGGGACGGCCTGTCGGGTGCGCGCATCGCGTTCGATTGGTCGTCGGGCCCACCTTCAAAGGGAAAAACCATCGCATACATGGTTGAGAACTTCAACCTTGTTTCGGGACTCGTCAATCGCGTCGAAGAGCTCGGCGGTATCACAGTCTTCGATTCCGCGCGGGTCGAGAATATCATGTTGGGCGAGGAGACGGAAGAGTTTGATTTCCGGGAATGGCCCATTGTTCAATTGGCTGGAGGGAAGCAGCTTGTAGCACGGCTATTGGTCGGTGCAGATGGCGCCAACAGCCCAGTGAGGACCTTCGCCGACATCGACAGCAAGGGCTGGGATTACGAGCGACATGGGGTCGTCGCAACCCTGGAGTTAGAGGGTCCTGGCTGGGCCGGCGACGAAATGAAGATTGCCTACCAGAGGTTTCTTCCTACAGGGCCCATCGCAATGCTCCCTCTCCCGGGGAATTACTCTACGCTCGTCTGGTCTACGACTCCCTCCAACGCCGCATTCCTGAAGACCCTTTCGGCGAAGGATTTCGTTGCCCTCGTCAATGCTGCCTTCCGGCTTAGCTCTGTAGATGTTCAATTCATGCATACGATGAGCTCCGGACATGAGGATGAGCTTGCTTGGAGGCTGCCGCACACGAACTTCGATGCCCGGGCCGTGCCACAGAAGGTCATCGGTGTGCAAGACGGTACCGTTGCATCTTTCCCATTGAAGTTACGCCATGCGGATACCTATATTGGCGAGCGTGTGGCGCTGGTAGGCGACGCCGCTCATACTGTCCATCCGCTTGCAGGTCAAGGCCTCAACCAAGGACAAGGTGACGTCGAGAGCCTGGCCAAGACAATCGACTATGCTGTATCACACGGGCAGGATATTGGCACGCGCATGTCACTAGAATCGTACAACTCGGATCGATACGCTGCGAATCATTTATTGCTTGGCGTTGTGGATAAGCTACATAAATTATACTCGGTCGAGAGTGGACCTCTCGTTCCCTTGCGATCGTTCGGTCTTAGCGCTGTCAATGCGATGGGACCTTTGAAGGATTTTTTGATGCGGCAAGGTGCTGGGAATGGCATTACAATATTTTGAGCCAGTTGTCTGTGTAGATGATAGGTATGTACCAATATACAGGCAATGCTCGTATCTTTAAAGATTCGAGTTGAATGGCGTTAGTGATTCACGGGAATGTCCCAAGAGCAATATAAACTATCTTAACTACCACCTACATACCTACCCTACCTAGAGAGAGGTACTGGTGCACGCCCCAACTAAAATTGTAAGCTGGGGCGTGGCGCATACTGTAGGTAGGTACCCGGAGCTAGTGGTGTGTGTCGATCACACTGGAGGCGTGAATTTATGGCACTGAATACAACCCGTCCTTATCGATAATGGGCGTGGTGCATCCGATATTTTTTTCTCGACTTTCTACTGTTCACCCCACCCATACAGACGGACAGAAGAAGAGACAAAAATCACCAATGACATTATGGCGCCTTCTTCGGGACGTCGAGCGCCGAGCGCTGCAGAGCTCGAGAAACGCAATGCATGTTTCCTATATTGTCCCCTTTCCAATGGCCAAACTAACCTTTCCACCAGACTATCAACATCGAAAAGGAAACAGTGACGAACACCGTCTCAGACGCCTATCCCGAGAACTATGCCAACGAGGAGCACGCCTGGGATAAGGACGACTTCCGCCGCACATTCAAGGTCAAATTCCACCACAATGACCAATTCGAGGCCCAATTCTCTCTTATCGGCGTCGATGCGTCCATTGCCAATGCCTTCCGCCGGATAATGATCGCCGAGATTCCCAGCCTCGCAATTGAAACCGTTTTTGTGAACAACAACACCTCCGTAATCCAGGACGAGGTGTTAGCGCACAGGTTGGGTCTTATCCCCTTTACTGGCGGAAAGAAAGGCATGCGCGAGTTTATGACGTTCTGGCGCAAGCCCGGTCCGGAGGAGGACGCCTACGCGACCACGTTCGATACAAACACGGTGAGCTTGAAGCTCGCCGCCAAATGCACACATAACAGAGACGCTCCAAAGGATGCCAGGGATCCGAAGGTTCTGTACCACAACGCGCACGTCTATGCGCGTGACATTGTCTTCGAGCCCCTCGGCGGCCAGGCGAAGTGGTTCTCGGGCGCGAACGCCATCCGCCCCGTCAACCCGGACATTTTGATCGCGAAGATGCGCCCTGGTCAGGAAATCGATGTCGAGATGCACATGCACAAGGGCTTCGGCTGGGACCACTCCAAGTACTCGCCTGTCGCCACCGCGAGCTACAGACTCATGCCTAAGATCACGATCTTACGGCCCATTCTTGGTGCTGATGCCGAGAAATTAGTTGGCTGCTTCACTCAGGGTGTCATTGGGCTTGAGAAGGTCACGAGGCAAGAGGCGAAAACGAGTGGAAGCGGGTACGAGGGCCATGAGGGTGAGCTGAAGGCCGTAGTCAAAGACCCCATCCGTGATACTGTCAGTCGAGAAGTGTTACGGCATGCGGAATTTGAAGGAAAGGTCAAGCTTGGCCGTGTTAAGGATCATTTCATCTTTTCGGTCGAAAGCGCCGGACAGTGGGATAGCGATGAGGTGTTCCTGGAGTCGGTCAAGATGCTGAAGAAGAAGTGTGGTCTCTTGAGGCCGCAGGTCACGAACATGGTACAGACCTTCTAGGAAGATGATGCGACCTGTTCGAGCCTTGTAAATTCGGAGATGCGGTGGTTATCATGTGGGGTGGATTTTAGACAGTTCTGGTAAAACAGGACGTATGTACTTCTCTATTTTTCTTCCCTTTTTTTTTTGTTTTTGTTAACTTGCATATGCGGACGGAGTTCTGCTGCAGAAATAGGCTGGCGTTTCTCGGGTTTGCTTAAGACAGAACTTTACTTTTCTCTGTGTCGACATGGAGGAGTAATGAAATATCTCATCAGTTTGATGGTGGCCTTCGGCGATTCATCTCTTCGTAACATACTGTGACCGAATTCCATAATATCCCGTCTCTTTTCCATGAAAAAACACGTCTGCTGGCATGAAGATGATAGCACGAAATCAGCAATGAGTTCCTTTCACGCTCGGTGTATTTCTCTCTCCATCATTTTCAGCTACGCTACCTTGGTTGCCTGGGCCCAACAACATTGACGTTTAATGTCTGCTGAGTTGGTCTACGAAATCGCAGCTGATCCTCGTGCAACACACAAAATGCACAGTAACCCAAGCGAAGCCCCCTACGTATCGTATCCGCAACCGGTGAGATAAGGGATATACTACCGACCCTCCAAGCACGCAACCGAGCACATTCCAAGAAGCCGAGAACAGATCACATCGGAATCCCCATGGCATTCCCTTCCCCTATCCGCTAGCCGGCTTGTGGTTGTGTAGTATAAATTTATTTGACCGAGGCTTACGCGAAGACGCGTGAGCGAGGAGGGTCGAATTGCTTGATTGTGTGTGTGGTGGCTTTGTTATATCGGCGCGTTTGACTTAGACATCGGACGCTTAGTTAGGTAGGTAAGCAGGTAGTGACGCGTCAGACGATTTATGTATATATACTTACTTGTAGTGATGGTATTAATTGTACGCAGTATTGTATTATTGACTGGGATGAGGTCATGGTGGTGATTTGTGTATGTTGGTATAAGTGCGCTTAGAAACAAGTCAACATTGTTGGCCGGCAAGTGTGTAGATGAAGCTTGGCGTTGTGGGCTATATTGTTACAGCTGCGTGGGAAGTAAGGTCACGTCATTGCTCGGCTGGGGTAGATTGAATGTAGGTACGGACGTACTGTAGATATTACTCTATGACAACAGCTTTGGTGTGTACACTACACCACATACCTACGTGAGGCTTTTGGAGATTCGAAGTCGTTAAGTAACACGGGTTCAGATTGCAGTCAACTCCTGCCTTTTGAAACCCCGGCAGGGATGTAGAATACCTACACACCCTTCGGAACAGACATTCCCAGCGTTAAAGGCTCAAAGGTAGCCAAGAGGGTAAACTCTTCCTAGAGAGACGGAGTCTGAACTTCCGGGCGGGTGTTGAGCAATGCCCAGCTCTCGAGAAAGCCGCTCTAAGTATGTATTCCTTTTTTTTTTTTCCCTTTCTTTTCATTGGAAGCCTTTGGACTACGCTACACTTTGTGTTCGGATTCCTTTTTCCCCCGTCTGGCTTTCTTTTCGCCCTTGTATTACGCCGACTCTTGACTTCGGTTTCTTCTTATGTTAGTTACTATTGATTGATTAGTGCGTGCGCACATGCGCATGGTGAAGAATACCTACAAGTAACCGAAGCCTCGATCCTCTACAGGAAAAGAAAGGAATCGAAAAGGTGGATTAGGTAGAATACTGTAATACCTACTCTAGGTACTCTGGTGCACTACACTATGATCCTGAGAGTCGCGATATCAGGCACAGATCAGAGCTTGGTTCCTGTGGCTTACTACAGTGAAAGCCTTTGCTGACGTCAATTGACTCTTGTGCGATTCCGCATTTTCACGAATAAGCTTACTTAATATACGTATAGACAGACAAGCTCGAGATTAGTATGATTACAGGATGAAATTGCCCATTACTTCATCCGTGGTACCTCGCATCTTTGGCACTGATATGTCATCGGAGGAAGCAGTTATGTACACTATAAGTATGCTAGGTATATAGCTATTACCCAGGTAGGTATAACATTAAGACAAACACGCAACTTGTACTTTGGTAATTGGAGTTGTCTATAGCGTTAGCTGTGCAGGGATATGTTTTAGATTGAAACGGGACTGTAGTCCAGGAAGGTACTTAATTTCTTCTAGAAAGAGACTATTCCAAGCCGGTTTGGTGTTGATGTTGATAGAAGCTTGTGGAAGGCCATCAAGTTTCGCATAAGTAGGTAATGACTTTAAATGGCCAGCTTATGTCCGTCCATATTGTCCAGTCCTCTCGATCATGAACATGTTGGTCGTGAGAATGGAACAATCGGTAGAAATTGATCTACTCTTGCCTTGTATCCTATCCGCCATGTAAGAATGCTGATAGGTTATTAGATTGCAAGAGACAAACAGGTCACTCAGCCGAAAGATTGTACTTCGTAGGTGGTAGTTGAATGATATGGTGACGCAGAGTTGATGGGTGTGACATGGTAGAGAACGTACCGAGCCTACCCGGATTTTACCATTTCTTTTTGCCTACTACACGTTCTATAGTCGATTTCGGCAGGCAGTACACTGGATCAATGTCATCTAGACCAGGATAACCTAAGAGACTCAGGCCTGTGAGACCGAAGAGGGTGTGCCAGACATCAACCATGTTACCAGGTCTGTCCGAGATACCACCATTCTCGGTGTCCTGGGACCGGAGAATGAAGCTGATGAGCTTGTTCCCGTCTATCCAATGCGTTCGACCAATCATCGAGAGGCTGCTCAATACCCACCAGCTATAGCAGACGTCTTCTTTCTTTTCCGGTCGGCCGTTCAAGCCGCCATTGGGAAGCTGCCGCTCACTCAACCACCCGGCCAGCTTATCCACGTCAATCAAATCTTGCCTTTCAGCAATGGTGAGCGCGGCTACACAAGTGAATATCTGACCTGCATGTGACTCGTCGCCTGGGTTGACACCATAGCCACCATCGAAATTTGCACAGGCAGCGACATGATTAACAGCCTTGTCGACGTCGATCACATGGAGCATATTAAGCAGAGAGAGTGCATTCAGCGCACCATATAGGAAGCGAGTATCTTCCTCTCCCCATTCATCACCGGCGAAAGTGCCCCTTTCTCGATCTTGAAGACTCGCTATGACTTAACTCGCGAGTTAGTCTGATGGTTCTAGAAGGCATTGAGCATGACGAACTCACATTGTGCAACTTTCAGCTTGCCCGTGCCACGTTTCTCGAGATCGTCGAAGGCATCAATCAGGGCAAGTATCTGCACGGCACTGACGGTATAGAGCATGTGAGCATCATGTCCCGGCGCTGCTCCGAACCCTCCACTCTCATGTTGACATGACAGCACGAAGTTGATGGTCTCGTCACGGGGAAGCGCATCTGGATGCTTGAGCAGATGTAAGGCAGTCAGTCCCCAGTAAAGTCCGTTCAAACGGAGATGTTCAGTCAGCCAGTAATCATACTCGTCCTTCCTCGTATCTAGACTCTGGATATACTTGACGTGCTGAGCGGTGGCCAGCTGCAGTTCTTCCGGTAGCTGATTCAAGTCCGTCATTATTGATGCAGGAGACGACGAGACAAATAAAGATAGCCTGGGCACTCTCGCTAATACCCCGGACACCGAGAGATCGTCAACCGTGTGAGGAATATGAGCTGGTAGCCACTGATCGTAATCTGGTGAGATGAAGGTGGGGAGGTCAGAAATTATTGTAGGTAGTGTACGGATCCGTACCTGCCTACACTAAGACAGCGGAGAAAATTGATTTTCGAGGTCAGCGGCGACTGTTGACAGCTGGCGGCTTCGAAATCTCGTATTAGGTACCTAGGTACGTAGGTATGTCCCCACATTTTCCGGATACCTATCCGGATACGTACTTACCTACGGACGTATAAGAGGTAGGTAGGTACCTCGCACGGAAGAGCGATATAAATCGCTGCGCCGCTAGTAATATTAAGCCCACCACACTAAGTACGTACGTACTTACCTACTTACCTAAGTATGAGAGCTCATATGATCGATTGCAGCAACAGTACGGATCCAACCTACTGCGGCGCATTCATTGAAATGGCTCTTCCGTACTGCCGGTCGGTACGGACGTAGGTAGTTACGTATCTCTGACCATCATAGGTAATCCGTACGCTGACTACCTGCGTAGATTGTGAATTTTTTTTTGCTCCAAGAAAGGACCCTGTTAGGGAGCACGTGAAAGCTACCAAGCGCATTGAAAATACGCTAGTGCTTGTTTGGCTACCAGTAGGTACTACTAGCTTAGCATACATCATGCATAAATAAACGTTGAGTGCAGAGCCAGCCCATCATCGTCGATCGGATAGGTAGGTGACTTGACGACTACCTTGGTATGTAGACATGCACCGACTTAGATGTCAAGAAGGCAGAAGTTTATTTATAAAAGTGTGACAAAGCGTAGCAATACTATATAGGAACCTAAGGTATAACTTATATTGACGATGTTATCTATAGCGGGTTGAAAGAAGGCACCTCCGAAAGTGGACTTCACTGCCGTTACCTACCTACGTATAAGGTACCTTAGGTACCTACCTACCTATAAGTATACCTCCTACCGGTACGTACGTATGTACGTATACTTACTAATCCATAAGGTAGGTAGGTACCTAGGTACCTACACTCCCTAGTACTCCCCAGCACGCTATGATGTACGTACATTTGCTACCTAAGTGTTGTGGCAGAGTCAGTTCCTCGAAGTCGTTACCCGGGTTATCTACGGATCCATTAGGTAGGTACCTAGGTACTTGTCACGCTAGAGCGGTACTTCCACTGATTTGCACTGGATTTGCAGCTCTCCTACTTACGATCTCTAGCGTAGATATCATGACTGTTGGTGTCGGTTGGTTTATGTAGCGCCCCGGGCAGCGTGTTTCAGAACTTGAGCCGTGGGCCGCACTGGGCCCAGCAGCAGCAGCAGTCTCGTCTAAGATGCCCTGTCTTGCCCTGTCTTGCCCAGGTGCCTACAGAACCTTGCCGTTGGCCCCCTTCTTTTCCTGTCACCCCGGTTTAACCAAGCAGGCATTGAGGGGTTGTTGTCAAGATAGGTAGCCTTTTTTTCTTGGCACTGTGAGCATGTAGGGTAGATACCTACCTAAGGTACGTACGTAGTTACCGGTAGGTGGTATTCCGTACGAAACGCCTCTCAAACTCTTGCATCATTCTTTGGTCAAATTTCCTCGGTGAAAGGATAGGTAGGTACCGCAGTAGGCAGATATTAGTTCAAGCTACCTAATCGCTTGCGAAGAAATGTTCGTCTCTATGGGTTTAGTACTTATCGTATCGGAGATACTTCATATCGTACTAGATGTGATTTATTAGTTAGATAGTCCAGAAGAAGCAAAACTCCGAGCAACTTCATTAGTAGGTACCTTGGTACCTAGATACATGTCTCGATAACCTTGGTACGAACTGCGCTACATATTTACCAAAATACCGGTAAACAAGGCACAGTAATACTTACGCTACTAGCGTACGTACCTTAGGTGCATCTCTCCAGCTCGGATCGGAAGGTCTCCTTTTCCTTCAGATGGTGGGGACTAAGTTGCTGATTGTTAGTGTACCTACCTAGGTAGGTACGTCCGTAGGTAGTATAGGTACCGCCTTCAGCTCATGGATTGAGGCCAATACCTACGTACGTTTCTTATTAGGTATTATAGGTAGGGCAGGGCAGGGCAGGGCAGTGTACGTAAAGACGTCCGTTAGGGACCTACTTTTATACTTACTTAGTAGGTACCCTCTATCTTACATACACACACTATTCCGTACATGTTAGTACCTAAGTACCTAGGTAGGTAGTAGTAATGTGTACCTACATTAGAGAACCTAACTACCTATTCTGTACGGACTTACGGTGCAGGTTACGTGCGAACTCTGTACCTTAAATAAGCTAAAAATAGCAAGCTTCGAGACTTACGTGCTTATATGAATTACGACTTGCATGCAACTTGACTGGAGTAGGTAGGTAACGGAATATACTTACGGAAGGGGCAAAGTACGGAATACTTGCGCCTTGTAATAAATCATGCAGTCTACACGTGTAGAGGATACCTACCTGAGGTACCTAACACTACCTATCAAAACCACACTAAACGCGGTAACTACCAGGCACCTACGCTACCCTAGGTACCTACCTTAGGTGCCCTAGGTATTCGTGTATGCCTGGTAACGAGTTACTGAGTTAGGTACGTCCGTACCTAACCTACCTAACCTACCTACTTAGGGACCTAGTACCTTTGCCAGGTCCCTAAACCACATGAAATTCCTACCAAGCCATGGAGGTACCTCCCTGACTATCTCCTACCTACAATTACCTACCAGGTCTAGGTTAGGTACTTGATCCTACGGCCTACGCCTATATGTACACTAATCCTTCCGTTTTTTTCTCAATATACCTACCTACCTACCTACCTACCTAGCTATCTATCCTACCCAGTAGTCCGATATATCCACCTAATCTAGGTACATAACAGACTCAGTACCTACTGCGGACCGTACAGACATTTCAAAGCCTTGGCTATCGTCCTGGCACATTCTTTCTTTTGTGCGGACGTAAGTTCGTACCTAATGGAGCCTGCTAGTTTGTGTGGTTTGGTTTATTAGCCCGAGCAAGTGTCAATAATCTACCCACCAAGTCTGCCGACCAACCAGTTGCGTAACCAGCCTGACAAGCCCCAGGAATCGGGTACTCTGGTACAGCATTCCAGCCGACGCACGACTCACGAGGCAGCCTACTCCTTGCCACAAACTCCCGTACGCGACACTTACTTACAACTGAGCGCGTCCACTCTTTGTCCCCCTCCCCCCTCCCACACCCCCCCCTCGCCCCTCCCTCCGTCCCCCCCCCCTTTCGAACTGTCCGATGCCCGGGGCCTATCCTTGAGCCAATAATACCCGAGCTTAGCACTTGAATTGGCTTGCAGCCGCTATAATAGGCCACCACACATGCAATAATGGGACGCAGGTCCGCTCCCCAGCCGCTGGTTCTGGCTACAGACAGTTCCTCGCCTAGTGGTAACGACGCCATGAACCCGCCCCCGACTGGCGCTCCCACTCTTTGTTCTTCCGAATTCATCATTCCCGGGATGACAGATAGGTCAAACCCGCGTTCTTTATCTGTCCCCGAGAACACTCTTCCGGTCATATCACCAACAATTTCGGAAAGGTCGCCCAGGTCACCTCGCTCTCCGTTTAGCAAGTTCAATCCAACAAGAAGGCCACAGACCCAGCAGGGGGAGCCGCGGGCGCAACGTCTTGAGGTACACGAGCGGCCGTCGCTACGCTCTGCCGACGACACGCAACTCGTCCGACAACAGCCGCATTTCTCCAATCAATCCTCACAGCCTCCACAACCTGTTTCTTTAATCAAACAGTCTGCAACTTTGCCTATAATATCCCAATCCCAACCCTACGGTCATACCGATGAGAAGCACACGAGGAGCGGCAGTCGCTTCTTTAACTTTGGAAAGGGCTCTAGGTCTAACATTCAGGCCCAGCACAATCATATAGCGAACTGCGCGGAAACTATGTCCCGAGGTGTAGATGTGCCCGGCATAATGGCAGAGAGAATCCCTGGTAAGACATCCAAGCATTCCGGTACGTCGCACAGAGGACAGCAAGGCTGTTTTGGAATCGCATTTAATGTATACTGATGCGCTCATCCGCCAGGTCGATCTTCGCCTGACCTACCCATTCAAAAATCCGCCGCCGTTGTACCATCTAAATCTGACATAACCTTGCCGCCCACAGCTGACCACGATCCGACAAAAAAGAATAAGCCCAAGCCCTTTGCAATATTGGGCCGCAATAGATCGTTTAAAGAGCAGGATGAATCAAGTTCGCTGAATACCTTGGTTAGAATGGCCGATTCAGAGAAACAATCGACTCTCGATGAGCCGTCACCTCTGAGGACGGCGCCGATCAACCCGGAGGCACACGATAGGTCGTATAGACATATGATGAATTCGTCCACGCGTAATCACTCGGCTGACCGGGCTTTTCGTGACACATCTGCGAATAAAGAAATTCGGAACGATAAGGAAAATCGGAGTCACCCTTCGTCCATCAAGGACAGTGGAGGATCTACGTTCTTTGGCGGGCTTAGAAGTTCGGGTAGCCGTGCGGCGGATATGATTAGCAAAGGTCTATTTGGAAAGAGTAGCCGTAGTACCAATTCATCCGCGGGGGAACCAGTGGTAGACGACGAGCACTATGTTTTGAAAGTTATCAATTTGCCGCTGGTTGAACAAACACGCAAGACGAGGATATCAAAGAGATTAGAGGAATCTCGGGACAAGACTGAATTCTGGATGCCTGCCTTTCCTTGGCGGGCTATCGATTACCTCAATTTCAATGGAACCGAAGTTGAAGGTCTTTACCGAGTGCCTGGAAGTGGTCCCCAAATTAAAAAATGGCAGAGAAGGTTTGACGAGGGTATGTGTTTCTGACTCTGTTGCTCTGATCTCAGTTCTAACCCACATGGAAGAAAGCGATGTCGATCTTTTTGCTCAGGACGATCTCTACGATATCAACATAATTGGTTCTATGTTGAAGGCTTGGCTGCGTGAGCTTCCCGATGAACTCTTCCCCAAAGAAATACAGGAGCGAATATCTCGACATTGCGCTGGCGCCGAAAAACCCCCACAGATGCTTATTGAAGAGCTGTCTAATCTTCCACCATTTAAATACTATCTCCTTTTTGCTGTTACTTGCCACCTCAGCTTACTGTTAGCACACTCTGATAAGAACAAGATGGACTTTCGAAATCTTTGTATTTGCTTCCAGCCCTGCATGAAGATCGACGCCTTTTGTTTCAAATTCCTTGTTTGCGACTGGCGGCTGTGCTGGCAGGGCTGCAAGAACGAAGCTAAATATATTGAGGAGGAGTACAGATTGTTTCAACAACCTTTGCCTCGAGGCCTCATCGGAGAGTGGCGCCCTTCTGGTGGTAACGACCCACAAGACGATCGAGTGGCTTCTTCCTCTGATGGCAGCAAAAACTCATTGCCCGCCACCGACGCACACAATGGGCAATTAAAGAAGACGCTTGCACCTAGTCAATCGTCTGGACACATGGCCATCGACTATTTATCTTCATCAGGGAATTTGACTGAGGGACAAGAAGCCCCCGGCCAACGAAACAGAGAGTTACAGCAATTATCCCCCATCAAGCCATTGTCCCCTATGAACTTTTGAGGAAGTTAACATTGGAGTGTCTTTCTACACTATTTTGATCTTAGTCACCGCGATCCTCGTTAGCAGATAGCCAGGGTATTTTGTTTTCTTGAGTTGCCTTCTCTTTGGACCGATCCAAACCCCCCCTTCTTACAACCAGTACTTCGTACAGAGTTAAACCCGACCTTCCTGGATACCGCCAGCTCGATGTGTCGCCGAGTCTTTTATGGTTTACTCGCAGCATACTCAACTGTGCCCGGTTTTGTGTAACAGGACCTATTTTTGGGAAGATGGAAATTTTCTATTTTTGCTTGGTATAACCCTAGCTTGGCGGCATCCTTGGTCTCGCTGAAGTAAGCGAGTCGCAAGCTAATGGGAGTTGAAAGTTCGCGAAAGCACGAACAAAGGGCCGAATTGGGAAGATTGCCGGTTTTGTTACAAGGTTTCCGTTTGTGCCCACGCGGCTCTTTCGCCCAGGATAGATGCTATACCGTGATAGCTGCTTGAATACGGCGGCGCTCTCTGTTTGGGTATCGCAGGAGGAGAATCAGGAGAACTCTTTAAAAGATAATCGGGCAGGCGTAGGGACGGTCACAAGGATTGTGAGCCGAGGCGTATCTGATGATGACGAGATGTTTTTGCTACGCGGCCCGGCACCCTTGGCTCGCGGCTAGGAGTTTGGGAATTAATGTGCGGGGCACGGCGAAATGGCACATTTGCTTCGCCGTCTGTATTATAGGTTATAACGAACGGAAACAACACCGCCTGATGAAGCGCGGAATGAATATATATACTACCTACCATGTTGATCCGCGCTATTACGCCTAACGCCATGACAAAGGGGTACCAGATCCTCAAAATCACCACGAACCCTTAACGCCGCACCCCTTGTTGTTAGTCGCCCCCGGATACTCTGTCTCCTTCGCGAAGCTGTAATTTTCTGGGTATCATTCAAAAAGCCCGACGCGCGATGGATGCTCCTGGCCAGACCGCTCGCACGTTGCGGTCTACTATAATCACTTGTTCCCGGGCCATCATTTCCTCTTGCTATTGCCGCCTTTCTGTTTTCTCCTCGCCTCCTTCTCCTCACGCTCCTTCTTCTCATCAACCTCGACCAGCCAGTCCTGCTGCACCATGCCCTTCTCTCTCCGATCGATGCGGCCGTCCTTATTATATCCCCACGTCTTCTCCCACTCGCCTGTTTCCTCGTTGTACTTCTGCGACTTCATCCGCCGTTGCTCGCGCGTCTTCGGCTTGATGCCCCGCTTGGCGGCGAACTGCTCCCATTTCGTGGGCGCTTTCGGTTCAGGGACCGGCTTTTCACGCGGTAGGGCTGTGCTGGGGGCTGGTAGGGACAGAAGAACACCTTGGGGCGTCGAGTTGATGGGGCAGGTTGTTAGGAGTTGATCTTGGATCGTGTTGTTAGCTGGGCTGGTCCGGGCGGTAGAGGATGGGGGAGTGCCGTACTTATTAGTCCTTGTGCACCGTCTCGTGCGGTTGCGATTAGCTGCGCCTCGAGCGGATCAACTCCCATGGATGAAACCTCGGCGGGTGTCGACGTCGTTATGGGGTTTGCGTCGTGGGCTAGGAGGAGACCGAGGTCGAAGGTGTATGGTGTTGGCCGTTCGACGACCACGTCGAGCTTGGCTCTTGGTTTTCCGACTGACATTTTGATGCTCTGTAATGCGCGTTGACTCGTTGGGGAAGTCCAATTCTGAGTGCAATTCCAATGGCCAAAATTGCTTTGAAATATTTCTGGTTTGATGTACAGTTAGGTAGGTTGGTACTTCGTAGTTGCAGACGATATGGTTCATCTGAATGCTAGAAAAAGTCCAATGGGTCGATGGTTTTTTGGCGGGACCCTGCAATCGATAAGTTCTCAGTTCTCAGCATTCCGGTTCCTGCCAAGACTCGGTGGCCCACTTCATACAGACACCTGCCAGCACCTGTCAGGCTGAGCGCATGGAAATTTTACGGGGCCCGCCATGTAATTAACTGATGAAGCTCTAAGGTACATTTATGCTTGTCTGTATGTAGGCGGTAATGCCCCCTCTTGCACGAAACCACCTCACCAGTTGAATACCGGCTATTCGATCAATGGCGAGTGCAAGCTGCTGGAGGTGCCTCCCAAGGCCCTCGCAGCGTCTGCTTCTTGCGCCTGTTTCCGTAGCTGCTCCCCCTATATCGACGTCGGCCGCATTCTCGACCTCTGCCCGGCAACTATCTAAGGCTGCCGACTCCGTCTCTACGAGGCATATACGTACTGGCAAGAGGCTAGTTCTTGGGTCGAAGAAGAAACCACATGTGAGGTCAAGGCCTCCGCAGAGTGGCGAGCGAAAGGCCTTTCGCAAACGCATCAATCTGAGTAACAACAATGCTCTCGAAGTCCCCGGCCTCAGTAAATTTGAGACCACGAGCCATGAGCTCCCCGATGCAGCTGGCAAGATCTTTGCAATTCCTACCGAAATAATCGACCAGCTGAGGACGTGCGAGGCTTTCAAGCCCAGTCAGAATTGGGACTTGTTCCGGGCACCGCACATGCTCCTTCGCCAGGAATCGGTGGAGATGATAAAACAGATGAAAGAGGCTATCGAGAAGAAGGAGACGCTGAGGATGGTTGTTACCGGAAATAGAGGGACGGGGAAGAGCATAGTTGGCCTCCAGGCCCTGGCCACTGGGTTCTTGAACAACTGGCTTGTCATTAATTTACCCGAAGGTGAATGATGCCAAATATTTTGCATCAATGCCGTTTGAGAGCTAACTGTGAGACTTCGCAGGGCAGGAATTGACAACAGCAGCAACCGAATACGCCCCGATACCAGATTCACCAATGTTCTCGCAACCCGTCTATACAGTGAAGCTCATGCAGACTATATACCAGACAAACTATGCAATCTTATCAGAACAAAAGGTCGAGCTGGACCACCTGCAGCTACCCATCTCTGCAACGCGCAACATGACCCTAGCCGGTCTCCTCAACGCCACCAAGGAACCCGACTTCGCCTGGCCCGTTTTCCAGGCCTTTTGGAAGGAAATACTCCTACCCGGCCGCCCACCTATCCTTTTCGCTCTCGACGGATTGTCCCACATCATGCGGGTCAGCGATTACCGCTCTCCCAGCTTTGAGCTGATCCACAGTCATGATTTAAGTCTTTTGCGCATTTTTACCGATGCACTGGGGGGCAAGACATTATTTCGAAATGGTGCAGCCATCCTTGGCGTAACGTCCAAAGGCAATTCGCCCATAATACCCTCTATGGAGATGGCGATTGCCCAAGCCACAGCCACACAGAAGGGTGAGAGCCCCCCGACCCGGGACCCTTTCTACCGGAAGTACGACGAGCGGGTCTTCGAGGCTCTCCGCAACGTCAAGGTGTTGGAAGTGCAAGGTGTCTCGAAGTCCGAGGCCCGCGCTCTCATGGAATACTGGGCGGCTAGCGGTATCCTCCGCTTACGCGTTGACGAAAAGAACGTCACCGAGAAGTGGACCATGTCTGGCCGTGGCGTGTTAGGGGAGATGGAGCGCGTTGCGTTGTTTGATATTCGGGCAGGGTAATCATCGGCGAACAGCTGCTTTGCTCTCCCCCGATACTTGCTACCGGCCCACCTGCCTAGTGTTCGACCTGGGAAGTCTATAGGCGAGCTATCATGATCATCACCTGGGAAGGTGATCAGGGCTGATAGCTCCTGTATCAGCGCATACTGTATATTGTATACTACTGTCGCATTAGTAACGTAGTTAGACACCATCTTAAGCCGCCATTGTACCATCAGAGTCTAATCAGGCCTACCTTCTCATGTCACCCGTTCCCTGATATTTGCGGGATTGGGCCTCTTGCAGTACTTTTTGAACCGCAGGGTCCGAGGGGTGACGAGAATTGTAAGAGAGGGACATCAAAAGACAACAGAGCGGAAGTGAAAGCAGAAATGTCTCGAAGACGATGAGCCAGTCCGCATAGGCAATTTCACGTATATCTTCATTCCAATTTTGTTTCATCTACACGCGAGAGAAACACCAAATCCGGCTTGAAGAAGAACCTGTAACACTTTTGATAATCGCCGTTCCTACGCTTTCGTGCTGCTCTCTCTCTCTCTCTTTCTCTCTCTCTTTATGGCATATTACGACATTCATTCGTGTTAATAATAAAACAAGTCCGCCCCGCTCCAGACCCAGGACGCCCGCGGAGCGAAAAACCCAATTCAACGATTTGTTTGTCCTCTCTTTTTTTTTTTTCGTCATCGACGCTGGTTATGTCACCTAGCGCCTCTACTCGTCTTCGTCTCCAGCGTCATCGTTTGCCGTGATGAAGACTAGCCTGCTGCCGTTACCGGCTGTTTGCCATACCTGTTGTCGGGATTGTTAGCGTTTTTGCCAATTGAAAGCGGAAAGAAATCAAGACATGATGTCCTGAAGGGAAAGAGGATAGGGCAGAAACTCACATCTAGACTTGTGTACTCCTCTAGAGCATTCAACCACTGATCCTCCGTGAAACCCTTGGCCAAGACACGCTCTCGGACTTTGCGCATGCTAAGCTCCACAGTATCCTCCTCATCATCCTCGTCATCTTCTGCGCGACATGCTCCGCTATCTGCAAGTGCCTTGACAAGGTTGTATATCCTGCTAGCAGCGTTGAGTGTCCGTCGGCCACCCGTGCCCTCATGTGCGGCCAGACTCTCCTTCGATGACTCAACGAGGCGTAATGCTTCATCTACATCATCCTGTGACACCTCGACAGCAAATCGTAGACGGGCGAGAGCTTGTGCGAGACGCACCACACCCAATAGAGTACGGGGTGTGGTGTGAGTAAACTGTTTGTTTTTCTTCTCGGCGCGGCGCTGAGCGTCACGCAGCCGTACGTATGTCTTTGTCAGGTACTCTGTTACGGACTCGGGAACAGTAGGACGGTACGTGCGTGCTTGGGCGACGTAGGCACGGACCTCATGAGGTGTGAAGACCACGCTGCCTCCCGCTGCGGATTCTCCTCTCGCGTTTGTGGGGTAAAGGTCGGGGTGTTTGTTGTGCATATGCACGTAGGCAACGTGTTTGGCAAGCTGGGCGTCACTCTCGCGGGTTGGTGTATCAAGAAGAAGGAACATGATATCGAAACGAGAGAGCAGGGCAGCGGGCAAGTTGATGTTTTCTACAGGTGAGATGCGAGGGTTATAGCGGCCATATATAGGGTTGGCGGCTGCAAGAATTGATGTTCTTGCGTTCAGGGTTGTGGAGATGCCTGCCTTTGAGATGGAGATGGTTTGTTGTTCCATTACTTCGTGGATAGCGGTTCGGTCATTGTCGTCCATCTTGTCGAATTCATCGATACAGCAAATGCCGTTGTCAGCCAAAACTAAGGCACCACCTTCTAAAACCATCTCGTCCGTCACAGGATCACGCATGACAGCAGCTGTAAGACCAACACCGCTGGAACCACGACCAGATGTGTAGACACCACGGGGCGCAACCTTGGATATGTACTTCAATAGTTGAGATTTAGCCACACCAGGGTCACCCATCAAGCAGATGTTAATGTCGCCACGAATGCGCATACCATCGCCCATTGCCTTTGTAACGCCTCCCACAAGAAGAAGTAACAGAGCTTTCTTGACGTCAAGATGTCCATAAATTTCAGGGGCAATAGACTTTGCCAACATCTCGTACACAGCGCCGGATTGACTAAAAGTGTTGATGCGCCGTAGGAGCTTGTCATCGATAATCATCTCGTCATAGGCCTTTTTATGTTGTACGATGTGGTGAGCTTCTACGTACGTATCCGTCAATAACCCAGCCCGCATTGCTTTGAACCCTGTATAGGGCGTTGGCAGGAAAATGCCGGAGATATCGACAACATCACCAGGGTTGACTTTTCGTACTGCACTGCCATAGCACATGATGGTCAGGGTTCTCGGGATTTGACCAATGGGTACTTGTTCTGCCAATTCCTGAATCTTGATCTCTTGGAACGATAAGAACTTGGAAGCACGGGAGGACTGGAAGAGCTGGCCCTTTGACTGATTTGCTGTACATTCTTCAGAAGGGCATTTTGTCAGCGGCGCATATTGCTTGTCGTTAACCGGCTGGAAGATTTCGCATCCACAGCGATCGCAAGTATATGCGCCAACCTGGACCATGGGCTTGACATCCGATACTCGTGTGGCTATGCCTCGGACAGTGATAAGGTGACCTAGATGCTCGCCCCTTACTTGTCGCACAGCGAGAGCCTTCATTGGCTTATCTCCATCTGATGTTCTTGGTTTGAAAACGAGGGTATATCGGCGAGTAAGTTGAGCGGGAAACACGTTTTCAGCCAGCTCCGGGTCGTTGTTATTAGCAGCGGCCTCAAGAAGGTCGCGGTTTCGGGCTTGTCTTCGCTCCATGATGACGTCTAGAACGTCGTCTTTGAATCTGATAAATCGCAGTCAGCAGAATTCGATTTTGTGGGGATACAGGATGAAGAAAATTTTCTTACGTGACTCCAGTAGTGGGCGCCGGCATTTTCTTGTCAATAGCTTTTGATAGAACCTCGACGTAGTGCTTTGTGTTGGTTTCAATAGATTCGACAAGCTTAAGCCCCTCACTCGTATCGTTCTCATACTTTTCAATTTCCGTTAGCAGAAGTCGTTCACGATGCACGAAAGAGACTTGCAGTGGCAACATCGTCCAATTCGATCAAGACCTCATCAATTGATCGATCCGCCAGCTTTTGCATCATATCGGCATATTTGTGTTTGGGTTGCCTCGCAGCAGCCTTCTGCCTTCGGCGTTGCTCGTGCGCATCGTCATCCTCCCCCATCAAGTCATCATCGTCACTGAAATCATCCTCGTCGATATTGATCTGACCAATGGCATGGGTCAGGGTCTGCTCGGGCGATGTTTTGAACTTCACGAGAAAATCCTCGAAGGCGGCTAGGAGAAAGGTTAGGCTAATCAGCGAGTATCATAGGTAGGAAGCATCGTACCTTGTTGCGCCTCGTAATCGACGAGATTACGATATTGTAGAAGAGCCATGGCAATCTTCTTTACCCTCTCGTCTTTAAGTTTCTTGGTGTTGTGAGGCAAGGATGAGTGCCAGACTCAATTACCTACATATCAGGCACGGGCCATGCTAAAAGCAACGAGCGCGTTTTGACGCGACTTTTCGCGTTGATTTTACCAGCCACATTAATTTAACTACGGGTTCGTGGCTTGTATTACTGATAATAAAATAGTACCGGATTTACACATATGGGAACTTAGTCAATTGCATTCAGCATACTATCCATTAATAGGGGGGAATAAGGAGGTCCAATATGGATCCGCAGCTATGGAGCAACCAATGCCTCGGCGCCATTGCCTCGGTTCCCCTGTGCATAGCGAATCGTTACACTGTATAACATCGCTAGGTCAACACATGCCCATCATCATGACCATTTCTTCCTGACGATATCCTATCACATGTTCTACGCTGCATGCACCTTAATTGTTTTTCTTTATTCTGTCCCTCACTGCGAAAACTTCGAGGCTCTATCCCTCATCCTATCCCTCATATATCATGGCTCCCCGAAAGAATGCGCTGTCAGCCGCCGCCGAGATATCTCTTGTCCATTTAAAGAACTGCTTAGTGAACCTCCCTAATTCGCTTGTCAATCTGCTTGTTAATATTAATACCGTGAGCTTGAACATTCATGAGTTTTCTAAGTTGGATTCAAACTAAGTCACCTACAGCCTGCGCAAAATGTTGTCGTCGAACTCAATTACCGCGTCGCGCCTACGCCGGATAGCTCTGGCCAGCCTACTTCCTCGTCGACCCAGCGATCGATATACCTTGGCTGGACAGGGATGCCCAGCAAGCGCAAGCTTGTGCCCATAGTAGACCGCGATGGCATTACCAGTCGAAGGGACCGTGAAGTTGCCTCTGTCGAGATTGATGCCACATTAGCCGCCACCCTAAAGCTGTCCGAGGACCAAAAGGTCACAGCAATAATACATGTCGATCCCCCTCTTACGCATACAATCAATATAGAGCCTCTGACGCCCGAAGATTGGGAGATAATTGAGCTACATGCAACTTTTCTGGAGCTCAATATGCTTTCTCAGATTCGTGCTGTGCCAAATCCTACGTATGCTCCGAATCAGAGCTCTACTACCACTCATGCGTTGACGCTTCACCTATCTCCAACCTCAACGGCAAACATCAAGGTTGTGTCACTTACGCCACCACTTGCAGCAGATGTCGCTTTTGCCAAGATTGCCCCCGACGCCGAAGTTATAGTGGCCCCGAAAACCCGAGCCCAATCTTCCAAAAACAGTCGTGAGAGCAATAGTGTGGGTGGCACATCAAGGCGAAGTGGGAAAAGTTCGGCCAGTACTTTACGTAGAAAAGGTACACGCGAAGAGAAGAAGCCAGCGCTTTATCTAAGGGCAGTCGACAGGAGTCTGTGCAGCGAATGGCTCGATG
This sequence comes from Xylaria nigripes, assembly GCA_022984845.1. Classification (NCBI taxonomy): domain Eukaryota; kingdom Fungi; phylum Ascomycota; class Sordariomycetes; order Xylariales; family Xylariaceae; genus Xylaria; species Xylaria nigripes. Next base: position 797,706 of record JAJJKC010000011.1, on the reverse strand, counting down.
ACGACCCTGTTTTAGTTGACTTGAGTGTTTGGGTTGACAAAGATCTTCTCTTGGCAAATGACTTCCGAGGCGTCAACTACGTAGCCGTCAACATCGTTAAGCCTGCAGGTCTCCAGGCCCCTGTCGATCCGCAACAACAGCAACAACAAGAAGCGGCATATCCTGAAGCGGCGAAATCTAGTGAGAAAGTCATTGTTCATTTGCGGCCGTGGGATGACCCACCAAGCAGCCAAACTGTTGCTCTTTCTACGCCTTTATGTGCGGCACTGGGGTGTGTAGGGGTTGTTGGGGCCATTGCCAAAATTGAACCTGCACCACAACCATTGTCTCGGAGCAAAGCAGAAAAAGTCAAAGTTTATCCATTTGCAACGCAGAATCCGAAAGCTGCAGGGGCTTTGAAATTCGGAGGAGAATCGAAAGCCGAAAAAGAGGAAGCCGGTAAACGAATCACTCAAATTTATGGCACCAAAGGCCCAGGAACCGGACTTCTCAGCGGACCTCTAACTGACGGGATGATCCTGGGTGTGCATGATGGTCTGGAATTCCCACCGGGCTGGGACGGTGGTGTCCTTAAATTTGAAACATCAAATACAAGTTCGAATCCCCAAGAGGCGTTGAAATGGTACCTTGGGTCTGAGCGCGGTCTATCTATAGATGTGCAAGAAGCAATATCCCGGCCAGCTTGGCTAGATCAAGCAGTCGATGAAGACCCATCCCCGAGCCCATCTGTCTTGGTTGGGGTCGACTCCCTTCTTGACAACTTAAGGTCTCACTTATTACATATGTCATCCGTTTTGCTGACCGGTGCCTTGGGGTCTGGCAAAACCTCGATTGCGCAGAATATAGCTCAAACACTCCGAGAGGATTATCTGTTTCATACTACTTACTTTCCGTGTCGGAAACTGGTAAATGATGAAAGTAGGATATCCACCATTAAGGAGACCCTAAATCGGATTTTCATGACAGCCAGTTGGGGCGCACGACTCGGTGGAAAAGCCATCGTCATTCTCGACGATGTAGATAAATTGTGCCCTGCTGAGACAGAACTACAAGTTGGAAACGACAACGGGCGAAGCCGTCAGCTCAGCGAGATTATCGGTGCCATTGTACGTCAGTACTGCAGCCGCGAAAGCGGGGTGGCCTTGCTGGCAACAGCACAGGGCAAAGACTCGCTTAATAACGTCATTATTGGCGGTCACATAGTCCGTGAAATGGTAGACCTCAAAGCGCCCGACAAGCAAGGACGAAGGCGGGTGCTGGAGATGGTAGTCAAGCAACACACAGTCTCTCCAGTGCCCAAGCAAGTATCTATTACAGATGGGAGTCGGCCTACGACTGCTGATGGTAGTGTCAGAGAAGTCACGGATACTTGGATGGATGAGATGAATGAATCCGGCCGAGGCAACTCTTGGGGGAAATCTAAATCAGATGGTTTCCTCCTCGACCCTGAGCTGGATTTTCTTGATCTTGCGGGCCAGACAGATGGCTATATGCCAGGCGATCTAATTCTTCTCGTGTCTCGAGCTCGGAACGAGGCGCTTATACGTTCATTCAGCGAAACGAGCTTGAAGCAATCCCTCGACATTGTTCAGCTTGGTCGGACAGATTTTGACAAAGCCTTGAAAGGCTTCACCCCGGCCTCACTTCGCAACGTCACACTGCAAGCGTCGACAACAACTTTCAGCTCCATTGGCGGCCTCAAGGAAACTAGGAAAATTCTGTTGGAGACTCTGCAGTATCCAACCAAATACGCTCCTATCTTCGCGCAGTGTCCTCTTCGACTCCGTTCGGGACTTCTCCTCTATGGCTATCCTGGTTGTGGCAAGACACTCTTGGCAAGCGCAGTGGCCGGAGAATGTGGCCTAAACTTCATTTCTGTCAAGGGACCTGAGATCTTGAACAAGTATATTGGTGCTAGTGAGAAGAGCGTTCGTGACTTGTTTGAGAGAGCTTCAGCCGCGAAGCCTTGCGTTCTTTTCTTCGATGAGTTCGACTCTATTGCGCCCAAACGTGGACATGATTCAACAGGAGTCACAGATCGAGTTGTCAACCAGCTTCTTACACAAATGGATGGTGCCGAAGGATTATCCGGGGTTTACGTTTTAGCCGCGACATCGCGACCAGATCTTATTGATTCGGCTTTACTTCGTCCCGGACGTCTAGACAAGAGTTTACTGTGCGACTTCCCTAATCTGGAAGATCGTATCGATATTATTCAAGCGCTTGGGAAAAAGGTCAAAATGAATGAAGAGATTCTATCATCGGAAGATGGATTAAAGGCTCTTGGCATGCGTACTGAAGGCTTTTCAGGGGCCGACCTTCAAGCACTCATGTCCAATGCCCAACTAGAGGCTATCCACGACGTGCTAAATGATTTGGAATCACAACCTAATGGTGGTAAACAAGGTGCTGGATCTACGCGAGATAAAGCAACTGCTAATGCCCGTCCGCGCAACTTTGTCCAATTTCGCTACGGCGTCGAAGCTTCGTTAATGGAAGCGGAGGAGCGGGCAAAGAAGGGAAACAATAGATCAGTTCAACTAGCCGAGAACGCTGCTATTGCTGCGAAGCTCGGAGAAATCAAGGCCGCCCGGAAACGTGCCAAGATGGGCAGCCAAGGCGTGGGTTCTACCGGTGAAGACCATGGCGAGAAAGAAGAATCTGGAAAAAACACTGAAGTCCTGATCGGCTGGAAGCACATGATGAAGGCGCTCGAAGCCACACGAGCTAGTATAAGTTCACAGGAGCGAAACCGACTCTCGCGCATCTACCACGAGTTCGTCGTAGGGCGCAGCGGCGAAATGCGGGATGGACAAGGTAGCATGGAAATTGGAGGACGGAGCAGTTTAATGTAGTGGCATTTAATAGTGGCATCTGAGAATACCTAGCTCATCTGATGAGACGGGTAAATGATTTTTGAGCGGCATTTACGCATATCCTAGGTAGATTAGATCATTAGATAGGTACGTATACCTAATACCTACCTAGGTAGGTAGATAGAGCATCATCAATGTCGAAGCGAAAAAAAAACTCAACAAGGACCCTTGTTGTAGGAATAAGCTCGGCTTCTAGAAGAAATCCGATCCACTTTTTTAAGTCGGCAATGTGACGAAGTCTTGCAGGATCTCAGGGGAGCATCGCAGTAGGTAATTAGGTACCTACTTAAGGTAGGTAGGTACATGTACCTAACAGTATAAGATGATTAGGTACGGATTACTGTCAGAACAACCGGGGGGCATAACTACTAAGTACCTACCTAGGTAGGTAGTAACTGTATAGGTAAAGTCATAAAGTCACATTCTTTCGGGGTTGTTCCAAGCATCCGTAGGTATTACCTAGGTGGTGTACCATCTGATTGCCTGCCTGCTTGTTTGAACTAGGTACCTAGGTAATAAGCTACCTATGTACTTAGGTACGGACGTACCTATTGTTTATTCGTACTTTTCACCTACACCGGCAAACTCCTTACACTCCTTACGCTACTGATGCCTAGACCATCATGATCTGAAGAACTTTGGCTTCCGCCGGAAGATCAACTTTTAGTTGGTGAGCCCCAGCGAATTCGAAGACTAAAGTGGGGGAGGAGGGACGATTTTCTTACCTAAGGTAGGTAGTAGTACCTAGTAGTACCTGCGGACGTACCTATATTAACGTCTAGGTACGGACTACTTAGGTATCTTAGGAGGTAGGTAGGGGCAACTTGACATGTGGAATTCTTGGCCGCTGTTGTCGGTACTTCAGGGCTACGCATATTGACTAATTTAGAATGTGTTTCAAAGGTATTTAATCATGCTTACTATAGCTATTTGGGTACCCCTCAAGTACATCTCTCTCTTGTATGGTCAGGTTCCTTGCACGTTCACCAACCAAAGTCGCGGCGGTTCAAAAATGATTGGCGTTTGTTTTCTTACTAACACACCATACTAGACCCAAGTTAGGACTAGCGCACTGCTAAGGGTACCTTTCTGAATGAATGAATGTTTCTTCTCACCTCTCAGGAGCGCCGCCAGATGCAATCCGAAATTCAATGGCAAGATGCTTCTCATCAAGCTGCTCGACAACGCCATCCCAGTCACCAAGGAGTTCAGAACCACATTATCAGAAGCTTTGTTCGTGTGCTGGATGCTTTATTGTACGCATATATACGCATATACACCTCGCGAGATTATATCTGGGTCGATTTCTTGGCTCCCTCGTTGACGAGTGCGAGGCTGCTGCTAAACTGGGTGTTTGGATACACCCGGACATGGAGCTTCGTCGACTGTCGCAAAGAGATCAAGAATTCATGTCAGCCTCGACTTCAAAACTTCAGTACCTTCTATAGTACCTAACCTTACAGCGCCGCACTTCTATATTAGTCAAGTAAGTCAACTGTGCGTTGTCTCTTACCGTTTCCTTCCTCAACTTCCCGGCCTTCATTTCTTCACATGCAATCTTTTGTCTCTACATTAAACTCTTCATCACGTCCTCTAGTTGAGAAAAACACACACACACACACACACACACACACACACACACAAACCTTCTACACAATTTCTTCTTGTTCATTTTCTTCATGAACATTAAGACGAATGAAGCACAATCGTACTGTTGTGGTTTGGAACGAGACGCCGCGCGTGGCCGCCTGGGAACCGAGTCTCCCTACTCTTCCAGAATTCGTGGATACACGGAGGCAAGTGACTCCTTTATGGCTAGGTAACTTGCCAGAAACGGGAATCGTCAACCTTGTTAGATGTTATCGGCTGTCTTGTACAACTGTTATTTCTTTTCAGCTACCGTTTAGACAGCTTCTCTTTGAACTTTATATAACCAAAACAGCATTAACTTTGAGTCCAGCATCAGCGACACGGACAGCACTTTGTACCAAGTAAGCGAGATCAGAGAGACATGGAGCGCTTACGAGTACTGGGCCCGGGAGGCTCGAAGACGAAGCGCCAGGCTCTGGAAGATGCTATCAAAATGCAAGTTGCCGTGGAAGAAGAGTGTGCGCGAGGCGGAAAGCCAGCCCCTGGATATCGCCTTACGGAATTAATTGGGAAGGGGAGTTACGGTAGGGTTTACAAGGCAAGCGACCTGAGGACATCTAACGTTGTGGCCGTTAAGATCATTGACGTTGACGAACACGATACGCAAAACCCCAAGTTCCAAGACACCTACAGCGAGTTCCTCAAAGAGATCAGTGCACTCCGCCTTTTAAGTGAGAGTGGCGCAAAGAATGTGAATACGGTTATCGAGGCACTCCCGGTTGGCCATGCCATGTGGATGGTAACCGAATATTGTGCCGGTGGCAGTGTGGCAACGCTGATGAAGCCAACAGCGCCTGGCGGTTTACAAGAAAAATGGATTATTCCCATTTTGCGTGAAGTCGCCGTTGCCATTCACTGGGTACATAAGCAAGGTATAATTCACCGAGACATCAAGTGCGCGAATGTTCTGATTACCGAAACTGGCGATGTGCAGTTGTGTGATTTTGGTGTGGCTGGTATAGTTGAGACAAAGCTCGATAAGCGTACGACCTTTGTTGGGACTCTGAACTGGATGGCGCCAGAACTCTTCGACCAAAATGCACAGTATGGAACCGAGGTTGACATCTGGGCTTTTGGATCCATGATCTACGAAATCGCATCAGGACTACCGCCGAATGTCAAATCGGGTGTCAGACTGCCTCAGTTTGGCGAATACCTACGTGATCATCTTCCTCGCCTGACAGGCGATCAATATTCCGAGAACCTCAAAGACCTTGTTGCTTTCTGTCTTGAAGATGACCCTACAAAACGCCCTGCCATCGAGCAGATCCAGCAACACCCCTACATACTCAACACCGAGGCCCAATACCCTACCTCATCTCTTGCAGCCCTTGTCAAGGCATTTAAGCTCTGGGAAAACCGTGGCGGAAGCAGAGGCTCTCTCTTCGTGAATGTTGGTGCACAGGCACCCGCTGATCTGGGTACAACACCTCTGCCTGCTGATGAATGGAACTTCTCAACAACGCTTGCATTCGATGAACAGCTTCAAAATAAGAGGGATGACAGATCAGAGATTGATGCTGTACGAGATGTTTATGGCACAACTGTCGATTTTCCAACCAATCTGGATGGTGAGAATACAGCCCGCCCTAAAGCCAAAGGACGACGCCGGCCGCCGCCTCAGGCTTTAGCACCTATCAAGGCTCCTCTAGAGAAAGTATTTGACCCCAACACTATCTCCAATTACAACGAGAATTCTCGCGTGTATTATGGTTTAATGCCACCGTCGTCTGATTTAACACCAGCATCTGACCTACCACTCCGCAATGATTCACTTCATGCAATCCTTAGGGAGTCTCTCATAGATTTAGATGCTTCCCTTGGAGGCGAGCAGTTGTCCAGATTCGCAGATATGGAAACTGTCAAGCCAGCTCCTGCCCCTGCCGCTCGTTGTTCCATGGACAACAGCTGGTCTTTCTCGGCTGCCACGGAGTCCCTGTCCCAGGCTCAGCCTCCTATGAACGACTCAATGGATTTCAACGAGAGGCAAAATCCCCCTGACTGGTCATGGCCTACAAACATCCCGCCTAGCTCCGCGAACCCAGAATTCTCGGACTATGGTTTCAGTGAAGAACGGCCACGACTCTTACATCGCGATACGGAGCCTGCCGGATTGCCTTCACATGGATACGGGTCAGACATGCCTCGTGCCGAAATTGATCGTCGGTCTGTTGGCAGCTTGATTGATCTCGACATGAGCATGCCCGAACCAAATCCACTGGATATGACCAGGCCTTCAACATCTCATTCAGACGTTGTCTCGATTTCCGGTTCGGAGACAGGCATTGGCCCCTTTGACCTAGAACGCCATACATCTGTCTATGCCCCAGCCTTTCTTTCAACCAGAGAGCCCTCTATTTACGTCTCGGATGATTCGGAATTCGCTCAGCAAATTGCAAGGGTGATGGAGGCCGAACCCGACCTCGAATCCGACCTCGAGCCTGAGCCTGAGCCCGAGCATGAGCCCGAGCATGAGCATGAGGATGAGCATGAGCATGAGCATGAACCAGAACATGAGCCCGATCATGAGCTAGATCATGAACCAGACCATGAACCAGCCCCCATCGAAAACGGTAATTACGAACTCCACCTCCCATTCGTGGACCCACCGCGCCCACACGTCCTAGAGGGCAGGGCATCTCGAGCCGAGGTCGCAGAAGAGATGAGAAGGCTGATCGCAAGTCTCGGGCAGCACCTATCTCTGATAGGACAGCAGGTAGCAGAGATGGAACCGCGCCGAGCCGGAGGGCCGCGTGCCCGCGAGGATTGAGGAATTTTTTTATTTTTATTTTTATTTTCCACAAGAGGGCAAGGATGGTTCTTTTCCATTTTGCATGCGAACGGAGTTATAGGTAGATACCAGGTCTAGCAGGGTAGCATGGAGCCAATGCCATGCCTTTTTTTTTTTTTTTTCGTCGTCGTCGTCGTATAATAAATACATTTGAATGCGAGATGTTTGCTTGGCTTTGGTGCCGGTGTCTTTGAATCTTGTTGATCGTGATGTCGCATGCTTGCTGACAAATGCGCTTACTCCGTAGCTATGCCTCTCCACGTGAGAGTATCTCAGATAGGATCGGAATCTTCTCGTTTATTTTCCTGCTTTGCTTTGAGGGTGTGGGTTATCTCTTAATCTTCTGCCATACTTATCTCATACCTTCTAACCCCGTAGCGAGCCCGGCCTGGCCATACTCAAGTATTGTAGATCGTAGATGGGGCCCTACGAGATCACTGTCAACTAGGCGAAATCATATCCCCGGTTACAAGATGACCAGCTTGTAATTTGATCCTTACGTTAGAATGGCGACATCAGGCTTATCCTTGACCCTTTGTCACTAGGCCGCAATTGAGGCCGAGAGGCCAGTCATTCTCCTTGGGTAGGTAGTTCTATGTAACAGACGACCCTATGTGAAACCAACAAGATCCCCCATCAGAACAGCCTCGTACTTATCTACAGCTTCACGCAGACGAATAAGAATGCCGGCAGCGAGCATCTTTACATCGTTCTCTTCGCCCGCACCGTCGCCTCCCCGCGTGTTGTGGAAAACATTGCCGACCCATTCCATGCTTTCGACGACCTGGCGACCTTGTCGCTCACATAATCCACGCAAATCTGCCTCATTGACATCGAGCAAAGCTGCGAGTGCAAGGAGTACTGCATGTGTCACGGTCAGATCACCCTCGTTCTCGCTTTCTGCAGTGTTAGAGCCTAGACAACGCCCCCGCACCCCTAGCAACAAATCCCACAGCTCAGCCGTCATCTGGGGGAGTGCGAGTGTAGAGGGTCCAGCGGCGTGGATGAGTAATCCCAATGTCTTGAGGTAAAGAGCAAGGAGATATGGTTGGAAGATAATCTTAGCCCCCGCAGAGCTACGCATAGCAGCCTGAAACCGAGAAGAAAGAGGGAAAAAAAAGGACGTCGATATCAAAGAAGCCGCCGTATTGGGTATGGAGCGGATACCACTGGATTTTGATTTTGAGTTTGGGGCATTAGAAGACTGCGCCTGAGATTGTTGCAGGCGCGACGTGAAGGAGGACAGTTTGAGGGCATCAGGACCGGTTACGGCATCTGCTGCTTCGGCCGCTAACGGGGCAAGGAATGTCTGTGAAAATGATTGGGCGAGGGTGTCAAGGGCGTTAGGGGGTAATGCTTTGAGGTTGGTGCCCGCGGAGAGCCTGTCAGATGTTGGTGGAGGCTGAAGGTAATACTTCTCGACCTTGCTTGGAAGAGCCTTAGAGGGGAAATGAGCGGCCGATGCATATTCTGAAATGTCAAACCCTGCTATCTCCCTGCCGCTAAGACCGAGGACAACGAGAATGGATGCACGTTGCGAAAGGTGATAGTCTCCGTCAAAGAATGTCTTCGCGAACCAGGGAGCCATCTTCTTCGGTTGCGCCACAGCAACAGCTACCATGCCTTGAAGACGGAGACTATGAAAATTTTCAATGTCGAAATTGTCTTGAAGGCCAACGAGAATTGAAGCCAGCTCCTCCGAATGAGATGTGACTTCAGTCCCGTAATTTGATTTACGGCGGATGAGCATGGGAGCTGTTGTGAGAGCTAACTTTTGTTTGTCGTAGTTCTCTGTATCTCGAAGATAACTAATCAAATCTCGAATGTAAACAGGAGCTCTGGGTTTGTCTCGGTTGATAAGAGTTGGATCATCATCAGAATCCTCCGCGTCAGAGTCGAGTTTTCCATAAGGCACCAAATCCGAGTCTTCCTGCACCTCTTCATCGTCCTCTACTTCAACAACGAAGCCAGGTTTTGCCGGGATTTTGGTTGAGTGTGGTGACTCGACTTTCTTCGGCAATCCAGTCGGTCTCTTTGGGATTTTTTCTTGGGGCGAGGTTAGGGACGTTTTCAATGGGTCAAGAGGCCCAGCTTTGTCGGACAGGTGGACTAAAGCCTTGTACCAATCCGCTTCTTCTGTGGCCATCTCTTCTACTTTGAAGTCAAGTTTCGTTTCTTTTCCATGAACTAGTCCGGAAAGTGTCTCAGCAACAATCATTCCGATGAAACGTACTCTACTCTGTGATACGTCAAGTCGATTGGAAATGGCATTGAGGTACGAGCTTGACCGAAGTAGGATGGCGAGCTTCATTGGCGCTAATCGATGGACATAGCCGGCGCTCAGGAGAAGAATTTGTGCATGTGCTGTTTGTTCGTTAGCTACAAAATCCTGAATTATCGTTACAAAAAAACTTGCCCTCTTGTTGTAGTATCGGCGTATGCTTGATGTATAGCTGGTCACCGAACTGGTTGAGACTCCTTTCCAGAACTGCCGAAATAGATTCCTTGTGATCAGCAAGCGCAGCAACAGCAGCCCGTCTAATGGAATAATTTTCTCCAACCCCTGCTCCGGATGCACCTGTCAGCCAGGCGACGAGGCTCTTTCTCTGATTGTCATTGTCAGCGATAACTAGTTGGATAACTCCCACTGCTGCCCATATTGCCGGGTAATCCTCATCGGCAACCTCTTTGTCAATTGAGTTAAGATAACAATCCGATAATAGTTTCAAAAGCCCAAGCAAGACCATCCGCTGTTCGGGTGGCGGGTAGCTGTTGACAAGCTTGCTGAACAGCCTTTCATCAGCGTCCTCTTGAAGAAGCAATCTGCAAAAAAGTTCCCGTATAAAAATGTCTGGGGAAGAAATCAGCATGGATCTTCTAATGAAACACTCGATCAGTACCTGTGTGACCCAACCTCATCCCGCGAGAGCCAAACTCAGCACATAGCTTGAAAGCCTCGTCGGTTACCGCAGATTGGGCCCAGCGCACGTGGTTACGAGCGAGCCAGCTAACGTATTGGTTATTCTCAGTCATCCATAGGGGTTCCAGTTTTCGACCAGCCAATCGGCAGATGTCATCAGCCTCTGCAGCCAGGGAAACAATTTTTCCGCTTGTGAAAAGTGATAAGAACTCTTTTTGCAATGGCCGAACGTGGGCAAGGTTTTCTGGTGATATATAACTCCATATTTGCATCACTTCGTTATCATTGCCGAGGAGTGAGTTTAATATGCTCAAAGTGTAGGTCAAATTGAAGATTATATGTGAGTTCTTCAAAGTTTTTGACTCTAACTTGGCTTCTTGTATGAGTGCCCGTAAATAGGTCAGGATGGCATTGACACCAGGCAGACTCCGCAGACAAGCTAGAAGGATGTCCATGTCATTCTTGCTGGAGGAGTCTTTCAGGACAACCCAATAATTTGGAACTACTTCGGTAACAAGTACGTGGATGATCTGGGCATTGAGCGGTCCGGGTGTTCGTATATCGAAATTGCATTTGTCTTTACTACCTCCATTTTGTAGGTATTTCAGAACAGCGGGGAGAGTCTCAGAACTTGGCTGATTTCGAAGGGTCTCTAACGCCTCTTCGAGGGATGCGCCTTGAAATACCACCCGAGGAGGCTTCGCAGGCTCTGAAGACTTTGGGTGGCCCTGCACGACGTCAAATTCGCTTGTCTTCTTATAAGACAGGCTCACGGGAGTGAGTAGTGCTTCCATGGCCACAACGAGGCAAGCCGTTTAACCTTTCTGGACTACTACTGGCACAAACAAACGTCGTGAATTATCTATGTATCGTGAGCATCCTTGTTTCGTATATAAGATGCAAATTCGATACGGTTGGACATAGATTGATTGTATCCATGTAGAAATGATCTTGGGTTTCCTATTCACTCGTGTGCATGTTTCCGAAACCCGTTGTGGCGATGGGATTTGCAGTTGTTTAACAGGTAGGCAGAGGTTACGGAATATAGGACCTTACTGCGTCCGAAGTTACATATAGGTACGGAATAAATACCTGGGTGTTATACCTAGGGTGTGGCTTAGGTACAAGCTGTGGCTGGGTAGAGGTGTGCCTACATAGTAGGTACGTACGTACGTACGTATGTTTAGGTATATTTCCCTAGTGCATTGCGTCAGTAGTACGGACGTACCTAAGTACCTAGGTATCTCTATATGCCTGTATTTATGTAATCATGACGCCACCTATTCTGTATATGCATATTTATTCAAGTTGTTGTTGTTGTTGTTGCTTCCGCTGGAACATAGCTACCTAGGTACCTAGCCTAGTACCTAGGTACCTAAGAGCATTAGCCTAGGTACCTACCTAGGTACGTCCGTAGGTACCTAGGTAGTACCTAACGGGATCCATGCAATGCACGGTGAAACCTTTGATGTGTTTTCCAGGCGTCCGTACGAAGTTAGGTAGAGTATGACGTCTTATTAATTCAACAATAGGGAGGACTTAATCGGCAACTAAGTACGTCCGTACCTTAGGTAGGTAGGTAGGTATACTTTTTCAATCACCAGCAAGTACGGACGTAGTCCAGGCGCCCACGAGACATGGGGAAATTGAGAAGTAGCAGTACATGTAGCTTGAGATGCCTTACCTGCCCGTCTTTCGGATCTTCTGGCTGAAGTTGTTGTAATGCGATAAGAGATAAGAATGTCTACCGGTACATTCGAGCCGGCAGTGGACCGACGGAACGCCTCTGGAACGGACCAGCACGTACACACCAACACCTTCGCCATAGGTACAATATTAGCATAGCCCACCTGAATGACAACCTAACTTGAACCCCAAATATCTGATCGAGTGACTATCTCGATTGTTCTTTCTTTACTTTTAAGACGCCTGTCACCGAGCGCGCCGTGAGCACGTTGGCGATTGTGATACTGTTTACAAACAATGACGGACAGCAAAGCGACACGATGGCAATACCTAGATCATATCCGACACAACCCTGGCCCTTTTAGCATTCGCGCCGACAGCCAAGAGCCTGGCATATCGGAACTGTCTATGGACGTTCTGAGCAACGCTAAGGCTCTGGTTATCGGAGCTGGTGGGCTGGGTTGCGAAATACTTAAGAACTTGGCACTTTCGGGCTTCAAGAACATCCACGTTATCGATATGGGTACGTGACGTTATTTTCAATTCATAGTATTGGGATTTGCCTGCTCACACGTGTATAGACACTATCGACGTATCCAACCTTAACCGACAGTTCCTCTTTCGCAAAGACGATGTAGGAAAATACAAGGCTGAGGTCGCTGCAGCGTTTGTCGAGAGAAGAGTCAGGGGCGTCAAGATCACGCCACATAATTACCGTATGCAAGAACTGGACCGTGATTTCTATATGCAGTTTCAAGTCGTTATTTGCGGACTGGACAGCATAGAAGCAAGACGATGGATCAATTCAACCCTCGTTGATATGGTTGATGGCGACAACCAAGACTCTATGAAACCGTTCATTGATGGTGGCACTGAAGGTAGGCGAATAGCATGACAACAGAGGCAGTTCCAACTCTCTTTTCTAACAAGTCCCAGGTTTCAAGGGCCAGACTCGCGTCATATTTCCAACTATGTCACCATGTATTGAGTGTCAACTGGACCTCTATACCCCAAGACCGGCGGTCCCCCTCTGCACATTAGCCACAATCCCTCGGCAGCCAGAGCACTGCATAGAGTGGGCTCATATCATCGCATGGGACCAAGAAAACCCATTTCCTCAGTTGGATAAGGACGATCCGGAGCACATCACCTGGCTATACCAGAAGGCGGCAGCCCGAGCCGAGGAGTTTGGTATATCCGGGGTCACTTATTCACTCACCCAGGGTGTCGTTAAAAACATCATTCCAGCCATCGCTTCTACTAATGCCATTATCGCTGCCAGCTGCTGCAATGAAGCTTGGAAAATAGTCACTGCTGCCGCGACTTTCCTCGGCATGGAGGAAAGTTATATGATGTACTCAGGAGATGACGGTATCTACACAACAACTTTTAAATACGACAAGCAACGAGACTGCGCGGTCTGTGGACAGGATCTCAGGTTATTGTCTGTGGATCCCGAAATGAAATTGAGAGAACTCCTAGATTCTTTTGCAGCGAAGCCAGATTTACAGTTGAAGAAGCCCTCAATACGAGCCGAAGGCAAAACCCTCTATATGCAGTTCCCTCCGAGCCTCGAGGCGCAAACCAGAGGGAACTTGGACAAGACACTCACAGAGTTGGGGTTGGAAACCGGGCATTACATCTTGGTGACAGATCCTACATATCCAGGGATAAGGTTCAACTTCGCCATACATTTTAACCAGTCTTCCACCACAACCAACTGATGGAATAGTTCTAAGCCACAGATACTCCTTTTCACATCTATGGCGTTGGTACCCTTAGCTAATAGTACTCTTGTATTTTAAAATATTCTTGACAGATGCAGTCTATCTGTCACCGTTATGGGCCCGTCAGTGCAGAAGCTACCAACGTGATATAGATCAATGACCATTAAGGCTGGACACCCTGTTCCAGTCAGTCTCTATCCCAGACACATATTACCTCGCGGGAGTGAAAGCCTATAATAGAGTATCTTGGGAAATCTATCCAAGTCCCTGCCTCCGACGTCCTGACTAACCTACCTGTGTACCAACACAAGCCGTGTATATTACCGTTTGTCTCGTAGACGATGGGATGTGTATTCAATACCTATTATCTAGCTACCCTAGGTACTTACTAACTGATACCACGAAGATAAGGATAAGTTCTAGTTGTAACTTGTATGTATGTAGTTATCATTAAGAGGTACGCATTGATCTATACACCGGTAAAGGTACTTACTAAGTCCTTGTAGACACACTCTAAGTGCCCTACCTAACCTACCTGCTTAGGTACCTACCTAGGTAAGGTAGGTACCTAGGTAGTATGAAGGCAGTTGCGTTCTTCGTTGGCATTACCTAAGGGACCTCCTGCCTGTCTAGAGTCTTTCGGTAGCCGCATCGTAACTACCTCACCTGGTAGGCAGAATACACGTAACTGAGGAAGGCACACGCGTATCAGTTACTTGGGAAGGCGCTGCCCTCACTTCCACCGCCTGAATTCAACCAATTAGTGCAGGCGCAGAGGATCATTGCAGTCCAGGCCTGGTAACAGGAAGGAACGATCTCTTCAACCACCAGTCAAACATCTGCTCTGGGTCAAGGCAGGATAGATACTTCCTTCCTTTTTTCCTTCCTTCCTCTACTTCTTCTGGCCGCCTGTTCACCTCTCAAAGTCTTCCATCAACTCCGCCACCTCACTTTCTCTACTCACTACCTCCTTCGATGGGATAGATTGCACCACGATCCATACTTGTAACTCTTTTTCCAACTCTTCCCATTGTTTGCGGTCCTTCTGCAATAGTCACATTCTCGAAAACGCATCTCAACTCACTCCAGCCTTCTTCAAGGTACGTAAATATTTCAGTTACTAACGAGCGTTCTCTGTCATTGAACCTTCTACTCGCCTTCATATCATCTTCATTACGCCCTGCCCTGCTTCGACAGGATTTGTCAGTCGCCGACTTCTCTGCCCACCACCTCACCAATCAGTTGGCACTACCTTGCACATCTCGTCCTAGTTTTTCTTCACCTACCAAGATACTGGTAAAGGTATACTTCTTCCATCTATGGTACAGCCTCATCTTGCAGCAGCCTTGGACTATGGGGCTCTAAATTCCTATCACAGCCTTTGTAGATCCTATCAATTACGGATGCACGTATCTAGTGTTCACCTGGTTTCCCTTTCTACCTCTAACCATCTTGCGTAACTCCCCTGTCTGTTATTTGCATGAGAATTGCAACCTTCAGTGTTTTCACAATATCTCTTCGGGAATCCGTTTATCAATACCCAAAAGTTGATTTCTAGTTGCAGAACAATCTTTCTGGAACTGAACCTGATCCGGTCTACTGTACTATAACTGACTGAGCTGCAGGTATACATCTTGGGGGATCGTTAGGGTGCCCGTCTCTCTAAAAGATTGTTGATTGAGCCACACTGCATCGTGTACCAACATATCTTGGCACATAAAGCTTTGACTTTAATCACCAACATAATCGATAATTACCGCTCATCTCGGCTCTCCTCGAGGTTATCAACCAAACTTAAGAGCCCAGGAAGTGTATTTTGTTCAGTTGACTACAGGCCTAATACTTGAATTATGAAACGAGGTCCTTATTAGAAAACGCCCCCGGATCTTTCAAATCCCGGTTCTCGGTTTTCACTATTGAAAGAAACCTCAAACTTGGTGGTCTAGTGTGCCACTTTCTTAAGTCCACATTCCGTATTCTAATTTATTCGCCTCCACAATACTGGATACTATTGATCCTCATCCACTCGTCTTACTCGAGCGCCAACACAAAGAAACTGTTGAAGTTGTGAGCAATCCACTTCCGTTTTGCCCATTAGGCTTAACCATCACCAAGTGACTGGAACGAACACAGCAACTGCCAATATGAGCTCAGGATACCAAGCGCAAGGCGCCGCCCAGAGTCCCCAGGACCAAGGCGCCCCGTCTAACGCAAACACTATTCCCCTCGTTTGCTACATATGCCCGAAAAATTCGCATTTTTCAGACCTCTCGCACTTGTTAACCCACATCAGTTCCAAGGGTCATCTTCACAACGTGTTCCAATTGACTCTGACCCGTGACGTTGACGAGAACGCCGCTTTGGCCTTGGCAGAATACGAAAATTGGTTCGCACAAAACCATATAGGTGCCTTGCTTCGAGCTCGAAAGACTGCAAGAGAACAAAGAGATAGTCAGCAACGGCAGAATCAATCTTCACTCAGTCATGGAGCGGACAATGTTGAAACCCCGCGCATGATTAACAGGGGTGGTCGTTCCAATCGTCGAGGTCGAGGTAGCTTGGTAAGTTCCTCCATCTAGATCTCGTCCAAGTGTGTCTTTACTCGTCTAATTATGGGAGACAGAAAACGGACAATCGGGATCGACTTGGAATAGATGTGCATAATGACGATATGATGAAATTCGAATCAGATGACAACGATGAAGCACAACAGGGATCTGAGTATCGCTCTATCAATCATACCCCGTACGTCTGGCACCCTGGCTCTATCTATCCCAACAACTCCGTGAATCATTTTCCAGACTATCTGGAAGATGAAGATGATTCATCTAAGTATGAGGCATCGGAGCAGTATAGCCCCTTTCCGCCTGAAGACACACCCGAGACCGTGGAAGACGATACAGGTGCCCTTATTCTTAAGGGCGTTGTCTATCCTGGAATGGCTGGTTTTGACTCGGCGACCGAGAAAGATAGACGCATGAGAAATCAGAAAAAAGACCCCGCGGTTCTTTTGAAACTGGAGACAAATTCTCAGCAAGTAACTAGAATCGAAGAGGTCCTTGACATCAATCTTGATTACCAACGGACGCGAGACGTATACGATGAGCCTTCAATTGACGGAAGTGGGGTAAGACGTACCGACGCTCTTTTATTGACAATAAGATTAACAACTTTGCAGGATGATGATGACGACGACGACGTTGTTAATCAACCCCGAACTAAGCGTCGAACCAATCAGGCAAAGTCTTCCTATGCATCAGCCAAACGTGCTAATGCTAGATCTCGCCAACAGACACGGACGGCCGGAAAAACTAGAGGAACTCGATCTTCTGGTCGAAGAGGTCGCGGTCCTTCACGCTCGAATATTGCACAATCGAGCGTATCAAGAAGAATTACGCGCTCCTCTGCCAATCGACAAGAACAATTGCCACTCCATAATCATGGCGTCCACCCCGATATGGCCACACTCCGCGACTGCAACGACATGGACGATGATGAAGGTTGGCAGATGCCCCATGGACTTATAGGACAATGTCTGATGACTCCATGGCAGGTTTTCGAGCCCATGTTCATACCCCCATCGGACGAAACATCCCCCTCGTCGGAACCACCCCTCTCCCCAGAAATTTGCGACGCCAGCAGTGAGTCCAATTGGTCAGATCGAATGAGCGACGAGCTGACTGATAGCTCGTAGCCATGACCATCTACAGGGCCTCGCATTACGACCGGGAAATCCCAATGTAGCATTTGCTTCGCCAACACCTGGATTTAAAAAGTCCCCACCACGCTATTCTGGCAAGGAGAACCACCATCTCCTGATCAAATCTCCTTCTGCGTTCAACCCCTACCTCCATCCCTCTGGTGACTCCATCGAAACTAACAGCTACAATCCGCTCTGCCCGCAGCCAGGCGACGGATTCGGTTACCGCCTCTACTCGCCATATGATGAAGAGCATAAACAGCCTAGTTCTTCCGGTTTCAACCCTATCAATAACACCCCGACTTATGATTCGGCTCACGTACCTGGCGTAGTGGGTAACTCATACCACCACAGTCAACATGGCGGCGACGATTATCCATTGTAAGCCAGCCAGCTGTTCCAAGCGACCCGTGTGACGCCTTGGAGAGTCGTTGGAGGCCATCAATAATCTGAATAATACCTTTCACAGTCGCAACTAGCACGATACAATTTAGGGTTGCAGGGTTCGACTCCCTGGCTGATCCGGGTTTCCAATTACACCGTCCCTTGATCTCTTACGTCCTGAGGTGACTCGAGGGATGTACACCAGCTTGATGATTCAGCACGATTCAACGAATTCATTGCTTATCAAGATAAAATCGCAGCTACTCATATGCGCTAAGCAACAGAGCAAATCAAGACTTCCGAAAAAACCACTCGACAATTCCTAGATGAGATAGCAATAACGGGCACCTAATTTGTTATGTGTACCGTGTCTTTTAGTCCACATAATCTTGGTATCGATTTTGAAGAACGCTCTTGGTAATTTTCGGATCAAAATCGAAAGTTCCAGAGCAACCTTCGACCGTGCCAGCAGGCTAGGACAATTTTCGTAGGTCGTCAAGTTCTTTACGCCCAATACTCTTTTAGAAGCCTATCTTGAATGTGATGGTTTCCGCTATGGATTATAAGCTGACATTCAAGCTTGACAGAATGTTCGCTGTTCAGACAACAACATCCCGAGACGTCGGGTCCCCGGCAGTGACATAATACTAGCCCGCAATTCATCAACGGAATCATACCTACTCGACAGCCCTATGGTGTTGGAGGTTTCTCGAATGGTGAACTTTTAGAGGGTTGACCTGACCCCTTAAGTAGCTGACTTTGGAGGACCTCTCGCTTTGTTCCCAAAACGAGCACAGCACTACCGTATTTTGTAACACGAGTCATAGGGTTGAACTGGCTTGTGTGTGTTTTCGTCTTTCTATTCTTCCGTCCGATGGTAACAGGCCAGGTTTAACAACCGGGGGCAATCATCGTCTTAGGCATTTTCACGCATGATAATGACCTGATCTTGTGGAATCCACAATTTCTGGCATGTATACTAGATAAAGCTGAGCTCACAATTGAAGCTCGAGGAGTTTTTTCTAAAATGCTTTCTCCTTTTGCGTGAGCAATGTGGTGAACCGTATGAGGATAACTGGTATTACAACTGCTCAATACTTGAGACAAGTTGGTCAAGTTGGTTTGGACTGTTACCTAGCACATCCGCCAATAACTTCGTAGTACCTCGTAATCTGCGTCTTCTTGTCTCCTCTTCTAACTGCTGTGACTGTTGGGCTGCCACATCGAGAATTCTGCGCGGAATGCGTGCCAACCGTGCAACGTTGAGACCATAAGATCTGTGCGCTACGCCCTCACCAACTTCGTATAGAAATGTGATCTCCTCGTCACCGTCGAAACGATCTTCAGTTTCTGCCTCTCTCTCGAGGGTATCGCCCGGTGCCTTGACCCTCCTACTATTTCCACTGCTACCGCTGCTCTTCTTCGTAGCAGTGAACCTCATGTGCACATTCGTGCATTTACCCGCAAGCCCCTCAGCAACACGGGCGAGGCTCTGGTAGTGCGTGATAAAGAGCGTCAAGCACTGCGTGTCCTCGACAACGTGCTGCAGAACCGCCTGCGCAATGGCCGCCCCATCGTAGGTGCTGGTTCCGCGGCCCAGCTCATCGAGAATGACGAGCGACCGCGGAGTGGCGGAGCGGAGGATTCGCGCCGTTTCGGAGACTTCGACCATGAAGGTGCTTTCGCCTCGGAAAAGGTTGTCGCTGGCGCCCATGCGCGTGTGGATCGCGTCGACTAGCGTCAGCGAAAACGAGTCGGCTGGCACGAAGGAGCCGATTTGGGCGAGGAGAACGAGGAGTGCGACGGCGCGGACAAAGGATGATTTCCCTCCCATGTTAGGACCGGTGATTAGGTGTGCTAGGGGCGCGGGGGAAGCGAGGGTCGTGCTAAAGGGGATGTAGGAAGTAGTGAGTGTTTGTTCGGCAATGGGATGTCGGCCGGCGGTGATGTCAATGGTAGGTGGTGTTTCGGGGCCGAGGAATACGGGCTTGGTGTAGCCCGGGAGAGCAGCGACTTTGGAAAGCGAGAGGAGGCAATCGAGGGCCGCGAGGGATGAAACAGCGTCGCGAAGAGGTTGATAATCCGAGGCCACAGACTGGAGCAGCGATGAGAACGCCGTGTCGCAGGCCGCGGAGAGGGCCTCTTTGTGTCGGTCCCGTTCTGACATGAGGCGTACGACTTCGGGAGTATGGAAGCGAGAGAGTTTCTTGGTTCCGCTGATTTTCATCCATGATGCTGGGACGTGTTTAAGATCTGTGTTGGATACCTCAATGAGGTATTCGATGCCAGCCACAGTCACGTAGGTGACTGGTGATTTCTTGCTGAGCTTGGACGCGGCGACTTGTCGGTGGGCGTCCAATTCTTGCTCTACGGAGGCAATTCCCAACTTGTGGTCAGTGATATCCTCGCTTTCCTCTGTCTCTCGGAAAAATGCATACTTGTCGTTCGCGCGTGCAGCCTCTGCATTAATGCGTTCGAGGTAGGAGAGGACAGTGGGAAGTATAAGTGGCAAAGATGCAATAGCATTGCTAATGGCTACCGACGTGAAGCCGGTGTCAGAAGAATCCTTGACACGCACGAATTCCGAGGCAATCCTTTGTAGGGTTTGGAGCACAGCCAATAATTCTGGGCGTGTGCATTTTCCATAGTAGATACGAATCAAACTGCGTTCAAGGTCTATTTTGGTCATTCTGAGAAGATGCTCTAGTTTATCGACCTTGGCGGTTGAACTCTGATTAAGAAGTTCCTCAACGGCGGCAACACGTTCTTCGAGACTTTCCTTGTCCAGTAAGGGACGCCCAATCCACTTGCGAAGAAGTCGCTGACCAAAGCGCGTCAGTGTCTTGTCTAGGGCCCAGAAGAGACTGCCTTTTTGAGTGTGGTCGGTCTGGTTGCGATATACCTCCAAGCTCTCCAGCGTTGTACCGTTGAGAAGCATGTGTTGGCGAGCACTGAACGACTGGAAGTATTTGGTTAGGTCAAATATGTGTTCGAGGCCAAACTCTTTCAAATGGTTGATCATTGAAGAAAGGCAGATGGTGACGGCCTCGGGTAGTTTCAACACCTTGTCCAGAAGCGCGCTAGCTTGTGGGTTTCCGTCGTTTTCTTTCAGCTTGCTGGAGTAGAATTGTGCAACATGCGAATAAGCCTCAGCTGCTATGGTTTTTGACTTACCAACGCGCTCAACACGGCTTCTGTCGCCGAAGACATTTGTAGAGCTGCCGGATAAGTGTTGAACAAGCTTTTCCGTCGCCTTAGAGAGCTCACCCACTATAAGAAACTCACAAGGTGATATATGCAGCAGCCTTGTCTCTATCTCGCTTCTCATGAAGCCATCTTCGAAATTGTCATATATTATGTCGCCGGTAGCGGGCTGGACAGCAATAATCCCTACATCGACCTTCTCATCGGTACCCGATCCCTTTGCTTTGGCTTCCGTAATACAGAGAAGGTAGCCGCCGGTAGGAGCGCTCGTATCAGGCTGCTGATCGAGCTCCCCAATCTCATCGATATATGTGCCCTTTGTGTATACATTTGTGAGTTTCCTTGTAAAGGGCGCATTTCTATTGTCTCCTACTTTCTTCAGCGCTGCAGTCTCGATTTGACGCACAACACCGACCTTATGACCAGCGGCAACAAGTCTTTTTGCGTGGACAGAAAGCCGGTGAACGGGAATACTTGCTGATGCGAACCGGTCGAGATGCGCTTCGGATGGGTGTTCGTCGTAGCGGAATTTACCCGGTATGCACACTATGCTTAGTTCCTTGGCAGCAACGCGGGCGTCTTCGCCGAAGAACTTGAACTTGTATCCAACCTCGACGATAAGGACTGTATCCATATGATTTCTCTTGATTTCGAGATATTGAATCTCCATCGGCGTGAGCTTGCCAGTCTTGCTTCCCTTTTTTTTGTTCTTGGCAGGTTGAGGTGTTTCCTCCTCTTCGTCATCTTCAGGGGCTGGAGACTCGTTCTCGTCGATCTGGTAGTCGTGTCGCTTCATCTGCGCCATGCTTTCAGGGCGGCCGAGCTTCTGCACAAACTTGCGATGCAGCTCATCTTTCTTTTTCTTCTCTCTCGCGTCATCTTTTTGCTCACCTCCTGGAGCTGAAGGTTGACTACTGCCAACATTCGATCCAGCATAAAGGTAACGCTCGGTGCGGACATCCGGGCGGCCGGAGCCAGCTGTTATCTCAGGGCTTTGAACTGGGAGTTTTGGGGGGATTGTTATTTCATCATCTACAATGACGGTCTTGGTCTTTTTCCTCGTTGGCGTTGTGTCGTCATAGTTAACGTCCTCCTGGAGTGGCCGTTTGCGCTGAGCATCCACTGAACTGGAGACCTCAGCATTTTCACGATGTGCAACCTGGCTCTGACGCAGGCCCCGGCTTGAAGTACTTGGAACGGTTCCATTCACAGTCTTAGGAGTGAAAAAACTAGTCAGTGACTGTTGTTTCTTTTCTTTAGCCGGGCCAGGCATTGTCAAGAATTTGTAGCAAATGCCAAATCTCTGTTTGCAGGGTTTTTGCCGTGGCCTTGGATGATTGATTCACATCGTAACCATCAGAATGAATGCCGGTTGACGGTAACCTGGAAAGGTTGTGCTGGTGATCTCATAATGGATCTTCACTGGAATTCTGGGAGCTACGAAGTACTTCGTAGTCCGTACGTCCGTACAGGCTTCGCGAGACGCGTCGCTCAATTTAACTTTTAGTGGGACCCGTCGGACATTCTACCTACACCATGCTAGCATATGGGGGGTCCCGTTAACCATCTATCAATCGACACCCTCCAAATCTCTGACTAAAGCATACCCAGTTATCCGTTACCTCGGATAAATACGGACGTACGAAGTAGGCCTACACGTGTAGGTACATAGGTACCTAAGGTAGTGTACGTCCGTACCGATTACCTACAATCCAGGCTTTATCACAAACCTACGAAGTATGGAGGTCATCAATCTCTTGCAATACAATAACTTCTACGGACGTATACCTAAGTACTCACTAAGTTTAAGTCCTAGTGTTGTGTAGGCGTGTAAAAACTGTGCTAAGCATATCTAATACATGTGAGAAGAAGGCAATATATGTACTATAACCCTCTTGTGTCCGGAGTTTGGTACACTCACTAACTACTTACATACTTGAACAAGGACATAAACTTTTGCTCGGTACCATAGTACGGACGTATATATAGTCCATGCTCGCAATCTGGCTCTCAGTGAGTGATGGGGCTGGAACGAGGAAACAATGTTGAATCATGTTGTACCACGCCAAAGCAGTCCTGACATCTCCTCGGAATGTTTGGTCAGGCTTCGGGGTCGGATATGAAATATCTATTTCTCCGAACCACCGTCATCGCTGGAGAAGTGTGAACGTACCACCAAATATTATTGAGGACGAGTAAGGATACAAATCGGTGCCACATTGCAAGTAAAATAGCTACATAGCTAATTCTATAACATCAGGCCACAGGAATATCCGAGAGCATAGATGCTCTCCCTTGTTTCCTTTTTTATCTCGGTCTGATACTGCTAGCGTCTCAGCAAAGTTGAGGTCCAGGCCAAAGATGATGCAGTTCATGCAAAAAGGCATGCGATATTTTCAAAGCAACCTGCCGAACCATGAAGTACCAGTGGCTCCGATAGATCACGTCCCATCCTCCAGACTCGTGGCTACAGGGCGGGCGTGGCCTATTTTTAGTGACTGTATATACGGATATACGACCTATGCTAGGTATATCCCCCAAGGCAGCTTCTGAATTGCAATCGGATGGGTGTACAAGGTGGACCGCGTAAACCCGGTCATTTCATGACAATTGCTAGGTCGCTGCCGTGAATAATGTGGTGACTCTATGGAATCTCCATGAAAATCATGCTGAGAGGCATGGAACAAACTGCATGATCAGCTGGGGTTGTCGGGAACCAGCTATGACTTTCACAACCACTCTTAGTTCTGTAGCTTCTTTCTGTGCCATGAATTTTTGTTCAAATACCCAAGCTTTTCCCCTGACTTTTTTGAGGAAGAGCTCATGCCTATTTGTACAACCAACAGTCACTGCTACATTCATACTCTCCTTTACACATCCTTTTGAGTGCGCAACATGAAGTCCGTCTTCGTGATGCTTGCCACCCTGGCCGCAGGGGGGCTAGCAAGAGCACCTCTTCTTCGCAGGGACGATCTCGATGGCATTGCTGACAACTATATTGTTGTCATGAAGAAAAATCTCCATGTCTCGGCTGTCCAGAACCATTTTGAATCAATGCGGGCAAAATCGGTGAATATCCCTGACGGGATGAGAGGTTTTGTGCGAAGCTACCAGATCGAGGGTTTCAATGGTTACCATATCGAATGTGATGAATCAACACTCCAGGATATCCGGGATCACGAGCTCGTGAGTTTCTGACCTGTAGAGAAATATCCAAGTCTTCTAAGATAGCCAGGTCGAATATGTTTCTCATGATGGCCTCGCGAGACCGCAAGCGCCCAATCCTCCAATGTCCGAACCAGTGGGTCACTTCGTGCCAGAATATTTCAAATATTGGGGCCTGGGCCGGATTTCCCATCGATTGGCGAATATCACAACATATGCACGTACTGGGCTGCAGCCAGGCAAGCAGCCAAGCATAGCTTACGTGATAGACACGGGCATCAGGACTACCCACCAAGTAAGTGACCGAATTTTCCTACCAGGTAAGCAATCACCATGAGACTCACTGTATTAGGAATTTGGGGGGCGGGCTATCTGGGGAGCGAATTTCAAGGAAGGCAGCCAGGTAAGCCAGCCTTCTTCATTGAATGTAAGAAACGCCTTGACAAATAGCAATAGGATGACGACGAAGCTGGCCACGGGACCCACGTCGCCGGTACAATCATGGGCGAAACAACAGGTGTTGATAACACTACCCTAGCGATTGCGGTAAAAGTCTTCGACGGCGATGGAGGCCCCGTTAGCGATATCATGGCTGGTCTCAACTGGGGTAAGTGTCAGATTATAGCCGGAGAAACTTGTAGGATGATATAATTGACTTAGACAGCCGTGCAACATGCTCGAAATTCCAGCCACATTACTCGTTCTGTGGCCAACTTATCTCTTGGAGGCGGTTTCTGTCAACCATTCAACGATGCGGTTGAAGCCGCTGTGGCTGCTGGTATGACTGTCGTCGTCGCAGCCGGCAACGACGGAGTTGATGCATGCAGTATATCACCTGCGTCTGCACCTAGTGCCAGTGAGTAATTCTGTATCCGAATACGTTCCTGAGCCTTCACCTGTCTGTCAAGCAAGTAATAACGTCGTTGAAGTCACTGTTGGAGGCATAGACCGGCATGATAATCGCTTGTTTAATTATGGTCGCTGCGTGGATATTTTCGCCCCAGGAGACGATATTCGGAGCTCATTCAATCGCGATGATCAGGCTTATGCCGTCCTTGGTGGCACAAGCATGGCTTCGCCGCACGTTGCCGGCCTGGCAGCGTATCTCAAAGCGAGAATGAATCTGAAGACGCCCAAGGATGTGTGGGACCACATCAAAGACCTGGCGACGCCAAATCAGGTGATCAATGCGACGGATGGCAGCCCGAATCTGATTCCTTTCAATGGTAACCCGGTGGAACTGGATATTTGAAAGATAGCATAGCATGTGTTGATTCACGCGCTATTGTAAATCTAGGCAGTGGAGTATACTTCGTATATGCCGTGCATTCTGTATAAGTAAAATAATTATACTACGAGGCCTTGTGTAGTATAGCATTTCCTCCGTATGACCAAGTGAGCCTGGAAGATATTCATGTTTTGTTTGTGTTTTCGGTAGAACGACGATGTAAACAAAAGATAATATTAGGTACGTTTGTTTGTTTGAGTGCACGTAGGTACTGGTAGGCAAGTGGAAAGATGAATCTTTCAGGGGAAATCGGGTACCTGCATACTGTAGTTTCAAGCTGTGCAACTATGGAGTTATTGCCGAAACCGGTACTTACGCTCATCTACGGTCTTTAAGAGTAGGTAGGTTAAGTATGTCCGTACGGACGTTCCAGGTAGGTAGTAGGTACCTACATACATAGTAGTTACGGATCCACATTCTTATGGCCTCGGCACAGAGCCAGCTCAACCCTGCTTTTGGTACCGTACACCTTGAAGACCGCTGAGTGCAAGTAGGTAGGTAGTGCGGCTGTGATGTACCTAGGTACCTAGTGTTACCTACGTAGATGAATCCGTACGGATCGTAAAGATCTACAGTAGGTTCCTAGGTACCTTACCGGTAGGTATACCTATTGGGTATGTACATATAGGTAGGTAGTGTAAGTCTGTATGGACATAGGCGCAGTCTGTACTTCGTATACCTACCTATATGTAAGGTGTACCTAGGTACTACTTAGCACATGTACCTAACTACCCGTGCCCACTGCCAAGCGTCACTACGGATTTGTACAGAGCCTAATCCCAGCCTTGCCTAGTAGCAGATTAGCTAAGAAATTACGGAATACCTACACAAATACCTAATCACAACTTGAACTTGAACTTATGGCACAAATATCCAGTCACATTAATTATGTAATAAGAAATGGTTGATGGGGATTACGTCAATGATGTTCCTGCCCGCCAGATCACTGAAAGTTAAAGAATCTTTTTTTCTTCAACTGTACCTAATAGTTGCCCCTCTATCCGCTCGAAACACATTAAACCTCTTTTACTTCCGACTGTGCTTTATTTTGTTGTCTTCTTCATGACTTCTTTCATTTATGAATACTCCAACAACCTAAAATATGGTGCGCTAGACCTCCGGGCAATCATGGCGGATGATGACGAAGCGTGCAAAGGCGAGAACGCCCTTGCCCCAGGGAAAAAAGATATCTTCGTTCAGTTGGTTATCTCGTTTGCTCTAGGCATGTCGGCTTTCATTGCTTTTTGTGTAAGTACCCTAAGATCTTTCTGAAACGTTTGTCTACTCTCGGACTTCATACTCACGTTCGTCGTCTGGTCGATATAGATACTTCGTCCTCGATGGAAATCACTTTATGCGGCAAGAAACCGAAAATACAACCCTAAATCCGCACTCCCAGTCCTCCCCGATAGTTTCCTCGGCTGGATACCGGCTTTATATAGAGTAACAGAGGAACAGATTCTAGCATCTGCTGGCTTGGATGCCTTTGTGGTGCGCATCTGCATTCCACATTGTTTGGGAAGAATACTGACGGCCCGCACAGTTTTTGTCTTTCTTCAAGATGGCCATACGTCTATTTTCGACTATGTTGTTCTTTTCCATTACCATATTATGGCCCATCCACAAGGCTTTCGATAAAACCCCGGAATTTCGGTCAACGCCTAATGGCACTTGGCCGTACAGTAGCCTGCCCTTCAACGACCCT
The DNA here is from genome assembly GCA_022984845.1 of Xylaria nigripes. NCBI lineage: Eukaryota > Fungi > Ascomycota > Sordariomycetes > Xylariales > Xylariaceae > Xylaria > Xylaria nigripes. The sequence goes on along the minus strand of JAJJKC010000011.1, from coordinate 770,610 downwards.
CGAGACAAGCCATTCCCTTCTTCTCTACATATAAGCCATAGCTATCGTTATAGCTATAAAAACTGGGATTATCTCTGGTCATATCTTGCCTTTACATGGTTTTTCTCCTTACTGACCCTGTACTTCATAAATGCCGAGACGTTTAAAGTGGTGAAGATCAGGCAAGATTATCTGGGTACACAGTCCACTGTTACCGATCGAACGTTCAGATTGTCCGGCATCCCTCGCGAACTGAGAACGGAAGAGGAAATAAAGAAATTTGTAGAAAATCTGGAGATCGGACACGTACGCAGTGTGACCCTCTGTCGGAATTGGGCTGAAATAGATGGTCTCATCGCCCAACGACGAAAAGCCCTGCACAAGCTTGAGGAGGCCTGGAGTGCTTACAGGTCACAGAAGATTGTGACATCCCCGACAGCTGTTCAGGATGGCACTCCGAATCCCCAAAACGAGCAAGAAAATGAGCATGAAGACTCTGTAGACGAGCGTCGCCGGCTTCTTGCCGGCAATAGTTCTCGCAGTGGAATGGAAGGAAGGCAACGGCCCCAAATTCGCTTACGCTTCGGTTTTCTTAAGATGCGAAATCGTAAGGTCGAGTATGACATCCTGAGTTCCGTATCTTTTGGCGTGGCAGGCTCTGGATTTTATTGATCCCACGTAAAGCAGTGCATCATTATGTAGCCATTACTGACTATTGGATTCCACAGTGCGTTAGACTACTATGAAGAGCAGCTTCGCCGCCTGGACGAGAAAATCATGATGGCAAGGAATAAGCACTATGCGCCTACCGACACCGCATTTGTAACCATGGACTCCATTGCAGCATGTCAAATGGCAATCCAGGCGACAGTTGACCCCAGGCCTGGGCAGCTTCTGACGAAACCAGCGCCGTCTCCTTATGATGTGGTATGGAGAAATACCTACGCTCCCCGATACCGAAGGCAATTTCAATCTGCCATTGTCACAATATTCATCACGTCCCTCACAATTCTCTGGTTTTTCCCCGTTGCTCTCCTGGCACAGCTGCTCAGCATCTGCAATATCAGACTAGTCGCACCATCAATTGCTGACTTGCTTGAACAACACGAGCTCACGGCTGCCTTGGTTCGAACTGGTTTACCGACATTAGTTGTATCATTACTCAACGTGTTGGTACCATACCTATACGATTACCTTTCGAATACTCAGGGAATGATATCACAGGGTGATGTCGAGTTGTCCGTCATATCGAAGAATTTCTTCTTCGTGTTTTTTAACATTTTTGTCGTCTATGCGGTTTCCGGTTCTGCTGCTCTAGCAGATTTCTGGAAGATCATAAGGGATTCGCTCAGCGACACGAGTACTATTGCTGCGAAAATTGCTGAGTCGATTCAAAGTCTCAGCAATTTCTACCTGAACTTCATCATGCTTCAGGGATTTGGGTTGTTCCCATTCAAGCTTCTCCAGTTCGGAAGTGTTTCATTGTACCCATTTTATCGCATGGGAGCCAAAACCCCTCGCGATTTCGCTGGACTCGTTAGACCTACTTTCTTCAATTACGGCTTCTACCTACCGACCGCTTTGCTCGTATTCATTCTCTGCCTTGTCTACAGCGTCCTTCCCGGTTCTGAACTCGTGCTTCTCCTGGGCGTTTGCTACTTCGGGCTTGGATACTTTGTCTACAAATACCAGTTGCTCTACTCCATGGACCAACCGCAGCATGCCACAGGCCGAGCTTGGCCAATGATTTGTAGGCGTGCAATTCTTGGACTTATATCTTTCCAAGTCGTCATGCTTGCCATTCTAGTGCTGCGCAAAGCATTTTCTAAAGCCGCCCTCGTTGGTCCATTGGTAGTCCTCACACTCTGGTATAATTACCGTTTTCAACACCAATTCATTCCCCTCACCAAGTTCATTGCTCTCCGAAGCATCAACCGCGATTCAGACTCTGGGCGACAAAGCAATCCTGACGATAACGAGTCAGCATCCATGAGACTCACCAGACGGTTAAATACAATTGATGAAAACAGAGAGAAAGGCACTTCTTTTGTCAACCCTTCTCTGACTGCGCCGCTGGAGCAGCCCTGGATCTACCAAGACCCACCGCCACCCTTATCTCCCCCGGAACCTTCCGTTAATTGCACTCCCAATCGCGAGGATCATCTGACAGCACCAGCAAATCTCAACGTAACAAGGAGAACGTCAAGCTCGTTGAGTCTAGGGGATACGCATGTGTGGCGAGACAATGGAGATCATAACGTCTAACATACCTACCGTCACAGAATGATCCGTATATATATAGGATATCCTTCACCCATCAGAATATAAGAACCTCCTCAGCGAATTCAGCCACTTCAATTGTCTACCTGAACTATTGTTGTTAAAATGAGGTTTTCGCATATACCTGTGGCCGCCGACTAGGGTATCATGAATTTGTACATGCGAATATGTGCATGAGCAATCTGCTGTGATTCTCCGATGCTGGCTACGGCCACATGCCGTCGAACATAAAAAGCCAGTCATTCCAGTATGAGGAATATTGTCCGACCAGCCAGCTCCGCTCATCACTAGAATCAATCTTCCATGGGCGAGTGTGCACGCCTTCTTTTTGGAGGTGCCTCTTGAGTGCCACATTGATACTAAAGCTGCTGGGGCTCACGCCAACAAAATAGTCTGACTTCAAGAGTACTGCAAAATCAACTAACGCCTGCTGGTCCCAGCTTAGTGACTTCAACTCTTCCAATTCTCGGCCTTGTATCAAGTCGTACTTGGATCTCACTTTTAGGTTCAGATGCGTAAGCGCATCTTGGCTAAATCTATACGTCTCGTTTTCGCTTCCCGAGGCAAGGTACGCCGCACCGCCCTTAAAGCCTTGCCTTTCTGCTTCATGGAGATATCCCTTGCTCTGATTGTCGTATGTCGGCCACTGCGACAGCGCATCCTCTTCTGTTCGAAGATGAACGCCTAAGAATGCGTCATCGGGCCTATATTTGGCGGATTCGTCGCCTTTGCTCTCTGTCGTTGATGTGGCAAATGCCTTCATCGACTTTGCTATACTGTCAGCCAGCGTGAGTATATCCTCGTGGATTCTCAGGAGCCCGCCAAACGTAGCTACAAATTCTGGCCCGTCGCGGATGACGGGCCAGTCCCAGAGCACCCCCCACGATAACCGCACAAGCATCGGGTTATCCCAGGTTTGGGCTTGTGCGTTCAATTTCATGGCAATGTCGTCCATCCACTTCCGAAATGCTGGCCCGAACCGGTCGGTGTGCCTGTTCGGATCCCGCTCGTCGCAGCCCGCTCGCAGCCCACCGAAGTCCTTCGGCTTTATTTGCCGCACCATGCGCTCGGGCGACAACTTCTCACGTGCAGCCTTAGTCGCTACACCTGGAATGGCTTCTAGGCCCCCCTGATTTCCCTCACTCGGGAACAGCGATATATGTGGACATGCTTCCTCCATTGCTTGACGGAAATGCGTTTCAGAGAACATGTAACTGAGTGGCTGATACCCCTCGAATAGGTTTGCCTTGTCGCTCGCTGATCGCGTCCGGATTCGTGGAATCTGCAACCCTGTTGCGCCGGCTTCGATGGCGTAGCGCAGGCATGTTAGGATGTAGTTTCTTATATTTCCTGGCCCTCCACTATTGTTGTCGCATATGAATACTAGACCTGGTACTAGTGAGCCTGACTCTACCATCTCAGTACAGAGACGTCGCAGTGGCCAGTCAATGAACGGGGCACGAGCTGATGAGAGATCGAATGATGAGGTGCTGTCTGGAACTGGGGGTGATGACGAGATCATGGCTTGAGTGTTGATGTTCGTGGTCGGCATAGATAGCGGAGACAACATGTAGAGTGGTTCACGATACCAGATGACAACTAGACTCGCTACGAATACAGCTAGCACCGCGAGACGGCGCATTGTCGCGCGCTGGACTATCATCGTGATGTACTTGCAGCATGCGGCATGCGGCATGCTGCTGCGCGTTGGGTTCTATAGTATAAACGAAGAGATTGAATTCAGGAAATTAGAGTACTACCAATTTTGGGGCGCTTCACAGGGAGAAAAGTCAATCGAAGCTTCGGTGCCAGTCGATAAAGCAGCTGAGGTAAAAGTTGGGGTGCGGAATGAGGCACCCGACATGCCTATTTGGGTATTGCATGCGCCGAAGTTCGGTCAGTGCCCCGATGATCATGGTTACTTTGTGAGTCCATATAATATTGGTGATTACTGGGTATTCTATTGACGAGATGTAAACGGCTATGAATACAGGAATAGCTATGGCGCGTCGTTTTCTTCGTTCTGCGACTTATACACTACCTACTGTGGTCGTCGCTTTTTCAGCTTCGACATGGTGGAGAAGAGGAGTTGTGGCAAAAGCTTGCGCATAACAAAATACACGTTTTCGAGTTTATCACCAAAAGATACGACACCTCTTCTTGTGAGCGGAAGAAATCAAGAACGGAAACAATTTCTTGACGAAGGTCAGTGCCTTTTTTTTTTTCGTCCTCTCCGCCTCGTAATGACTTTGAGTTTACTAGAAAAAGTACGCTGTCCTTGAAGTTTGATCGCATATCTGCTCTGAGAAACGTTGTAGATAGACAGATGCCACAATTTGTAGAGAGGGTGTCGCAAAAATGTGCCAAGTCAAGGGCAGTGAAGCCGAACCATTCACAAAAGGGCCATATTTTTCAATACTCGCTCTACCGGTCCAAGCCTACCCCAGGTACAACTTGTGACATTACTGCGAATGGACCGTCATTCGTACACGCCAAAGCTGCCGGCATGGCACCGAAGGTTGCGAGGAGGTCGGATGACCCCCGCCCGGTATCATCAACGGGCATGTTCAGAATGACATGCATCAAGGAGAAAAACACAAGTCCATTCGGATTCGGAAGGGGACAAAAGCCTATAACCTCCAGAAAGCATCCGTCATTAAAGTTCTGCATGTATATCATGTTATCAGCAAGTTTAATTTTTGCCTTAAACACGTGTACGTCGTATAGTTTTGGTGTGTGTGGCTGGTCTTCATCTGGCATCCGTAACCACCTTATAAGTGAAGACAGGAACGCAATTTTTCTTTAGAACGGCAAACCGGAATTTGGAATCTTGAAAACCTATACGATGATGCTTTCCCTCCCACGCGCCATCTTCGGCGTCGTCCTACCAATGATGACCCAGGCACTGCCCTCAATCAGCCCATCCAGTCTTGACTTCCCTACCGCAGTAGCCGGCAACCCCTTCGTCCCAGGATGGTATGCGGACCCGGACATCGAGTACTATGATGAAAGGTTCTGGGTGTTTTCCTCGATATCAGATGCGTACGAGAACCAAACACATCTCGACGCCTTCTCCAGCCCGGACCTGATAAAGTGGGAAGAACACAAGCGCATCCTGTCTGCATTCTCTATTAACTGGGTGAAGAAAGCCATTTGGGCACCTGCCCCAATATCGAGACATGGGAAGTACTACCTTTATTTCGGGGCTAATGACCTGCAGGAGGACGAGGCGAAAGCTGGTGTTCTTGGCGGCATTGGGGTGGCCGTGGCAAACAGGCCACAGGGTCCATATGAAGACGCTATCGGCAGACCGCTCATTGGAAGATATCACCACGGCGCCCAACCTATTGATCAGGATGTATTCCTCGATGACGATAATCAGGCTTATATCTTCTATGGTGGTCATTCGCACTGCAACATGGCAAAATTAAACAGGGACATGATATCACTCGGACAATTTGACGATGGGGACACGTTTAAAGAAATCACACCGGAGGGGTATGTTGAAGGGGTCCAGATGATAAAGCGGGAGAGAAAATATTATTTGATGTGGTCCGAAGGTGTCTGGACAGGGCCCGACTACAGAGTTTCCTACGCCATGTCCGACTCGGTCATGGGTCCATTCATCAAGAAGGGCACAGTCCTGCAACAAAACCCAACGGTTGCCAAGGGCACTGGCCATAACAGCGTAATCCATATCCCCCACACCGACATATGGTATATCTTCTACCACCGACGGCCCCTTAGTGAGAAAGATGGCAATCACCGGGTGCTGGCATATGATCGCATGTATTTCAATGAGGACGGCACAATCAAGCCGGTCGAGATGCTTGTTCAGGACGATTTCTCCGATCGAAGGACACTTGCATGGAAAGATTACGGTCAATCATGGTCCGCTTTCGACGGGCTCCTGACGAGCTCGGGACACGGCGTTGCACTGCTGGACACCAACTTTGGGAACCTAGTGTATAATGCCACAATCTTGATTGCGAATCGTGGAGCTCACGCAGGGCTTTTGTTCCGTATGAGTGGAGCGTCAAACTTGATTGCAGAGCTGAACGGCTACTATGCGAAGTTGACAGGAGGCGAGAGCCACGTGACTGTCGAGAAGATCAATAAAGGAGAACACTCCGTTCTGGGCCAGGGCAATATGACTAACGTTCTTGATTCCAAAACAACACTTAATATCCAAGTTCGAGCCGTGGGTCCTGAAATCAGCGTTTACGTTTCGGATATGCAGACTCCCAAGGTCACAGTCTATGATAGCTCGTTCTCGACGGGACAGAATGGCGTGGCAGCTTCAGCGGAGCGGGCGAGATTTGGACATGTTTCTGTAGCGGAATCGTCGAAGTGATATTTTCTCTTGGAAGAGCCAGTTAGCTGTTGGACGCGAAGGAGATAATAAAGTATCACACAGATTAATACAGACTTGGAACCTATATGAATAGCTTGGACTAGTCGCGATGACCATTGAGTCACGATGAGGCCTGTTGTTCCAACACAGAGTCCGTGTATATCTACTCTGATAGCAAGATGATGACTAGGTCAAGCCCGCAAGTGCCTGGACTGATTGACCTGAGCTGTGGTGTCTCCATTCTGCCCTCGCCGTTTTCTCTGCTGTGGGTTTCCATCGCCGTCCCCCAGCGCCGAGACGTTCCAATCACATTACCACTGGGGTTATTGTTCTTGCCACTTCCATTTGGAAAGAACTAACTCGCTTTGTTAACTACCTTCTCTTGAAAGTTCAAGGGCGTGACTCAAATAACTCGTCAACTGCCCAAGTACCCTACATCCCTCTACAATTCTAAGAACTCCTTTCCACATCTCGATTATAGAAGCTCACCTTTCCTCGACAACTCCAGTCACATTCAGCTAATTGATATCCTATCTTCACCACTACCTGAATTCGACGATCCTCGCAACCTCAGCACAGCTGTGTACCAGCCCAAGAGTGGCAGGTAGCTTTACTGACTTCCTCTACCAAGCCGCGGCGGCTGTTTATTCTGGTCGCCCCATGGTCTCCGTGTGATCCTCCATGTTCTGCACTTGGTCTCCGCCTGGTCCTGCCTTGTAAGTAGACCTGCACCTTTTCTTCCAGTTCCTTTCTACTCATTCCTCACCAACTCTTCCCATTCACCTTTCCCACAATTTGTTTGCTTACCTACTTCTACCAACAGCAAGTATTTGTTCTGCTCTGGATCTCAGAGCAAAACATCTCTTCCTACCTACTCACATACAATTCCATCTCTATCCTAACCTCTCTGGTAGAGCTTCTACTCTATCTACGGTAAAGTACGAAACTTGGATCCTGTCGTGGCACATCATTAGTACCTCACTGGTTCTGTAACTCTCTATCTGGTAAGCTCTAAACTTTCTTCAACCTATACCGCTTCTCCGTTTTCTTGTCCATCACTTCCCTCAAGGTTTCCCTCTTCTTATCCTCTTCTTTTGTTACCATCGTTGTCCGTATCTCAACACACTCTTGACTTCATCAACACAAGTCGTCCCATCATTACCGCTGATATTCGAGCCCGAATGTTTCCTGTGAATAAACAAACAAGCACAACCGCCATCCATCATCTTTTTCTATTGAATGGCTGCACGCCATGTCTTGAACATCCAGTTTTCTTCTCTTTCCAAATTGCAGATCGTTTCGTTTCAACCTTGCTTCTGCCGAAAGTTGTACCCTAACTCACCATCTGATGTTTGCATTTTCCCAGGCAATAGGACTGCTAGTCTTCTGAAAGTTTACCACAAGGGCAGCAATTGCCTTCTCCCAGCAGTGGTTAATTTCAATCAAAGATACTTTACTTGCCTCTGTACAAGACTTCTAGGCTCGGCCGCTCTTTAGGTACGATATACCATTATCAACCTGATCTACGTCAACTAATGATGAAAAGCCAGATTCCATTCGACCTAATCAGACCAGACATCCCCTCAACCTCTAGAGAACTACTTTCAGTTGACAGATAATAAGTTGAGTGTCTGAGTTACTCTAGTAGGGATCGTGAGAGTCCAGACAACACCACAGTACCATAGCCGTCTCAAACATTTCCTTCACTTCTTTCCTAAGCAGACAAAATTGTCATCCTTCTGCTCCAACTTTCTCGGAGTGAACCAGTCGAGTCATCTCCATTCCATTATTACATGACGTTCCGGTCAGCCACCACATTGCAGGTACTATACAGCTACATTGAGCAAATCATCCGCCACTGTTCCACGATCTAAGTTTCGACGAGACAGTAATCAAGATGAACAAAATCCGCAAATCCATAACTACCGGGGCACTTGTCCGCAGCGAGCAACTCGCCAACTCTCTGGCCGACACCTTCAAGGCGCTCGTTCGTAAGAAAGAGCTTATGGAAGTCCGTAAGCTTATCCAATTGAACAAGTCACTTGAGTTGCGAGCTGGAGAGATCACGGGCGCTCTCGTCGCAAGCGGTATCTTGATCAATGCCTGTGATATTGACATGGCGACTTATGAGCCGACCGGTAACATGCCCTCAGTCAACGAAGTCATGTGGCTCAAGGCAGAGAAAAATGTCCGAAACCAAATGCTCATGTACGTCACCGACCGACAGACTCTGGCGGTTCAGTACCAGAAGAAGTACTGGGACACCAAGTACGATTACGAGCGCATCCTTGCAAACTTCCTTGAGATCAAGAATACCCATTTCGAGAACGGGGTATTCGGTGAGTTGGAGAAAAAGGATCAATGGGAGAACTGCGAGCGCGTCAAAGAGCTGAAGTTCCAGATCGCGGAGAGACGAGCAGGGTACGAACCCGAAGAATGCGGAGCTAATGGAAATAAGAAAGGAGATCATGAGCTGCACTACTGCGGCGTCTGCTACGCGTGCGAACACGAAGAGCGCCTGAATGACATCGAAATCCGTTTCGACAACATGTATAAGGGCTACCACGAGTTGTCAAAGACCGCATATGAGCGAACTAAAGAGATCATCGGGCCCGATCGACTTCGCTGGAAAGCGCCCTCCCGGGTTCCTCGTCGTAGCGACTCAGCACGTACCCAGGCGCTGGATGCTGCTGTTCTATACATGTGGGAAGACCAATCTGACTTCTCATACTTCGATTTGTAAAGGCGAAGTCAGTATCAGCTCATGACACAAGAGGAAGACGCTGACAACTGGGGTCGTGCCATGAAGCGGCGTTGAGATGTTTCTTGAAGTCGGTTGCATCCGCAATTAGAAGAATGCACTGTCTCGGACTGGGAAGGTAAATCGTCGAGCCATTACGCCATAGATTCGCGCGAATAGTTTTTAGATTCCTCTCTCTGTCTCTATTCTTTTTTTTTTTTTTAAAAAAAAAAGGTCAGCTAGACTGTAAGCAAATCTCAGTCGGTTAGGTAGATTAGATGAAAGAACACGAATTCATTCCCCCTCTATTCCCTCGCCATCCATTCGTCGGACGAATTCATCCTGAAGATGTGCTAAGTAACTTCCCATTGCCGCGTCATCCATTTCCGAATCCCTTAATTGTGTCAACATCGAGGCCAGATCAAGTATTAACTTCCGTTGACGTGTGAGGCGTCTCGCTTCAGATGAGTCCTTCTTTCGTTCCATAGACTCTACCAGCGTCTTCGAAACTTCCTGTGCGACTTGGATAAAGTTTTCGGGGAAACCCATTGCGCAGGCCAGGTTGATCCCGTAGTTTTTCTCTTGCACTGGGCCAGACTTGATCTTGTATAGCATGGTCATTTTGGCTTGACGTTCGGACAATTGAGAAACGTCTGTTTCAAGGTGAAGATTCAGGACACCTGGTCGTGGGCCAAGAATTTTAGCTGCGAGTTCCGTTAATGATAAGTTTGAGGCCTTTATGATAATATTCATACCTAGTTCTTCAAAATGTGTAGCGAACCACACAATAGACTTGCTCTGTATGAGCGCCTCAGATATAGCAAGAGCGATTGCCAGGCCATCTCTCGAGCTAGTTCCACGACCGAGCTCGTCAATAATGGCAAGACTCTTGTCATTGATGTTGCTGTTTAAAGTTAGGCAAGGCCAAATTATGACAAGAAAATGAGTACCTTAAAATGAAAGCCATCTCTCTCATCTCAAGCGAAAAGGTTGACATATTCGCCTCAATGCTGTCATCGGTAGACATTCGTACGAAGAGCTGCTGAATAATTGGAAAAGCGGCGTATTGCGCCGGAACAAAAGAACCGATCTGAGCCATGACCTGCATAAGTGCAATCATCCTGATGTAGGTGCTTTTCCCACTCATATTACATCCAGTGATGATCTGAAATCGATGCTGCTCGTTTGCATAGGCATCATTTGGAACGAAACGTTCCGGATTCACCTGATTGACTTCAGTCTATGTAAAGTAAGAAATTCAGGCAAGCGAATTTACCCGTTCGCAGATTGGATGCCGCCCGCCTTTTAAGGCCAGGGTGTCGCTGATTTCAGGTCGAACGTAATCCCTTGTAGTTGCTGAATGGGCGAACGACGCTATCATGTCCAGAAGGGCAATTCCCTCGCATAATCGAAAAAGCTCGGGAACGTATTCGCGAATTCCATCAAGAAGACGCTGAATTACGTTGTCGCTCAACATAACCGCCTCATTGTGAGAATCAGTAATGCGGTTGTTGAGTTGAACTAGGGTCAACGTTTGACACTCAATCCACCGGTTTCTGACAATGCTGTTGATGAAGATTTCAGGCAATTGGCGGTCTTCGAACTCACTCCGGGCCAGCCGTAGCCAGAATTTGCGGCGGTTATCAAACTTCACCTCAACCAGGGCTTCATTCTCTTCTGTATGCTTGTTATTAGATCATTTCAACTTGATCCCTTTGGGAAGCTTACTGCTAATTTCATCAACATGTTGATATACGTCTTCAGTTGCTTCTTTGTATGTCTGTCGAGCCACATCTAAAAGACCATGGACGCCGGACTACAGCAATATCAGAAGAATCAGGATCATTACCAACGCGTCATATCAGCACTCACTTTTACGGCGTATGTTCTTTGATTTCGCATATCAATTGGCGAGTTAATTGCAATGACATCGTCGTTGATAGTCTCAGCGATGAGGTTCATAACTGACTGAGTCGCGTCTGTTTGACACAACCCATACACGCGGCGCAGTAAGTCGGTTCGCCCGGCTCCCAGAGCCTCTCGTAATGGGTGGACTGCAATGACAAATGTTTTGATTCTCAAAACTAGATCTATTGCGAACTCTGACGCATATATTGATGACTGTTGCGGAACGATAACAAGCTTTTACAGTCAACTTCTTGTCTTCAGGACGAGGTAAAGAATCATACGCTTGTCAAAAGCTTCTCCACATCGGCGAATTCTTTCAGTGCTATACTGAGTCAGTCTCTACCAACTACTAAAGAAATTTGTCGTACCTTTGCGAATCTCAAAGAACAGGTCTTCCTTCATGGTGAGCTCTTCTAGTGCATCATAACGTGGCATGAGTGTATTCTCAATCTGGCTAGAGGGCTGTATTATGTTACTCCGTAACATTCTGGATCCCATTGGAGTTAAACACTCATTCAAAAGACCAAAGAGACAGTCTTTTGACCTTGGCTCGTGAACATTCTGGATCAATTCTAAGGAGTGGATTGTCGAGAGATCAATCATCACCGTGTTTTCCGATGGCTGATATCGAATTCGCAAAGAGTGGGCCGTAATTGATACACGACATGACAATTCTACATATTTGAGCGCCTGGACCTGGTGAGACACTTGAAACGTGAGATTTGATAGAGATTGGGCTTCTTACAGCAGCGAAAGAACATGTGGCGTAAAAGTTCCCCCCAATTGCTACCTTTATTGACTCGAGATCATCTCGAAATGCCAAGGATTGGATGAACTGTAGCCCAGCATGTTCAGACCAATACTTACGGTCGAGCCCCTCAATTGGAGTGCCGAGAAGTTCTGCTTCAATAATCGAGAAAAGATTAGATTTCGGGTTTGGGGGCAGCGCGGTATTCACCATCAATATGACTGATGGCTCATACATCTGTATCTTGTGAATGGTTCTCACGTAGAACTGGGTATCACATATCTGACTCAACACAGCCTCATTGGTGGTTATATTTACGAAAGCAAGACCAACAGAAGGAGACACGCCGCGGGCTTCCGCAACAGCACATATGACAACGTGTGAATCTGAACCCCAGATAGACGAATTTGCACGAGACTTTCTTCCAGAAGCTACACTAGCGTGACGTCGTTGACCCAAGGGGCGCGATGAAGCAGTGATGGAGCGAGAAATACTAGAGTAGGAGTGGGAATATTGGCTGACACTTGTCGAAGGTCTTGGCGGCCCTGTAAAGGGACGAGTAGAAGGCGATGAAATGCCCGCATCAGAATGACTGAGAAAAGTCTCTGAAGAGACCGGAAGAATCGATGATGAAGATTGTCTTTTAGAAGGTACAGTTTGTCGACGCACAACAGATGACGGCACTTCACTGGCGGAAGACATTTCTACTTAACGAAGTGGGTTTTCAAGTTTGATTGTTGAACATCGGAAGCTGTTTTTCATACATAGCAGCAGGCATCAGTCGACCGCGATGTTTTGGCCGACTCGAGTCTGCATTCCTGGTTTTATCATTCACATCGCGAGAGTCGTGCACACTCGCAAGTAGAAGTTGAGAGAGAAAAGGCAAGCAGCCTCGATGTTGACGAATCCTGCCAAATGAAGAAATGAAATAATGGCTGCATTCGTTGACCATCCGGGTCCCCAATCGATAAGATAAGGAAATGTGGGGCTGCTAATATTTATTTTCGAGAACTCTAGTCCGTACCGTAGGGCCATTGTCGTCTCGCGAAGAATATAAGGGCAATGTTTATATGGCTTACGGAATAGTATAAAATATATCTTGTATGTAATCACAGTCGATGTCAACGTCGACATCACATGATACAAGAGCGCTTATACAAATCGAATCTGTTCTAAAATGGCTACGGTACTTCCTCCACCTTCGAAGAGGCAAAAGCGCGCAACCTTGGAACGCTCGCAAATCCAGCAAGATGTTAGATCCACCAACATTGCCGGCTCTATAAGAGCACGTTTCGTCGACGGCGAGGGCAATGAGCTCGCTGAGACTGTCGAAATTCCCCTTGCCGATGCCACAGAAAAGAATGTTTCCTCCCTACTGAACACACTGCTCCAGAGAGTATGTTGCGATGAATCAATTCCTTGCGCCGATCTATTGTTCCTCGGACTGGGGCGTGAATGCTAAAATCTGTTTAATGACATAGGATCGCGAAGAGTTTACTCCATACCGATTCCGCATACAGATTCCGAATTCAAATACCACAATTGATTCCTATCCCGATCCATCTGAGTTTCTTGAGGTGCTTCGAAAACATGGCGTGGAAAACCCGTTTGAAACAACCCTTTCTTTCACTGCTGAGCCACAAGCCGTTTTCAGAGGTAAACAGGATTCGATCATGCTCATTAATACCTTGGAGGATAATGTTGCTGACTTCTTATGTCTAGTTCAGGCAGCGACACGCATGGCTCACAGGTTAGTTAGTACCTTGCACTATCGCCCCCAATGTCCCTCCTGGTCACCCCTGTCGCGCTGCCCTGGACACATAGTTCGTGCATATGAAGATGTGAAATCTGACTGGCTATCTAAACAGAATACCCGGTCATGGTCAACCAATTCTCACTGCCCAGTTCTCGCCCAAGACTGGTGCCATACTCGCCACCGGATCTGGAGATTGCACTGCAAGAAGTAGGAAACCGCGCCCAATAGCTGACATGGGATATGGGTTCTAATGACCTTGCATAGTCTGGAATACAGAAACTGGCACCCCAAAGTATACCTTACAGCATTCAGGATGGGTGCTAGTATGCGCCTTTGATCCCTCTGGAGCATATCTAGCAACAGGCAGTATGGATAAGGTTGGCGAACACCCGTCCGAGCTATCATATATCATCTAACAAATCCACGACAGATGGTTCGGCTCTTTGACCCAGACACAGGGAAGCAAATAGGGAAACCTTTGACGTAAGCTATTTTCATCTATTTCAGAGTCTGCACCCGAGGGTTTGTCAAGCTATTATGTCTGTGCCATGAGATATATAAATCTGAACTAACAACTTTGAAAGTGGCCATAGTAAGTGGATTACTAGCATTGCATGGCAGCCATATCATCTGTGGCGCGAAGATGGTGCGCGGTTTGCAAGCGCCAGGTAAGAACTTGCAAGTCAATCGACGAGTATGGTATATTGACTTTCTTGTGTAGTAAAGATGCTACGATACGAATATATATAACATCTGGTGTGACACACCATGTGTTGTCGGGACATAAGGTATAACTTCCTCCAGCACGGCATCTTGAATAGATCCTGACGCACATTAGTCCGCTGTAACCATGGTCCGATGGGGCGGATTAGATCATATCTACTCTGCTAGTCAAGATCGGCAAATAAAAGTTTGGAACGCGTCAGATGGGACGCTGCGACACTCGCTGAATTCCCATGCACACTGGGTCAATCACAGTGGGTTCACCTTCTCTATACCAGAAGTTCAATAGACTCCGCGGCTGACATGGCAATTCAGTTGCTCTCTCGACCGACAGCGTTTTAAGAACAGCATTCTATGATCATACGAAGGATGTCCCATCTTCCGTAGAAGAGAAAAAGGCAAAAGCCAAAGCTCGGTTCGAGAAAGCCGCCACGCATGGTGGCAAAATCGTAGAGAGGCTTGTATCTGCGAGTGACGATTGCACAGGTCAGAAATGTGTTTCCTCAATTTTGCGTCGTTTATTCGCAGCCAGTCCCCATAAAAAAAACATAATAATTGACATTAGCTGACTTTGACTCTTGAGTAGTTTATATATGGGACCCGGAGTCACTTGGTTCAAAACCTATAAACAGGCTTTTGGGTCACTCGAAACAAGTCAATGCTGTGACTATTTCACCTGATGGTAGACTAATAGCAACGGCAAGTTGGGACAACTCTGTAAAGGTCTTTGATCGGTCAGTAGACCTTTATCTTCTGTATGAAACACTCTTTCGCTGACAAATATCAGAGATGGGAAGTTTCTTGCGACTCTCCGAGGCCATGTAAGTGGAATCGGGCACCCTCTAGCTCACAATTCCTGTCGTGCGGAGAAGGAAATGACTTGCATGTCAGATGGGAGGTTGAGAAACTTGACTCCTAACAGCTTTCTAGGTGGCGCCCGTGTTTCAAATTGCCTTCAGCGCAGATTCGGTATGTTTTCCCGCCTATTAACTCGCATATGCTTACTGATGATGTGACATAGCGGCTATTAGTATCCTGTAAGCACTATATAAACTTGTTCCCTCTCGCCTGTGGGGTAGAGATATGGATCCCCGCCAGATCGGAACGAAGGCCCCCGATGGTTGTTGTTCATCGTGAAAAGAAGTAATCGCTAACCCTATTCCTCTAAAAGGCAGTCGAGACACCACGGTCAAAACCTGGGATATGAGGAATTTCAAACTCAAGACCGATTTACCCGGTCACGAGGACGAGGTTTATGCCGTAGATTGGTCAGCTGATGGAACCTGTGTAGCATCCGGCGGCAAGGATAAGGCCGTGAGAATATGGCGCCACTGAAGCTTTGTAGACCAATCTCAGACGGACTACGATACTGTGTCCCAACACTTTTAATTTAGAAATTTGTCGTCGGCTGCAACTAATAGGTATATCGAACGATTTTTGATATCGCGATCCTTACCTAGGTAGTCTGGATGGCACTATGATACACCTAGGTGATGTATTTACCTAATATACCTACCTAAGTCGAATCCACTCAACATGTCTACAAAGTCAGTAGGTACTTGTGAACTCTGAAGCAAAGACAATATACCCGACCTGCCTACCTCGCTCAGTCCATCGTCGTATCCGCCTTGGCCTGGCCCTAAAGTGCAAGTGCACACAGGCTCCTCCCCACCATGCTCTTCCATCACGCGCGTATTCTTTTGCACTCGTGTTCTATTAGACTACACTGCTCTAGGTAAGTTATGGAGGCAGGACCCTCCGCTTTCAGAAAAGCAAGACTCTACGGACTACGGATCCGTACCTAGCTAAGCCACCCTTTGCGAGCCCCGTTTACTGAACATCCGGTGCTAGACTAGCATTAGTGACTATAGGATTTGCACTAGAAGAGAGAATGAGGAGGAGATACGGATCATACTTAAGCCGTGGTCGTGTGCTAGTTGCTGCGATTTAGGAGCGTGAGACGCGGACTTCAGAGACGTATCTGCGCGGGTATCTGATGAAAGGGTGAAGAGTGTTGGTAGATATTTATCATACCTTAGATAGCGTTACGTAAGTATTGGCAGCCGAAACTTGTTGGAGAGTTGGGGGTAGGTTCGTGAAGTGAGCATTCCTATAACAATGATGACGAAGATGGACATAGCTCGCTCGTAGGTAGAAAACACAAGATCGTCTCATCATCTCATCATTTCATACGGCCTGCTGTTATTATACGAAGAAACACAGTAAGTAAGCCGCCTACCTAGCAAATGTAGAAGTCTGAGGAATCGGTAGTCGATGCGCTTAACTCCGGCGGAGAGAAGACAGGCGGGATCTTCAGTTTCACATACATTCACGCTCCAACGTGAAGATAAGTTATATCGGTGTGAGCCAGGTGAAGGGGATGTATTAGCATGTAGAATCAAATATCCAAACAAATATTTTTGAGCTTGGTGTTCTAATATGTGACCGCTTAGATCCGCAGGCCTCATAAGGGAAAGCCTACGTCGTCACCGGCGTAAATGAATCTATCGCATACTGTGAGACTCCTGTATCCAAAGTTTCGAACCTTTTTGTCTGCCAGTACTATATTCAAAAACACGCCTTCTAGGCTTGGACGTTCCTGTTCCGTGTGGAAAGACGCCGTGACAGTCCAACAGGGACCAACCCCCTGATTCAGTTGGTCAATGGTCTAGGCGTGTCAATTCCCGTTCTTCCAGGCGGCGACTTTTGCCCCGTCTTGTTCAGAGACGTGGCAACACCAATGGAACTCGTCCGGGACTTTTCCAAGCTGGATGGCCCTCAGCTGGGTCAATAGCCGTGTGCAGATGGGGCCGATGTCATCATCAGAACGCGTTTCTGGTGCATAAACGACCATTTCAGAGGTCTCGTCGACTACTAACCGCTCATGTTTTCCAATGGCAGAAGTGATGGAGGTCGGCGAGGATGGGGATTCGCGACGAGTGATTGATCGAATGGGTACGAGGGCGGCCGCAGTTCCGGCTGCCATGACCTCTGTAAATTCGGGAAGCTCGGAGTATTTGACCTGATTCCTATTAGCACGGGCAGACGAGATACGGCATCTTTCTGACAGCATGCAGGCAAACACATACAGTTCTGGACTCAACTCCCCAACCAAAACTTCGCCCGATCTCTTGTATACTGTCAACAGTCACGCTCTGAATAACATTCTTGGAATTGGGCACCACTAGTGTCACGCCGTCGCCATGAACCTTGGCTCCAATAAAGCCGCTGGTGCTGAACTCGTCAATCTCGGAGCGCGTGGCGCTGTCGAGATGGAGTGTAATGCCGTATCCCTCTCTCCTCGCCTTATCACTCCACCTGAGTACAGGGGCATAGTTGCCGCCAATCTTGGCGCTTCCGGTTCCGTTCGGTGCGGACCGATCAAACTCGTCTAGAATGAGAGATTTCACGAGATGAGTGCCATGATACACGCCGGTAGGCATAACAAAGACGCAGAACATGTACTCATCGGGCGCGGTCAGGCCTAGCTGAGCGCTGGAGCCGTAGATCTGCGGTCGGATATACATGGCGGCGCCAGTCTCGTGAGGAGGCACGAATTCAGCATTGAGGGCAACAGCAGCCTTGACGGCTTCAATAAAAAGCTCCGTGGGCACGGGCGGGCATGAGATGAACTCGGCAGAGCGCTGCATGCGGACTGCATTTCGGTCGGGACGGAAGACGGCGATGCTACCGTCGGCCAGGCGGAAAGCCTTCATACCCTCATAGGCCTGCTGGCCATAGTTCAAAGCTGGGGCCATGCCGTGGATGCGGATGTAAGGGTCTGCGACGAACCGGGGGGGTGTCCATTTGCCTGTCTTGACAGAGTAATGCGATTCGATGTGGCCATTGACTTCTCTATATCAGCGCCTGTACGCTTATATTACGACTGTGGTCATGGTCGCTTCTCACCTTCTCGTACACGAAAGCCAACATTTGCCCAGTCAATGGAATCAGTTGGTGGGGGAGGGAAGGAAGCCATGGTTCTGGTTGCGATCTGGGGATTATAATATGATAAGGCGGATCTGAAATTGCGAAAACAGGAGAACGGGTGTGTTGCGAGGTCTGGATGAGAAGGAATTTACGCCGGACTAGGTATAAGTACGATGCATCATACCCTTAAGTATGCACGTCAAAGGATATTCGTAAGCTGGAATACCTAGGAAGACTCATTACTACGAGTTGGGAACATCGACCTTTACGATTCAGCTCCGATGGCGGAGCGGTCGAGATGGATGCTGCCCCCAGTACTACGGTAAACCCAGTAAGTTTATTCCGTATGTAGTGTACGGTATGGATGCATAAAACTGGTATAACACGAAGGTAGGTAATCCGTAGGCAGGTAGTAGGTAGTAGTAGGTACGGACGGACGTAGCAGCACAGGCAATAAGACTCGGAACGCTTGAGCCTTGGGGTGGGGTACATTATTGGCCGCCTCTTGAGGCATATCTAGGTACCTAAGGTAGGTAGGTAGGTAGTAGTTAGGTACCTACCTAAAGGTAGGCATGACAGATGCATGCAGTATTAGGTACCTAAGGTAGGGTACCTACCTCTTCGACGAGTAGATACAGGCAGGTAGGTAGGTAGGTCGTGCCGATATCATGACTAAGTCGGCGAGGTACCTAAGGAACTCACGATCTGTACGCTAAAAGCTGCTTACGTCACATCACATTGGCTAATATGTGGTAGGGACGTACCTATACGAATCTGCAAAGATACGGACGGACGTACGGAATGCTTCCTATGGAAGTCCGATTGAAAATGAAAGAATTGCGGGCGGATTCGAACCCGACTTCGGTACGGATGTTTATACAAGTACCTAGTCCGTATACGAAGTACGGATACGGATCCATATGGAATTTATTCGGAGCCGTGTCTACCTACGAACGTACCTAGGCACCTATTACGGATGCGATCCGTACCAGGCGGGCTCGAAAGTGAGGGTAATGCCGTGTTCTGAACCCGGTTTGCCGGTCTATACTACGGACCGTAACGTTCCCAAATTAGCTTTCCCCGTGAGAAAAGTTTTTGCGACAGAAGCCTTGCGCCTGTACCTAATGTGTACGTACTCTCGGGTCAGCCAGCCAAGCTTTTTCTAGGAGTGGGTTCCTAAGGCGCTTCTTATCTTAGCTTACATAAGGTACCTAGGTACCTGCTAAGGTACGGATTCGTACGTATAGACGGGAATAGGATGAAAGTCACTAAATCCCGATAAGGCTTAGGCACCTTAGGTAGGTACCTAGTACCTGGCAGGTTCCTTAGGGGCTCACTGGGCGAAACTGGTGAGGTACCTTAGGTACGCAGTAGGTAGGTCTACTTAAGGTAAGTTCGCCTATTCTAATCGCTATCCGGACCGTACCTAATACAACTTAATCACGTACAAATAGTGTACAAGACTGAGGTGGCTAGGTAGTACTAGGTACGTTACAGTTCGAGCGCTGCTGATGCTATCAGAACCCCCTGAAGCCCCAATTGGCTTCCCTTAGAAGATGGGAGGATACGATCGGATAAATGGAAAACATGAAGTGATCGAGTACATCTAAGTACCTAAGGTAGGTACCTAGAAGTGTACAAACACATGAGAACCCGCCCAGCGCCTGTACCAAAAAACAATATCGGCCACAGGCTTGTGTGCATTTTGGGACACCGACTTACATAGGAAATAGGATGCGAGCAAGCAAGGACAGGACGCATTTCTGAACACTGAAGCCACTTATTTCTACGAAGCGCTCGCGAGCTTCTGTAGAGTTACGAGGACGCCTGCATCGTGTTAGTTTCCGGAAAGACAGAGAAAATGAGGCGCTACACATACTACTAATACCCTGCGTTAGGGTCGTCTTTGCTTCGGTGTTACGACTGCTTAGGGTTACCGTGACAGCTTCTTTAATATCACCATCTTCCTGCAACTTGTTGGCCCACCGAAACAGCTTCTCATCCGCTCGCCCTCCTCCTACAACCATGAGGAAGTCGGGTGATCCACTATGATCATCGTTGCCTCCGTCCGCCTTTAATTGATCATAGATGTGAATGGCTGCTGTGGCCTTGGTGCAGTCGCATGACTCCACCACTACGCAGTCGTCCAGCTGGGTGGCGTGAACGCGCTGGCCTTCGCATGATTCATTGATGCTCGCAGTCCAATCACTGACCTGCCTTTGTGCCGTGGCAAAGTCTTCGGCATTCTTGAAATGGAAGATTAGAGAACAATTCCGATCCTCGATTTCGGACCCCGGCGTGCGCTCGAGATAGTATTGGAGAATATTTCGGACAGATTCTTTCCATACAGCGACCCTTTGTCTATCTGCAAATTCGGTCCAGGAATTCTGTCCTGGGTACTTAACAAACGAGCCGTTTTCGGCGACCAGGCCAATATTCGGGACCAAACGGAAAAGACGATCAACTTCGTCAGGTTTTCTGGCAGACATGATGAAGACAGTGTTCCGACTGTCGTATACCAAATCGTTGAGCACAGAAATCGTGCGCTAGAACGGGATCAGCTACGGATGCTGCAAAACTTCTTCAAGTGGGATTATGACAAACACTTACATGTGGGTTGGCGGGAACGCCGCTCTTCATCGCCTCATACGGAATGAGCGTATCTTCATGGTCCAAAAGGAAGAGCCTTCGTTGACTCTGGCTGTACTGTTTGACCAGCTGGTTCGAGTTTAGACGTGGCACCGATACTTGATCATGGCGATGTTGAAACTCGTAGCTTCGGTCCAGTTGCGATAGAAAACTATTGAACCAGTGGCTTCCAGTTTGGCGGCTTACCACTTCGCGAAGTGATGACCAACGCGAGGCCCTCTCCTCGCTCGACATCTCTACTGCCTGTCTTATCGCGTCCGAGCATTCACGGTAACTCCAAGGATTCACTTTGAGCTCCCGGCCGCCGAAAAGCGACGAAGTACCAGTAAACTCTGAGAGAATGAGAGATCCATGTTTTCGATCACAATAGGCTCCGTCTTGGCATACGATGAACTCATGAGATGTCAGATTCATTCCTTCTCGTTGGCTAGTGATCATAAGCCCGTCTGCAATCGTCAGGAGGGCCAGATATTGGGAATACGGTATGTCCTGCTTCAAATATACCACTGGCTGATGTGAAAGATTAGCCCAGGATGAGTTTATTCTCGCAACAATCTCTCCTACGGCGGCCTCTAGGCCGCTCTTCTCGCTTGCAGATAATGCGACCTGAATCAGGACAATTTTGTCCCGCCAGAAAGGATTTTTCTTCAGGAACAACTCGAATGCAAGCAGTTTCTGGCGCACACCGCGAACGAGATCGAGCTTATCTCGTCCAACAATGATCTTCTTGTCCTTATAACGATCTTTCATAATATTTATCCACTTCATCACCTCCGGATCCTGGCGATGAAGATCGAGACTGACGGGGTCGATGCCGATAGCATTATTCGTGACGTGAACAAACCGATCTTCTAACTGGATACCTTCATCCGTTGCTTCTACTGAAAGGAGCCTGGTGCAAGTCTGAAAAAAATGTCGCGTATACTCGGCGATCTGGAAACCAATCAGGTTCGCCCCCAGCATGCCCTCGAGCAATTGTTTGCGCACAGCCAGGCAGCGAAATACTTCGGAAGAAGGGAAAGCGACGTGCAAAAATAGCCCGATTTTGGCGTCTGGAAGCTTCTGACGAATCATACTTGGAAGTAGGAGGAGGTGGTAATCGTGGACCCAGATGGTATCGCCACGCTTCCAGTTCTTGACAATCTTATCCGCAAAAGCTTGGTTGAGATTGACGTAGAATTGCCAGGAATGATCTTCATAGGCTTTACTCTTGGGATTGTCCGGGATCTGATAATGGAAGACTGGCCACAGGATCTGCTTACAGAAATGCAAGTAGTGCCCATCCAGGTTCTTGTCCGAACAGAACACGGGCAACATGTTGTACTCGGTCGCCAATCGATCATGGATATCCTGTTTCGTCTGCGTGCCCTCGAGCGCATCGGTAGGCATCCCCAGTGTCCCCACGCATGTGATCTCACCGTTGTGCCCATCCCTGGCTGCAGCGTCTGTGGCGTTGCGGAGACCCCCATTACCCTGATCTGCATTCGCGATGCACCAGTCCGCATAGGCAAATATGCTATCACTGCTGTTGCTCCGCGAGGTTCTCGTTTGAATGGAGCCTTGTTGGCCCAGCTCCTCTCCCTTCGGAAGCGTCTTTTCACGCTCGAGGATGGAGGCTGGAGGGGTCATCTTTACTCGAGACTTTGGCTGATAGATTCGTCCACCCCAAGTGGGAGACTCCTTATCTGTTGGAGCCCTATTATTCACGCCATCCGAAGGATGCACGGACGAACAATCCTCAGCCAAGAACAAACCACCGTCGACTGCACTGCCATCCTCTGTGGGGGTTAGGGGTGGCGTATTGGCAGGGTGAGGTGAGAGAAGACTGGGACGAGTATTGAGCAGAGGTGGTTTTGATGCGCCATGCCGCTGGTATGCCTTTCCACCATTTGCAGCGGGCTTGTCTGGGAGACTGAAGTAGATTGTTTTGGGCAGAAATCTGCGAGAGAGGGTATGTTAAATAAATGGGACGTTTTTCGCAGTTGATTGATTGATATTAAAGACAATCAACCGTAATTCGTTACACGAGACACATAAACTACCTTGACAGCGAAGGAAAAAAAATTTTTTTTTAAAGATAATAACCACACAACAGTGATGTTTGAATAAGAACGGGAGTAGAAGCGGTGAGTTTTTCTTACAGAGAAGCTAAGAAGACAGTCATTATGGTTGTCAGTAGGTAATCGGACAATACGAGAGAGGGCTTATGTGCCCCCGTTTGTAGTGTAGTGTAGTATTCAGATCTTTTATTGAAACCCGAAAAGAGAAACCCAAGTTGGAAAGATTCCTCGTGTTCGGTACTTCGTATGCTAGGACCTTCGCCCACAAGACCAAGGAGCAACCTGCATGTAGATACCTACTAGTTCGAGCGACAAACCACAGGTAGGTAGGTAGGTAGGTATAAGTAGGTAGGTAGGTTGGTATACGTACACAGAGGAACAGAAGGAGGGAGAGAGGAAGAGAGAGAGAGGGAACGGAGGGGGCAATAGATCTCAATTTAGTGAGAAGCTAAGTTTGGCGCAGTCATTGATTGCCTAGTCTTTTTTTTTTTCCTCTCCTGACAACTGCAGCAAAGGTTGAAAAGGTTTGATTTGATGATGGTTATAAGTAAAAGTCTACCCTTGCCAAAATTGTTGTTACATATTTGTCTGGACTCTGGAGGCCTCGGACTGACGAGAGGCATGTCCACTTGAAACAAAAATTACCTAGTCGAAGGTGATGTCACTTTCCTACCTGGTATTACTTACTGTATGTACGCAATAATACCGGTAGGTCTAAGGTCAGGTAGGTAATTCGTACTTCGTGAACGTACCTACCTGAGTAAATAATTGTCATCAGTTCTCCGGAGTTAGGCGGACTAGTGTAGGTATGTTCCTATATTCAGGTAGGTCCACCGAGATGTGTACGGACGTAGTGTACGGAATATAGATTGAGAGCGAGCTGACACTGGTGAAATAGGTAAGTAGGAATGTAGGTACTATACGTCCGTAAACGGGCAAGACTTCAGTTCGGCATTGAATTAAAGACAAACAGTTGAGACTACGGACGTACCTAGGTAGGTACAAAGTATGGAATGCCGTGCCCTAAGTACTACTTACAATTGGAAGTTGAGTTGAGCTAATTATGCATACTACGCGCAGCTAAGTAATCCGTACGGATCCGTATGTGTGTGCAAGATCCCGTGCGGGACATACACAAGCAAGCCCTCGAGTCAGCTGCTACCTACTATAAGTTTGTTGTCTCGCTACATATGACCAACTATAGGTAAGGTAGTTTATATTACCTGGGGTATAGCTCATACCTACACTAGGTACTTGATCAGTATTATCATTATCCTAAACTACGCGTCGCGGTTAAGTGGTGTAGAGAGGTTCTAGTTACACATAGTCTTCTTCAACTTGTACATCTCTCAGTAACACTATGGAATACAGGTAGCAACTGTTGGCTACTAGGTAGGTAACAACAAGCTCACATACTTAGGTAGTCCGTAGGTAAGTGTAATTAATAACTTACACCCGGGATTTACCGGCGAAACAAGGCGTGGCCTTACCTGATTACCTAACCTTTCCGCACAGGGTTAGCCTCTCGCCTTTGAGGCCTTGACTACCTACTTAGCTTACCTACCTAGGTAGTCTAGTGTCCGGAAATTCACGGATCCAAGTTTCCACAAGGTACATGCGAAGGCTGACTCCAGCATCCAGGGGGTAATTGTGATGTTATACTTATAGTATAACTTATAAGATTCCTAGGGACCGATGAAAATGATCTTGGGGTTTCAGAGAGAAGCGTGGTAGTTGACTACTTCCTTATACCTGATTTATGCTGATTACCTAAGTACGTAGATGGAGAGAGGCGGAACTGGAGGCTACCCTGCTGCGTGTGATGCTGGCTTTACATAGCACAGCATACGCATTTTGAGATACTTTTCAAGCGAAACCCTGCGTTCACATAACAGACTCACGACTAACAATTTTTTACATTTCGATCAAAAATGAGGCTTTTCAATAGCTTTATGCCAGGTGAAAGGCTTATGCGCCGAGTTCTTTGTCGTAGTCTATATCTGGCATCCGAATGCGGTGCCTATCAGGACAATGAGTGTTGTTAACGTCTGGTGTTTTAACGAATCCTTGCGCGTCTTCACCAATCTTGCGCCATACTTGTGTATTATAGGGCTCAAAATCTCGAATTCCAGGAATATCAAAATCGTGTAGCTGCTTCTCCCCGTCTGTCTTTCATCTAGCCTCAAAGGCGGGAGTTCTTCAACAAAAACAAATGTCTGTCACGGGCTCCCCACCTGAAAACCAGTTGCTTCGCAACAGGCTCTTCGCACGCTTCGTCAATTACCGTCAAGGACTGTCCTTCTCACATCCCGTGTCGCGCTCCTTCAATCCTGTTAGTGGGGATGTGCCGCCATCGGTATACGTCCCGATACACCCTGACTTCCGCCAGTTCAAATACGTGCTTCAACAGCATAGGATCAATCTTGATGATGTGAGGGATCTAACAGGTTTTGATCAGCTTAGAGATCTATTAGGCTTTGATGCAAGCATTGTGCAGGCCTCTGATGCTCTGCAACGTCTCAAGTCACATTTCGCGGCCAAGCGGCGGCATGGGAAGACATTTAAGTACCAGCGATGTCTAGGCTGGGGTGGTAATGGGCTTGCGGCTGCCTTTGATGTAGTGGATGAGAATGACCAGAAAGACCGTAGTGTTGTTGTCAAAATGATGCTCAAGGACGGGACGGACGCCGCGAAGTTTGAGGTAAATGCTTGTACGTAGCTTTGGTCATGGCGCCTTTGTCTGAGTCTGCTTATATATTTCAATTCGCTACTGACAATACTAACCTTTTGGCATTATAGTAAAGGTATGCCCTCTGTTGCTTTATTGACAAAGAGGCTGTGCGTTGATGAACAGCCTAGAAACACGCGCGAAGTGAGCACATTGTCCAGCTCCTATATGTCGACGGAGAAGGGTTAATAGACAACACCGGAATGAGCGAGGCTGACGAAGACACGACCGCAAACTCACCCGATGCACCGAAACACGCCTCTAATCCCCCGACAACAATTATTCTCGAACTGGCCGAGAACGGCGACCTTGCGCAATTCATCGCGAAAGTGAGAGCCCACAACGAAACAATTCCGAACAGAGTTCTTTGGCGGTTACTTCTCTGCCGTAAGTCTGAATAGCCCGGCTGTCAATGATGCTCGCGAGGGCTATACCAGTCCAACTAGTGTTAATAATACCCTTGTAGTAATTCGAATGTGTATCGGCCTCGCATATCCCCCTGGCAGGATAAATCAGTACCGAAACGTCCCTGGGCCTATCACAGAAACTGTTTTAGACGGATTGGTGCAGTACCCTCAACGAATAGTTCACTTTGATATCGATCCCAAGAATGGTACGTTACTTGCTATGAGGAAATCCTGATGACTGCATCGGACTAAACAAATACCTGTAGTCTTCGTTGGTGACTTGGTTGGTAAAGAGCACAAGCTTACGCCCCTACTCAAGGTATGTACTCGGTGTGTAAGCGATATATCGAACTTTGATATGACTAATAAGAAAAAGTTGGGCGACTTTGGTATGGCAACTGAAATACGTGCTGATCAAGCGGATCTGTAAGAACCTTTTAATACCCCAGAGACAAAGTGTTATTATTGAAGACCAGTCCAGATACTATGAGAGGAGGCGAGCTTGGGGTAAATATGGTTTCTATGCACCTGTAAGCTGCCCCATCTCCATGAGAAGCTGTCGAGTAACAATTGACATTCTGAAAAGGAACAATTCTGTGCCGATTGGGATTATATCTACCGAGGTTGGGATCTCATCAGTACTCACCCAATTGCGGGGAATTATCACTGGCACACCAACGTATGGGGTGTTGGACTGGTAAGGCTTATTTCATTGAATTTATTCATATGGATGGAGAGGACTCTTTGTCGATCTCATTAACAGATAATAGATTATGGAATGCCTCGTAACGTTGTGCCACCCGTTAATCCCGCCATATCCGCAAAAAGCCACGATCATGCCGCCGCAAGGTAAAGAGAAGTACTGGAGCTATGGCGCTCATCTGTCACCGAAAAAATATCGCCATGTAGATCCAGGTATACTATCCGTTATACAACGGTGCCAGGCGAACATGCCCGCCGATAGGCCCTCACTTCAGGCGCTTGAGAGCTTCGTGGTCTCGAATATAGATAAGGCCTATCCGGGGGAATCCGACGATATGGTTCAGTTCTGGATGTATAAAATCCTCAATGAACCAGTACCACTGAGGCCCATATTTCAACCCCCAAAACCAGAGGCGAGCGAGTCGGCCAGCTCGCCCTTTCTGACCCTGGGTTCTGGTCCGACAAATCCGCCGCCAGCACTTGGTTTTCCTCGTAAGACCCCCACGGCATACCCCCATACATACAGATGGCAAGAACCATTGCTGACATGAATCCTATCACCACGAAATAGAGCAAGGAGTAGGACTCCAGCTACCACCAGGCTTACCGCGACCTAGGAATGCGCAGGCTCCGGGGCCCCGTGACCCTATGGCACCAAGTGCAACTTATTTGGAGAGCTTATCCCCAGACATGAGTTTTAGCATGAGGGATAGCTAGGGACAACCGGACTCAACGTGTTCACAATTATGGGGAGTATCTTCGGTCTTATGTATTTTCGTATTTGTATATGTATGTCAGTGGCAACCAGCTCTGCTGGGATCTAATAAAAGTGTCCTCCATTAATGTACATTAGAGTCCATTGAACAACGGCGTGGTTCGCCTCACAGCCAGACAGAAAGATTATGAAGTCTACAGAGAACTCGCCTGAAACACTTCACAGTCCTTCTAGAAAGATGATAGATCGTCATCAGACAATATTTACAGATCTCGATCTTCACGCCGTCAGAGCTTGTCCCTTGAATATCGATCCATGTTGTGAGCTCCGTCAGATGAGTTACAGTCGCTCTTCGCAACCCAATAGCATCACCGTGTTTCTACGTCTTTAACCACTTCGGAGCCACAAAGTCCATGTGCATGTGGTTTGATCACGGTCAGGCGTCGAGCTGATCCAAACACACTACACATATTACGGAAGAAAACTCATTATACACTTCAAGGCAGCGAGATTCCTCTACGACTTCATCTGCAAGGTCCCACCGCTCCCAGATGTGCATTTTAAGATTCAGCATCAGCATCTTAGGAGCCCCATAATCAAAACAAACCGACCCAATGGCACCGGACTGAAATGGATATGAATTGAATTGATCCCAATTATAGAAGTGCTACATACATAAATCATGATTCACTTGGCGATTGACCCCTGCAGATATACCCCATGGGTGTATGCATGATATCATTAGTCTTGCGCCGTAGCGTGAGCCAGTCGAGGAGGAAGGAAACAGGATTCTCGGCGAATTGAACGGGAGCCTCAACATCCGTTGTTTCCGGTTCCGGTTGGCCGTCGGAGCTCTCATCCGGCGCCGCGGAATCTATTCCTAGGAAGCGGATTATAGAGCTGTGTTCAGTCGATTCGACGTACAACCGACCGGCCACGATTCCTATCTCGATGCGGAACCACTCAGGAAAGTAATACTCTGTCGGCAATGCCGGGAAACTGTAGTACCGGAAAGTATTGAAAGTCATCATATTTTTAGTCACGGGCGCGGCATATGCGATCAAATGGACGGACGATTCATCAGCGGCGCAACGGAGCATGGGAAGCAGCAGCTCGGCCTCCTCAGGAATCACGATTAGTCCCGTGAGCGTTGATCGACTCCAGAGAATCCATTCCACAGGGCGCTGCCAAAAAATCTTAGCCGACGTCTAATTGAGCCGAGGTTAAACACTTACAAGGAAGTTGTCGAACGCCTTTGTCCCAAGCACAACAGTTCTCCCAAACTCTTTCGAAATGAAGAGCCTCGACCCTGTGCTTCGCACCTGGTGTTTCCTCCCGATTTTCGATCTAGCCACATGTTCAAGAGCATGCTCAAACCCGGTTTGTTCATTGCCGAGAGCTTTGTTCTCCAGGATCCCTGTGCGGGCGAAGTCCGAGATACTTGGGTGCAAGCCCGGGAATTTCAGAGGGCAATACCGGGGTGGCTTCTGCACCTGGCGCACCTGCTCGACCTGGACTTGAACTTCGCGCTCTTGTTCTACCTCCTCAAAAGCCCCTGTCGGGATAGCATGCTGCTCCCCGCCGAGCTCGGTTAATCGCTTCGCAAATGCCCGCAACTGCGGTGCGACGATCTGTCCTATTGCACCTGTCAGTGGACCTTCAGAGGGTTTTCCATATAATTGCTCCAGCGTTCGATGTTCTGGCTGCTGTATGATGCCAAGGAGCTCTGTGCGCTGTGCGGCGTCGACGAGAACGTCACGGTAGCGCCAGTCGGCGTCGGTGCGTCGACAGAAGTCAACGCCTTGCGCGACGTACAGGCTCTGCAACTCTTCATTGGTGCGACAAGTCTGTTCAAGAAGCCAAGAAATGACGTGCGGAGAGGCCAATTTTGCTCCGAAAGCGAGACGGGAGAAGTATAAGATGCTCTGGTGGACTTCCGGCGGCGCAAAGAAAGTAATGGACTGTGTCGTTCCCAGCTGACGAAGGCGCATTGCAGCTATAGGAAATTAGTGACCGCTGTCGATTATTTGACAAAATTTAGAGGAAAGCAAAAAGACGCTTTAATGCTTACCTTGCATAGTATAGTCTTTTGTCTGCTTCAGTGCCAATGTTAATGCGCCGCGACTGTTGGGCGGAAACTTCAGGTCTACACCCCGTGTGTGCGCCTGGTCGAGATATACGACGCATTCACGTAAGTCATCTGCGAAAGGCGTGGCCAAAAGTGGAGCATCGCTCTTCTTCTCGCTGCGGTAGTGCACCCAAGCCTGGTTGTCGTTAAAGTAAACGGCAGCCGTAGCGTCTGAGTCGATTTTCAACCACGTCGTAGCAAGAGTCTTGTTGTCCATTTCAAGAATATACGCCCCTGCATCGATGAGTATACGGATGCCCGCACAATGCAATTTTCGGAGGAGATTATCCTCAGTCAACCGCTTTCCTTGGGCATCTCGAGTGACCTCGTATTCGCGGTTGCGTTGTTGAAGGAGATATGAGAGCACTTCGGCGTTAGTCTGTTGCAAACTGGGCAGGTCGTCTTGTCTGATCGTCAAGGGCAGCATTGTACGATTGTCGTTGGTCCCGCTGAAGCCTGTCGTCCTAGCACCCTGCCGCTGTGCCTTCGTGAAAAGTGGCAAATCCCACGCCGAAGTCTGCAGTTTGGTGTCGAATTGTTTGGCGTGTACAGGAAAGACGAAATGGTTCAGATAATCATTTATCACGGCAGTGTCTAGACGTAAATATCTCCATAACTCCTCTACTTGCGCGGTATCTTCTGCATGAATCACATTCCAGTGGCGCAAAGCGGCTGGTAGGCGATTGCAACCAGAAGTCCACAACTCGTATTGTGCGGCGGGGTCATCCGACTGCAAAATACGCTGCAACCCTTGAATGAACTGCTTGGGTGTCAAGCCAGCGTAGTAGAATGACAGGCAGGTGAATATTATGGCCACGTCAGGATGACCATATTCTGAAAGTTCAGATGGGGTCCCCTTGGACTCAAACGGTACTGCAACGGGATGGCGGGCTGGATGAAGTCCATATTGTACGTTCCATCGCTTGTTCAAACAAAAGAGAAGTATACGGTTCATCAGAAGACCTCGAATGAGGAGCAGAATTTTGAATGAGATCTGCGGGTTAGCGAAGGCATTGGCTGCCTGCTCGAAACATAAACTTCCTGGTTTCCGTTCGGTAAGAACTCTTCGGATAGACTTTTCCCATCTTGGAAAATCCGAGTTTGCAGGCCGAAGGAGTGTGGTGCGCCCGGCACAAATAGCATCCAGCAAGAGCTTATGAAGAGCATCCTCGACATCGCTTTTGAGAAAATGCACCATCGGAAAAGATCCGGACCTTTCCATCACCTGAACGCCAAGTGGGAAGTCTCTTCGTAGAACTGGAATGTAGCTTGCAGCCAATGCGAGCAGATCCTGCGCAACCTTCCATCGAAATGGATGCCCATCTACGTCTAGTTCGCGTCCTCCGGGATAATTGAGTTGCGTTTTAACAGATAGTGTGAAGTCGCACTCGTCGAGGACGTCGCGGCAATGATCATCCAACCAACGCTGGAAGCTGATCATTTTGGCCGCCACCTCAAGTTTATCATCAGCGAGTGACTGCCACCCACCAAGCTTATACGATAGAACATGTTCGTGGCTGGTGAGAATTAAGCCTCCCGCAGTACGAGTTTGCTGGTGATGGTGCGTGTACAACGCTAACATTTCCGGTGTTGTCGATGTCTTTCGAGAAAACGGGATGTGACGGACTTCGCGGCCTACAAGGCTACCTAATCGGGACTGCATTACCTGCGCGGTTTGCGTAAGGAGTTCTTTGGGCACGATTAGACGCACTAGATTCTTTCCATTTGCCAGAAATGCTGCAACTATAGGCATAATGCAAGAAGTTTTACCTGCGCGAAAGTTAATCTCAATGCCTACTTATTCTAATCCGCTCTGAGAAAACTTCACCTTTACCCATATTCATCTGCACGACGCTGTTTTGCTTGGATTCTGGTATAATCATAGCCCGTGCAACATGCACTTGCTCCGACCGAAGAAGAAAGTCCCCATCGATTTCAAGCAGAAGCCAATCGGGCAGCTTTAGAGGTTGCCAATTCTCGTGGCCAGGGTTTTGAAGCTCCTCGTTGAGTGCTGGTTCATTGCCTTGGAGCAAGGCATGATAAATCCGGTAGAGTCGCTGTAGATTTGTGATGTTTAGTCCGTAAGATACTAGCGCTTCCTTCATTAAAGCGCCGAACTTGACGGATGATCTGGATCGCAGAAGTTCAAGAAGTGAGGCCGGCGCTGTGCAGGGCCATATAGCACCGAGTCTTAGCCATACTGAGCAGCGGTCGCCTGCTTGGAGAGCAGCAGAAATCTTTTCATATTTAACTGTTAGGGCAAGGCGTGTTTCGTCTATAGCACTGAGAATCGCTTCAACAGTTGGGGCCTGAACTCTAGCGTTTTGATTGTTGACTTTGGACTTGAGCGATGTCAAGCTGAGAAGAAGATCACTAGCATACTGACGTCGTAAGATTGTGGTGGAGTCCCCGAAGCGAGTTATAATTTTTTCAAGTTCTAGGAATTCCTTGGGGATAACTTCTTCTACTATCGGCGGCGGTCTATTGGATCCTTCAACGCTTTTGAGTTCGACCGGAATGTCAGGGAATGCCATGTCTAGATCAGGGCCGGTTTTGGCTGCCAAATGTCTAGCCAGGTTTGGGACGACCTCCGATTGACACCAGCTAGCAAACTCCGGATCGTCATCTACCCATTCAAGTGAAATGGAAGCATACCCCGGGTCGTCAAGCGAGTCCATGACGGTTTGCACCTGTGTGATATAGTGTTGTAGTAATAGGTTCGTTCGTCTGCGCTCCCACTCGGGCTCAATACTACTTAAGGCTGATGAAATGTCGAAACTCTTGGTCTGAAAGGTCTCTACCGGAATGCTGCACGCTGGAAGAGGCCAATGCTTTAAAATATGGCTGGAAAACTCTCGCCCTTCTTTCTCGCAAAGAGCCATGGATTTTTGCAGCTTTCGCGAGGCCCGGTCTCTATTTCTGCTGCCGACCCCTAAGTCAAGCATAGGATAAGTTGAGCTTACCAGTTTCTCCAGTAACTCCATAGAAGGCTTCTCGCGTGACTTGAAATTAACAAAATTACTGCATGGAGGTGGCTGCAGGTCTCGAAGATTATTCATTACAAAAAATGCAGCAAGTGTCCGGACCAGATCCATATTGCTGCTGGGATTGAAGGCTAATAGACCAAGGCGAAATAGAACAGGACCTGGCTGCTCTGCAGAACGGCAGAAATCTACGAGGGATCCCCATTGTATATCAACAGGCTCCTCTATTTGGCTGATGAGCGGCAATCTGCCGGGAAGCGAACTTTCTTCGGATTGAAATCCGCCGATAACCTCGCTTGATTCGAGAATGGAAATGATTGTAGCGCGCAGTTGAACTCGAGAGCAGCGAGCCATAATAAAGCGGGCGATTTCGTGAACGTTCGAGGCTTCGCATGTCGGATCCCGGTCACGAGGGATGTAGACCATATCCGGAGCCATACAATTGGCAGCACCCGTCGTTGGACGTTCGTAGAGCGCTCGGCGTATTTGGCCACGCCGGCGGAGATGAGTGACTTCCTTTACGACAAAATCTTGTGCGGCGACAGGGGCGAATTTGCTAAGCATATTGGATTTCTGCATGATGACCTGCACTAAAGACTCGTATTCATCATGCTGAATGGTCGTGGTCAGGTGTTCATTCCACGTGACACTCTGAAAGCGCTTGATATGAGCCGGATAATACTCTCTCAGTGGGGTCAGGTTTCCCAATTCCTTCAATGTTGGATGCACGGATTCACGGAGCGGTCTCCAAGGCTGAGCAGCACCGGAACGGAGAATAGAAAACGCCTCTTCTGTGCCTGTCCGGCCCGTCAACGCATCAGGGAGACAAAAGGATGTTATAGCATGGCATAAAGCTTTCAAATACACAAGACGAGGTTCTGGAGGGCAGGAGAGCTGACCCACGGTGTTGTTAATCTTATAGCTGCCATACGCTTGGGAGCCCCGTATGCGAACATCAACATGCATGCCCCGCCGCCTGCAATAAAATTTCTCGCAAGGAAGAGGCACTATGATGCTTCGCTGGCCTGTCAGAGTATCGCGCAGCACGATCTTACTTTCGAGACCATACCATGTTCCCGCGTCCTGGTCTGGATCAATCTCAGCCTTTAACTGCTCACACTGGAGCATGCCATTATTCTTCACGTAAAATGACAGATCTAACTGGGGTAAATGCGCCCGTAACGGGCCCGTAAGAGGCTGGAACACGGTTACTTTTCTTGGCTGCTCGAAATGTTGCAAAATTCTGACAACTTGAGAAAATACGATCGACTGCGGATCGACCAGCTTGACATTTCCACGAGAGGCGCTACGTCCTGGGACGTCAACTCTCCAGTCACGAAGGCGCTTGACCCAGATTTTTGGGCCACGACGAATCTCCAGGGATCCTGTGGTCAGATTAAGCCAATGGACGCAGTTATCAATCAGTTCTGCAGGTAAGTCAAAGCTGTCATCAGGGCCAGTAAAAATATGCCCAGGTACAAGCTCCAGCACGGCGTCTTTCCTGTAAGCGCGAATGATGATATTCTCTTGGCGTTTGCCGAAATGTACCTCTTGACCTTCCACCAAATCTACGAGACGATGTGACATTCCGGGAAGAGGTGACGGGTAAGCTAAAAGGTGCCTGTTCTCCAACAACTGTTGCACAGTTGGGTCATCACGAATTTCGAGTGGTAGCTTGCCCTGTGGCTTGCCATTCACCAGCAGGTGTCCCTCGATGATGTTCAAGTGAAACACTTGGCGGAAAGTTAAACCTTGACGAATTACGAATGCTACGGCAAATATCCAGCGGTCGTGAGGCGGGGGACAAAATTCCCAAATGGAGGACATTGTCGAAGAATCGTCAGCCGAATTGAAGCAGCTTCTTCTGATTCCGGTACTGACACCTGCAGCACAGGTTCTCACAGCCTCTTCCAGAATAGGTCGTATATGGTACGCCATCCTAGCGTCGCGAATGAGCAGAGATTTTAACCTAAGTGGAAATTTGCAGATATCAGTCATCAAACTATCTTGCAGAGCCACAGATGCCTGGGTCCAAGCAGCGAGCTCTTCCGCGCCCATGGTCTCATGAGACTCGGTGTAGGCAGCAAAAGTCCGTCGGCATAGTAAAGCGGCTAAAAAACCATACGTCGCCACGCGTCTTGCAGTGTCAGCCTCGATAGTGGCGCTTATTTCCTTTCGAAGAAGTACTGTCCAGTCAAGGGTGGCATCCCGCGCGAGTTTGAGAAGTGTTCCAGCACGCAGCCGCCAGGCACCAGAAGATAGTGAGAACAACCGTAAGCTGAGAGTAATGAGAAGCTCCATACAATTGTACTCTCTCCAGTTTGCCTTGATGGAGTGGAGGCGAGTTTCGATCAACTCTACCAACCGCTCGAGAAAAACAGTCTCCTTGAACACCACATGGGCTGCGCGCAAAGGTTCGCCTGGCAACCGCGGGCCAGCCTGTACGGCAAGCTGACAAACTACACGACTTGTATCATCACTGCTGAAGTTTAGATTTGATGAACTCAGCTCGACCAAAATGTTGGGCCAGCGCCGCACCTTGCCGGCAAGAAGCTTCTGGTATGCTGAGAATTCGTGAATCGACATATCCGGTGGACATTCGCCTTGATTAGCTTGGACCTCGTAGGATGAGGGTCCATCGATATTAGCGGGAGGGTGATTTTGCACCGTCACAACCGTGGTCTTAAGACCCTGGGGAATATGGATGCCACACATGTGTTGTAGCGTTAGGGGTTTTCGGAGCCCCTCAACCCAGAGCTTGGAAGCGTTATCATAGAGTTTGAAAGCCGCTGCAAAGGGTAACAACACGCGAGAAAGTGGCACTTTTCCGCTGTTGAACCTATAGTGAGTCTGATCAAAACATTTAATTGCTGATGCTAGCGAGATCCGCTTAGTATCAGCTTCCAAATAGCGCCGAAGCGGATGGCAGTCACTGAGATTGACCACGGGTTCAGAAACACTGACTGGGCGGCTCGGGTGCGCTAGAGTGCTCATGATTTGCCATGTAGCATTTCGATAAGCGGACAGGTAGGCTGGAATGCCCAGTTCGAATATCATGACAGCCCTTGCTGTATCATCTTTTGGAAGAAACGCCTCCTGAATTTGGATCTCTATGCGATTTCGAGAGCGCCAGTAGTAACACTTTGTACATCCATCTATAACACGACGACCATCGCTCCAGGAACAGCAACAAATTTCTTCCGAGATTTTTTTGGTCAAATCATCGTACTTATCACATTTATTTTCCCATTCTCTCGTCTTGATGCAATAAGCTTGGTCAGAAGCGTCCTGGATGCGTCTGCCGAGGGATCTCATTTCAGCTGAATGGGTGACATAACGAACTGCCAGACAGTTTTCGTCGAGCTTACCCAAGATCGTGCCATATCGACATCCAGAAAGGCGCTGGTCAAGATAGGTTTGTATATTCTGTAGCTGGTGCATTCCTGATATGTTTGGGAGTTGTAATACATCAAGAAGCTCAGGGCTGAAGACTGGCTGGTGATCCTGTAATAAAGGGCATGCTGCAATCGCGCACTTATCAAGGCGAACCCACAGATTAAATAGGGCAAGGATTATGGCGCTCATTTGTTCTGGGTCAGAGTTGTAAGTCGTATCGAGTTCATTTAAGACTTGATCTATCTGGGAAGCAAGTTCAAGACACTGAGCCTCAAAGCCGTCCGAAGTACTTATTTCGGTCTCCTTTCCATTGACTGCACGCGCTTCCATCGCTACGAGACCGAAAATTTTGTCGGTGAATTTTTGTGATTGGCTGATGGCCTTGTCTAGTGGTTGAGGAAGCTCAGTAGATACGTAACCTACTTGTCGTGGTAGCTGACTATGGAGTATGCTGTCAAGATACGCACCACTATTGACAAGAGAGAGCTGAAGCATGGTGTCTCTGGCATGCGAGGGAAGCTTTGGTACTTTTCGGGTTGTC
Source organism: Xylaria nigripes (assembly GCA_022984845.1). Lineage (NCBI taxonomy): Eukaryota > Fungi > Ascomycota > Sordariomycetes > Xylariales > Xylariaceae > Xylaria > Xylaria nigripes. Next base: position 733,882 of record JAJJKC010000011.1, on the reverse strand, counting down.
GCCTGCTTGAAAGCGTTCCATGCTGTCTCGACTTGGACGGTCACTTCTTCCACGACAGCTCTGATAATAGGGCTAATCTCTTCAAACAAGGACTCGTAGATTCCAATTTGATCAGAATTCATATTCGGCCTATTTTTTTCCAGCTTCGCCATGCGACGACATAGTTTGGCGCGGAGAGTAACAACCAGCTCTGGAGTAAGTTTTCCAGCTGAGTCTTTTAAAAGACGTGCTAGCAGAAGGCACATCAAAACTTTGTAACCAATGCAACCCAAGTCGTTGCCAAGTGCAAAGCATAGTTGCCGCTGGGCCGCAACTCGCAAGACTAGCCAGAATGGAAGCCTGCGCCAGGCCAAGGTCGCATCTTTGACGCTAACTTCGTCTCTTATTCTCTTTCGAAGCATGGGCGCTTGAAATCGACTGCCTACGGCCTCAAGAAGCGGCAGTAACATTTGTGTGATTAATGCCGGATCGGTCGAATCTCTAGTTTCAATGACTGACACGTTGGCCTTGCGGGTAGACGCTCGAAGGCTGTATAGAGATTCAATGCTGGCTTGCTCGAGAAAAGTAGCCAAGCTTTCTTGAAACGACTCATCAGCTAAGTCTGCAAGGCGAACTTGAGCTGAACGACCGGGAAAGTCCCACTGCAAGGCTTGGTCTGCAGCTAGAACCTGTTCAGCTGAAGCACACGTCTCAAATGCTTCAAAGATAACGAGTTGATCATCGTTGCTATACAGACTAGTAAGTGAGAGGGGACATAATAAACGTCTTCGATATTGACACTGACCAATCTTCTCGACGCACAAGTAAAGCCGCATTCTGTTCAACCACATGCAAAATAAGCATGTAGTTGGGTTGTAGCTGACTTAAATACGTCTGAATCGTTGACTTCTCAAGTCGACCCGAGTTGAGTACACGGCAAGCTTTGAGAGAAACGCAGAGGGACTGATAGGCTGTGGACCAGGGCGGGCCCACGAGGGGAATGACACCATCACAGGCGGAGATGAAACGTGCCAACACGTCTTGTGAGATGGCCTCGATGTTGGGGTCCTGGTGTCCGGGTACTTGGGGCGGTAGAACGAGGTGGTTAAAGACGGCTTCAAGTACGTCCATCCTGATGATTTGTGAGATAGCGGGATGTTGTAAAAAAGGCGGTTCCGTTACCGATCTCGAAGCGGTGTGAGTAACGCGGTGAAGTGCCTTGCGGAAGCTAGTTAGAAATACCAGATCACGTACCGACGGACGAAGGAAGATGACGGTATTTTGGAGAGATCCTGGCAGAAGGTTAGGTATACATATATATACCCCTCAACCACTCATCCCAGCCTAAGCAGATGGTGGTATACTGTACCTAGGTGTTGGGACGCCGCAAGTCAAAAACTGCAATCAGAAATTAGGTTTCTATTCTGCCGGCAGCAATATTTCCCATGTACTCTGGGACCAAGTAGATCAAGTATACGGATCAAGGAAGCCTTCGAAGCATTCAACTCCATACCCACTATTTCTGTTCGCAATTGCCCTTGTACTCAATGTTCACCCATCAATGACGTTGAATGATTTTCATAGACGGCATCTGACATAAGACTCTAGAGGATAAGTCGAATCCAGCGTCGACTATGCCGGCTGAAGTCGCGTAAGGTTGAGGAGAAGATGTGTGTTGGTCAGAGACTGCCAATCACCCTCCCGAACGCCAAGGACAAACAGGCTACCCGCCGGCCATCTTACATCCACCAAACACTTGACTTGGTAGGGAGTCATTTTCCTCACTTTCCTCGTCCATCGCCTGTCACCTGCCATGATCCGGTCTGTGTTTTCTTCCCTGTTGGTGACAATTCACGGTAATGGAGGTAACTGGTTTGGAGTTGTCGATGCATGGAACACATCAAGTGTAGAGGAAGCACTCGCAAGGAACCGGGGGCCTGGTTGGGTCAACGCTTTGCACGGTACCGAAACCTCACTGCCTACGGAAACGTACTTACTATGTACTTCGTACGTCCGCACCTTAGATATTCCGTACTTACACGGGATTTTATTCAGTGTAGTCCGTACGAAGTACCATAAGGTCGCCGCCACAGATGTCCACAGATGTCCACCCAAGTCATGTACCTCGATGTACATCATTTTTCCGGCTGCATAGTCCAGTGTAGATCTGGCAGCAAGAGCACAGAGTAGGTACTTTTGAATACACATGAACTTGCAAAATCACGGTTTTGTTTGTTTGTTTGTTTGTTTGTTTAATATTAACGTGTAGGGTGGGCTAGAGCCTATATAGACTATCATACACGCTGGGGGGCACAGCCCCCCAGAACCTGAACATAAAAAAGACAGATAAGGAAAAAGCGGGCCACCACCAATGAGACAGTCCTTAGTAACGCTGCCATCAGACGTAAACTCGCCGGTCCCCAGCCACCAAGGATTGGCCGTACCTTCCAGAGGGACATGTCTCGGTAGCCCTCAACCTGGAGCTGCCCAACCGCCATTCGGCGTGTCGGCAACAGGGAAAACTGCCACGTAGGCAGAAAACCTGTCACAGCTGAGCTGTCCGATCCTATACAGGGTAGGGACTCTCCAGGGTTGCACGGGCCACTGCTGGATGCCCAACATGGCCGGTGCGTTTTTGGGCTCTCCCGTCACTGGTTTTGACGCCGTTGTGAGGGGAGTTGTGCGGCCTCATTGCTGAACCTGTCGGCAAGAGGACTAATGCTGCTTGCCATGTTTAACGACGAGGCTGTGACGGGGGTCATAAATAACTGAGGCCGTGCCGTTGATTCAATTGAAGTCCGGGATCCGGACTGACAAGTATGTATGATAGTGCGGTACAATAGTGCGGTACGGCACAAGTAATAATTCTATGAGGCCCGGAACGATAGTTCAATTCAGCTTATAATTGATTATGGTCGCAAGAGTCGCTATGGTTCTGCTTCTCTTCTCACGTTCCTCGTCGGGGACTGTCTCCGTCTTATATCTTCCTCCGTCGCGACCTGCAATAATCTGCCAGCGCCCTCCGGTACTCTCTATAGGCTCTCCGGGCCTTCCAGCTCTCTGTAATACTGTTCTGCCGCTTCCGTAGGTCTTGAAATAGGGTCTGGGGTCGCTAATAGCCACTGTGGTTCGGTGTCGTAAGGGTTCTTGGTTTTCCTTTCGTCACTTCCCCATCTACCCACCGACCCCACTTGGGTTAGGAACACGGCCCGAGGTTCTCCCGCTCGCTAAGGTCATTTCCGAGATATTATTAGTATGCGGAATATTTCAAAAGGACTCACGGGAGCTATTCCGAGAGGAGTTCTCAGGAGGTTAAGGGTCTGGACTTAGCGGTTATGATCTCATGACTTCAGTCGGGCCTTCCTTGCCCTTCCGTAGCCCAATGACGACTAAGCGGCGATATGTCTTGGGCGCCTTGCTGCGTCGATCTATCTCCCGGGTCATCCGATGACCTGATAGTTGGGCTATTGTCTCCTAATGGCGTGATAACTTCGTACTCGCTTGTGATGCGACTGATCTAGAACGCAGGGTTGCTGTGTTGATAGACATCGTATCCTTCTCAATAAAGCCACAGCGGCTACGTTGACGTATGCTGACGCGACGAAGGGGATGAAGGTCCCCTTCCTATTCGACTGACCTGAAACCCGGGCACCTCGTATCGGGCTTGGGTAATATCGGGCTTCAAGTCAAGTAAAGGGGACACGTCAGCATGTCGGGGACGTAGGGGGTAGCCGCCGGGCAATGGAATGATACGATGTCAGGCTCTGTAAAATCTCTTCGGTCAGCTGTTCGGTTAGATGCCGATCAGACCATAGGGGGCTGGGTGATGTATGGTCTTGTGCCGTGTCTGTATCGGAACTAGCCTGCAATATGTTTAGTAAAAGCGGGTCATCGGGTTAACCGTATGACAGAGGCATAGTCGGACCGATCCCGCCTTTAAATTTTTCAACAACGGCTATGGGAGCGAGCAGCGTGAGACGCTGCGTAGACATCCCGTGTCTGGCTGGCTACCAGTCAACAGTCTGAATACACAGTTACTGTTGTCTGCAGCGCGACCATTGCACCACATGCGGAAAGGGAATCACCCATAATCCTGTCCAGCTTCAAAAATGAAGCTGGAGATGTGTTGGTGACATGGCCCAACTAAGTAAATAGTGGGCCCGACCAAGAAGTGAAAAATAAAAAGGAAGGAAGGATGTGCAAAATCACGGTAACTCGCCTAAGGTACCGAATACGTCCGTACATAATTTATATGTACTTATTAGGTATATTCATTAGTTACATACTACCTAGATCTCAATAAACATCTATTCCGTACGGGCGTACGGAGTACTGTCGTGACGACCTACGGGATCTGTAGGTACTCACTTATGTAGCAGCTTAAGGTATTCCGTAAGGTAGGTATTCTTTCCTTTATTCTTTATCTTCACCTCAGGTACATTATATTCTGTGGATTGCACTCATACTGTACTGCTACGGATAGAGAAAACCGCGAACACCACCACGGAATGATGCATTTGCGTGTCTTGAACAATCCTTGATGCCAAACAAATACCGTCTAATGAGATATCGCCATGTGTTCTGAGTAAGGCAACCAAAACAAACCCCCACGATCAAGCCCTTTCGTGAGCAGAAATACTACGCTGTAAGCCCCAGAAACCAATCCCAGACAAGCTATCCAGTAGGCAGAAGTTAGCCAACGAATTCATATGCCTCCACACTGCAGGATTGATTGCCCCCCAGCAATATTCGTCAGTAAGACAGGAACTCCAGTCAAAGAGTGATGCGAAATAGGCAGGCTTTGAAAACCGCACTTGGGATTATGCATTAGGTATGTAATAACATGCAGTTAGGGTTTTCTGAACGTCCTGTCACTCTTGGTCAACACTAGGTACCTATCTCATCTTCACATATGCAAAGAGTTCCCAATGGTCTCTTGTCGTATCTCTAGTCGGTTTAGACTAAGACGCTTGTTGGTCGAACTGATCCTATCGTAGAACTTATCGTACAGACAGACCCATATTGTCGTCACAAACGTCAAGGGGCTAAAAGACAATCCTACATAGTACACATTTGAGCTTTGTCATATGTGTGGTAGATAGGGAAACTAGTAGAAATATCAAGGACGTATAAAGCATGCCATTTATTCATGGTGGACAACACTTGATCGACGACGAATGTCATTACCCTGTCGCTTATTATCTTGCCATATAGTGAGACACGGTTGGCTCCTTGCTGTAGAAGCAAGTCACCGGACAACTGGAAAAATTAAAAAAAAAAAAAAAAGGCCCCCCGGACAGGAAGTGTTGCAACAAATACTGTCATTATCTCACAGATAGTAGAGACGAAACATTTATAGGCATGTCGAGGCTCTACTGAGGCAACTATTAATGAAGGTCAAGGGAACAGTACCTTCAATCTAGACCTGAAGAAGATAACTGCCATTGCCCTCTTGTGATTAGACCAACTGCTAACGGTCGGCCATATCTATGAAAGATACGGATCCGTAGTGTACATTAATACTTCGAACTGAAAAAGGTTGACTAGCTCTTCCAAACCGGCCAAAAACACTTGTCAGGATCTCGGTCAAACCATGATTGGTATACGATATGACCGATTGATTGTCAGTGATCTCGATCAGTCGTGACATCTTTATTTTCGAATATGCAGAGTGTATGCACATATCTAGGTCAAACAAAGATCTACGGCACATACATTCAAGAGTCAACTACGGGCCTCTCTAGTTGCCGTCATATAATGGTAAAAGAAGCAAAGTCGGACATTGATATTTCTAGTTAACATGAATACTCGATTCAACATGCTGTCTAGGCGTCGTCGAGAGTATTCCTTGGAAGAATTTGGGGGTATATTCGCGTGCCATCATCTTGCAAATTACTGTAATGCTGAGAGAAGCACTTGTTCCAGCAACGACGAGAAGCATTGCGTCCGGTTGCTCAGAAATGTATCGAATAATATATACTATTGGAATCTTGATAACCTCGCAATTTTTGCATCTGTCCAGATTTAAATAGCTACATTGATTTCCGGACGGCCGTAGCAAGAACTCTTGAGGCCCCAGTCCGGATAGGTAATGGGTTTGGCTTCATAGATTCTGAATTCAAGGCCAACCATTCATCGGCGCTTCCCCTTTTCGAAGCACTGAGTGTTTCTGTCGAGACGAACACACCAGGCGTACGGAGAAGAGAGGTAACGCGTGAGTTATTGTCCTGTGAAGCTGTGGTCTGACAGTTAGTTGCCCAGCTCCTGTTGGAAAGTATGGGGATTGTAGCCTGCCTAGTCGGTCTGACAAACGTAGACGGGCGTCTCTCCTCAACTGGCAGCATATCGGCATCCAGCCAGGAGACTGGGCACACACCCTTTCTCGATCCTTATGGAATATTTAATATGTGTATCTAGCTAACAGTAACGAAGTTCACTGTCATAGTACACGGTTTTATCATAGCAACATTTTGATATGTCAGAATGCTGAGAGCTTGGTGATCATTACATGTCAAGTCTCATACTTTGTACGGGATGAACAAACCCGAACTTGAGGCACTATTCGTTCCGACAAATGGTCCGATAGTGTTGAGCTGACAAACTGGTGTATGGACGACCGTAGTTTACACCATCTAGCTAATGTATATGCGTATCCAGACAGAACGTTAATATCTGGTCAATGATGGCCCTAATTTTTGCCAGACACATTGTTGAATTGAATAGGTACCTACCCTTATTTGAGAATTTAAGTCGGGATGGGATGTTCACATGTCTGTGAGTGCCTGTTATAACCCTACCTATAAGTAGGGAGCTGAGCTCCGCAGTATTCAGGCCGGCGTCAGCTGTGAGATTTTTCTCGGACCGCCGGTTTTTGGGAATTAGAAAAACTTGGCTAACATTCAGCAAAATTCCCGACACTGCACCACTCACTTTCCTCCCCTGGCTATAGGTACCTAGGTACCTAGGTACTCATTCAACTAAAACCTAAGGTACGGACGTATATGCTTCAAAATTGAATTCTCATTTCCAAAGACGGACGGACCGCCAGATATTGGGCAGCCGTGACCGGTCCGTACCGCGGAGAATACTTTGTACCTTTCATGTGACCAACCATTAGGTACCCACATTTAACTATACAGTGCATATCTATACGGATCTCTCAGTAGTCCGCACTGTACCTTAGGTAAGTGTTCAAGAGCACCTAACGTTGGGATCTCTTATCGTAGGCATCTTACTTCGTAGGTAAATTACCTAGGTAGGTAGATATCTGCCTGTGCTTATACTTTTAGGTACCTAGGCAGTTCTATCGATGCCGCGCGACTGGCAAGATTGATCTAACCTACCCGACTTATTATTGCACCTACAGTATCGACTACCTACATCCACCCAGTCCAGGCTCTCTTCGTTAGACGTTCTTCATCTTGTCGAATCACACAATGCGCTGATGTTGCTGAGCACCGTCTAATTCTGCTTTCTTGCGACCTTTCGCGCTCGCTGGACCGTCACCAACCCACCCCACGCCGACGACAAAACCGACGACGAAGAGGAGCTACGCAGCTCAACCCCAAACATGCTGCCCAATGGGGGGTTAGCCAACGGCAATAATGCTACTCGCCAGCCAGATCTCAACCTCGTTGTAAGTAACATTCATAAGTAACATTCATACGCTTGCGGTGCCTGGCGCGTTTTACATCGCGCTAACAGCAAAACTCCCAAGTCCGAGGAAGACGCCGTCTATGAACAGGATATTTTACGAGACTTGGGTAATACGAAACCTTGGCTAGCATACATTCAATTCAAGCTCCAGCATGGCACGTTACAAGAGCAAGCTTTCGTGCTCGAGAGAGCCTGTCAGCAGCTCCCAAGATCATACAAGCTCTGGAAAATGGTAACCCAGGCGATAATGCCACCTCACACTCCGCGTGTCCCCAATAACTTGCTTACACACCAGTAGTATCTCCAGTTCCGTACGAAACATGTCTCGAAGCTTAACGCCGCCGTTTTTGTAGCCGAATTCAGGAAGGTCAATGCACTGTTTGAACGAGCCTTGATCCTTTTGAACAAGATGCCACGCATATGGGAGATGTATCTCAAGTTTTTGTTGCTACAACCACTCGTCACCCTGACCCGACGGACCTTTGATCGAGCCTTACGTGCGCTGCCCATAACTCAGCACAACAGGATATGGGCCATATATCGTCCCTTTGCAAACTCTGCTGGGGGTGACACCGCAGTCAAGATCTGGCGACGCTATATGCAGGTCCATCCCGAGGATGCCGAGGACTTCGTCGAACTTCTGACTCAAGTAGGCTTATATACTGAGGCTGTCAAGAAGTATATTGACATCCTCAATAATCCACGCTTTAATAGCAAACAAAGCAAAGGTCACTACGAGCTGTGGAGCGAGATGGTCGATCTCCTCGTTGAGCATGCCACCGAAGTCGAGACTGGTCACGAAACCGGCATCGACGTCGAACGAATTATTCGAAGTGGAATCGAGCGGTTTTCTGATCAAAGAGGAAAACTCTGGTGTGGTTTAGCTACCTACTGGGCGAGAAGAGGAAGCTTTGAACGTGCCAGAGACACCTTCGAAGAGGGCATTACGACTGTTATGACTGTTCGCGACTTTACCCTCATCTTCGACACATACGCTGAATTTGAAGAATCTATTATCGGCGCCCTGATGGAGATGGCATCCAAGCGCGCAGATGAAGGAAAACAAGATGAGGATGCCGATTTCGATCTCGACATAAGGATGATGCGCTTTGAACAGCTAATGGATCGGCGGCCTTTCCTTCTGAATGATGTTTTGCTCCGACAAAATCCGAACAACGTCGCTGAATGGGAGAAAAGAGTGGCTCTATGGGGCGATAATAAAGCAGAGGTCGTACAGACTTACACCGATGCGATTGCTGCTATTCAGCCAAAGAAAGCAGTGGGCCTCTTCCATCAGCTCTGGGCAAGCTATGCAAAGTTCTACGAGAAGGGAAATGACATTCGAAACGCCAGGATCATCATGGAGAAAGCCGTCAAGGTCCCGTTCAAGTCTGTTGCTGAGCTCGCTGACATGTGGATCGAATGGGCCGAGATGGAACTCCGTAACGAGAACTTTGATGACGCTGTCAAGATAATGGCAAAGGCCGTCCAAGCTCCGAAACGGTCGACAGTAGATTACTTCGACGAGACTCTCTCACCGCAACAAAGAGTGCATAAGAGTTGGAAATTATGGAGTTTTTATGTTGACTTGGTAGAGAGTGTCAGTTCGCTGGACGAGACAAAGAAGGTATATGAACGGATTTTTGAGCTTCGGATTGCTACGCCCCAAACCGTAGTTAACTACGCCAACATGATGGAGGAGAATAAATACTTCGAAGAGTCCTTCAAGATTTTTGAGAGAGGACTGGACCTTTTCAGTTATCCAGTAGCTTTTGAGCTATGGAATCTCTACCTTACCAGGGCGGTGGACCGAAAGATTGGCATCGAACGACTACGAGACCTCTTCGAGCAGGCAGTGGAAGATTGTCCACCCAAATTTGCCAAGGTGCTATATCTCATGTATGGCAATCTTGAAGAGGAGAGAGGGCTCGCTAGGCATGCCATGAGGATTTACGAGAGGGCAACAAGAGCGGTTTCTGATGAAGATCGTGCTGATATGTTCAATCTATACATTACTAAATCCGCATCGAACTTTGGACTTCCCTCCACCCGACCCATATACGAAAGGGCTATTGCAGCTCTCCCAGACGAAGAGGCTCGGGATATGTGTTTGAAATTCGCCGACATGGAGAAACGCCTTGGCGAAATCGACCGTGCTCGCGCCATTTACGGCCATGCATCTCAATTTTGTGATCCTCGGACAAACATGGCATTCTGGACTAAGTGGGAACAGTTCGAAGTGCAACATGGCAACGAAGACACATACAAGGAGATGTTGCGCATCAAGCGTAGCGTTCAGGCGCAGTACAATACAGATGTCAACTTTATCGCATCCCAGGCCATCGCTCGCAGTCAACAAGCTCGCTTGACAGAGGCAAATGGAGGTGCAGAAGTTGCAGACGCCATGGAACAGCTTGAGCGTCAAGCGCGCGCACCAGCGGGTTTTGTAGCCTCGAGCACGGGAATTGCTGGAACGCTACCAAAAGAGCAGGCGCCGGTGGCGTCGAATCCGGACGCTATTCATATCGATGTGGATGACGACTGAAGCTAATGTATTGGGTTTCCCCCTCTTTTTTTTTATATTTTCCTCGTTCTCATTTGAACATCTGGCATTTTGAAGGAGGCTGGCACGGTCAGGGATGGTGGGAGGAGTCCTTACTCGTATTATTCCGCTATTTCACAAAATATTCCCGTGCGAGTACTGCTCGGACTCGGACAACTCAGCAACTCATGAATCCCATATCCCACATCCCATATCCCATATCTTCGTCTACTGGACATCGCAAAGTACTATAAATCAAACTTTCGATATAATGGGCCCAGGCCACAGTAATATTCCCCCCCAAGTCTAGAGTGCAGTACTTATTATAGACCGCTCGCAGCAATTATGTGGCCCGGCGTCGCTTGTAAATCGTAAATCACCTCCTTATCAACTGCCTACCTACCTATCTACCAAGCACGATTTCATCTCGCTATCTCTTTCTATCTGCCACAGCGCCGCTGAAAGCGAACTTGACAGAAAGAAAAAAAAACCACGTGTTCCTTACCGGCAACTTCAGTCTCACGAGCTTTCAATATGAAGCAAGCAGGGCACACGATGATGCAGGGGGTAAAATAGAGAGACACTTAACAAATCTACCAATAGACAAGTCGTGTACAAGAGGCTACAACCGGCTCTTCTTACAAAACAAGAAAATAAAGCCAATCCGTAATAAGGTATGTGTGTGTTGTGATACGGGTTGTAGTGTAATACGGGTAGTTAATACTGTCGTTTCTCTCTCTCTCTCCTCCCCCCTTTCCCAAGGTCCACTTCCCCCTTTTCACGTAAGTAATACTCATTCATAATACATATCCAGCTGCGCCGAGCCTCACACAACCTTTCCCCCCTTCCCCCAAAACGTATTGACTAGTCATTACTTTTTTACCCCCTTTCCTGCTTCTGTGTTTGTTTGTTTTGTAGGGAGGCCCACACACCCGTTTAATCTTTCATCCCGCACTTACTTTTCCCTTCCGGCTTCTTATTCCGCCGAACTATCAGGGGATTTCATTATTTTTTTCTTAAATTTTGATTTTCTTAGAGGTGAGAGGTGAGAGGGAGGAGGGAGGATATTTTTTTGCATTAGGAGATGATGGCGCTGCCCGCCATCAAGCAAGCGCTAGGCGCTGCCACTGGCGCCGGTAGCGAGGGATTTCCGTCTCTGTTGCAGGGTGGGAGACGCGGGGTCTGTGCCGTTGCTCTTGCTGCTGCTAATAGACCAGCGTTTCGAGTGGGCTTTGTGAAATTCCTCGACGGCGTCGCGGTTGCGCTCCACGTGGCCATCACGCGATGAGGGCGTAGCGTAAATGCTGCCCTTGCGCTTCTGGAAACGGGAGGGTGGCGTCTTAGATGCGTCTTTTAAGGGGGGAGGGTGGCATGTGTTAGCTTTGGTGTGCTTACATGCGTGCGAGGGCTTATGTCGCGGGTGAACAGTATTTTGGAGCTTGAGGGATTCAAGAGGATGTGGACATAGGTGTTCTAAGGGATCATCTCCATCTCCTTAAGATACTCTTAGGAGAGACACGAGATGTCTTGAGGAAATGGACATTTAGGCTTGGGAAATCAACTCACCCCATTCGTCGGTGTGTGTGTAGTCTCGCGAACTAATACGTTCACGCCCTGACGGCGGCGCGGGATGTTCGTTGATTTGGGTCTGCTCGACACCGGCCATTGCTGGTGCGGGCTTGGCGTTTCTGTGGCGATGATGAATACCAACGTTAGCAAGCGACCAAGTACTCGAGAGAGCCAGAATCTAGATGACTAACGTCCAGTCCAGCAAGCGTCGGGTGAGTTTCATCTTGATTAAAAGGACCACGAGCCGGGTTGTGGTTGTTTTGGAAGATAAAACTTAAGTCCCTTTCTTGGCCTCACACAAGGATTCTTGAGATGAGAAGAGCGAGATGAAGCGTCGGCGGCCTTGGATTGTAAGTTGTCTGAATTGAAAGATGCAGTACTGGCTCGTCTATTATAGGTCTGAGTGCGTTAATGACGTTGAGGATTTTACAATCTTAAAGACAGGATGGGCTCGTGGGCAGGTGATGAAAGATTATCTGCGTCGGTTCGCTCTTGCTATAACAAAGAGAACAAAGAGTCGAGCCAGACATCGGCTGACGGTCTGGGGGGGCTTTTATATACAATGCCAGCAGGCCCAGACTGCGAGCAAAGGCCAAGGCAGGAGCGGCGGTGGCAGCAACAGCGGTAACAATAACAATATTATGCTATGGTCTTGGACGTGTTAGGCACTCGGCTCCTCTCTCTTACTCGTTAAATCTAAGTCGTGATACTATTGGAAGTGCTGACGGTAGGAGAAGAGAAATCGTACCCTCACGTATCACTACAACGTAGGTATGCACTATTACCTTGCCCACTGGCCTACATGGCCTGGTAGGCTTTAACTATCTCGCTGCCCATTCATGCTTGAACAGCCACCCCCTCTTAGATTCCCATTTCGTTTGTCTTGTGCTAGGTATGTCGGTTGCCTCCCGTCGGAAAGCGGCAGCTGATTGGCTGCTCGCACCTCTGGGAAATGGCGTGAGGCGGGTGAATTGTGATACTGATACCCTAATTTAAATAATTGACAAGAGCAGCCGCCGGGTTTAGTAGGCTCTAGTATTGGTAGACGTGAATTAAGATCCGAAGGTAGGATGTGGTTGAAGTTTGGTTGCAATGCACGTACTGCATTAGCGGTTCAGGTATGGGCAGGGCAGGTATACCACCAAGTTGAGCGAGACACCTTCAGGTACCGACGTCTGTTCCTACATCTACACATCATGTACACGGAATAGGTAGTTCTCGTCGTCAGGGAGACAGATTGAGCAACCAGGAGTTGTTTCTATCACGTAGGTACGAATGGACGAAGCACCGTGCCGAAGAGACCGAGAGAATAAGGTACGTAAGTAGGTGCACGTAGCTGTAGGTACTGCTACCTACGAAAGCAGGTAGGACTAGCCAGCGCTGCCGCATGTGCCGCCTGTGCTTGTGTCGCTACTGCGTAGTAAGAAGAAGGCCTGGCCTGGCATCGTACGGAATACTGACTTGGGCTTAACCGGCGATTTGGCGGGTTGGGCAGAGAACTCATCATCGAGGCTAACTACGGATCCGTACCTAGGTAGGTACCTGGTAATGTAGTGCTCTCAAAAGCCGTTATGTCATCAAAGTCAATTGGTTCGCTTCGTTCGCTTCGTGACGTCAATCGACAGCCGCCCCTATAAATACTTAATTGCTGGCATCTGCATGCATGTGCCGGGCCTTTTTTTTTTTTCTTCTTATATCTCGATACACTCGCCAACTTGCAAGGTCTGCAATCGGGCATCGTCTTCTTGCGCATCTTGAATTTAGAGTACCTACCGAAGGTGCTACAAAGTAGGTTAGGTACCTAGGTACCCGTAGTTTTAATTGCATAAGGTACGTAGGTACTTATAGGTACCTAACCCCGGATATATTAAGATTCATATCATCGTTATTCCGTACTTCAAAGCTGACACACTTCTTCGAACCTCAGAATGCGACAGCCTATAAGGCACGGAATACATCTTACTACATTATTATGTCATACTAATATAAGGTAGACAGTCTATAGGTAATTTGTATTCCATGGAGACCAAAGATGAAACGGCAGAAATGCCGACTGACGATTCGCGGCCAAGACATCAGCACTTGTCGGCCAGAATACCATTCCGTATCCCGCTCCGCATCACACTATCTACCTAGGTACATAAGTAGGTATTCCGTACTACCTGTTAGTTGCCTATGCAACTACCTGTTAGTTGCCTATGCAGAAGTACCCACATAATCCGTAAGTAGGTACCTAGGTAAGGTACTTCGTACACTACCGATACGATGATAGTAGGTATCTATGTGTATTTATACCTACATGAGGTGAAAGAAGATTGGTCTACTTACCTTAGGTACGTCCGTACTACGGATTACTACCTAACTTGAAGCGTCTTACAATAATGCCTTCACCAGCCACAGCATCAACCAGCCAGGTGCAACCTTACCTACGTATCTTCCAATCGGGTGGCGCAGGCGTTGATTACACTGGAAGTCTTCCTGTTAGTGTAGGTAGTGTGTACGTCCGTAACCCCCCTCCCTTTCTTATCTACCTATCACAGTAGGTACGGAATACAATCATTGGTATTATCTCAGAATTAATCAATTCGATGCGTGGTTTGAAAATGAACACGATCAGTACTTCATATCTAGGTAGGTAGTATTCCACTACTTCGAGTTTGTGGCCCATACAACTGAGATTCTCCTGGGCGTAGCTCTATTGTAGGTACGAAGTGGTCTACGTATACGTCCGTACTTACCTAACATACGGACGGATGTAAGTAGGTACTACACTACCGGTACATGTACGTACACTAGGTAGGTACCTACCTACCTACCTGATGCCCCACCCCCACCTTCAATTCCCTCCTAGGTACATATCACCTTATACATGCACCATACTCTGCAAGGCCTTGCGTATGAATGCCGCTACCTTGAATAGTGTAGCATAATATGTATGTATCCCATATTACCGTGTACCGTGTATTGCGTTCCTGGTACGGATGTTTGATCCGTAGGTACGTCCGTAGTCCGTATGTGAATGAATTTTGCTCAGTACGACGTAGGTACCTCGTGTTTCCATACAAATTTCAGAACATTGGCATCAAGAACTCGGCTCGTCCATCTCAATTAGATTTATTCGCTCCCTTCGGATATCGGCTCACGAATCACTTTATGCGCTTTTCAGCTTACCCTATCGCATATATTCGGGCAAGGATCTGGATTTTGCCCGTTCATTTGAATCCGTGCCGCCGCGTGTCCCTCATGTCCAAGAGGAGATCGGATGTGTTGGAGAGCACGTCGGATATTAAACGACCATATCAAAAGAGAAAAATGTCTTCAACGCCAGTGTCAAGCACAATTGAATTGACTCCCAAAGAGGCTCAACTCAAACGGTTGCTTCTTGACACTGCCAACTATATCAACAGCTCACAGCCGGAAGCCGAGTCCGTCATCCTAAGATGGGCCGGCGGCTGGGTCCGGGACAAGCTTCTCGGCATCGAGTCCCATGATATCGACACAGCTGTCAACGTAATGACTGGCGAGGCATTTGTCTCCAAGGTGCTGGAACTTTGCGAACAACCTGGGACAGCAGAGAAGCACAACTTGACAGGTAGTGACGTAGGCAATCTGCATAAAATTCCAAAAAATCCAGACAAATCAAAGCATCTTGAAACTAGCACTATCAATCTGTTCGGCTTTGATGTCGATTTCGTCAATCTTAGAAAAGAGACCTACTCCGAGGATAGCCGGAACCCACAGATGGAGTTTGGCGGAGCTGAGGAAGATGCGTTACGCAGAGACGCCACCGTTAATGCCTTATTTTACAATTTGAACACGAGTAGTATCGAAGACTTCACTGGCGGACTTATCGATATACAATCGAAATTGATTAAAACTCCCCTCGAACCCTTTCAGACATTCATGGACGATCCTTTGCGAGTTCTGCGACTCATACGATTTGCTAGCCGCTTAGGATTTACGATTGATCCAGCGGCAGAGAAGGTCATGGGCGATGCTAGAGTCATCGAGGCACTGAAACTCAAGATCAGCCGTGAACGAGTTGGCGTGGAAATTGAGAAGATGTTGAAGGGTATATCCTGTCGTGTCAACTGCAAGTGTCCTCATTGCTGACTAACTAAACGTAGGAAAGGACCCCAGGAGGTCATTACAATACGTAAACGATTTGGGCCTGCACAACACTATATTCACAGATCCAACCAACCGGAATGAGCCCTTACCAGATGTGGCTCGGTGGCAATGCGCCTATGACTGCCTTCACCATCTATTAAGAAACCAGACGTCCGGTTCTATCTATGATGTCCTAGTCCAAACTGATGAGGAATCGTACTACGCCTGGATCTTGTGCGCCCTAACTCCTTGGGAAAATGTCAGTGATCCTGTAAATACTGGCAAAGGCAAACCGCCACCGCCATTCATCACTCAGGCTGGGCGTGAGGGAATCAAAGCAACGAGAAAACTATGCGAGATCATCACTGCGGCGCACCAAAACCGAGAAGATATCATTGCTCTAAAGACTGCAGTCGTTCAAAAAGATCATATCAATGATCGTGTCAGGTTCGGTTTGAGTATACGACGTTGGAATGCGAAGGGCGGCTCCTGGAAGCTCCAGGTACTGTTCAGCCTTCTTGTCGAGGCAATGAAACGCTGGGAAGTGGATATCACAAGTTCTAGTCAGTATTCCGCCGATTTCTTGTCGTCTACTCCATATTCTGACCTCGCCGCAGCGCGCAATGCCGATTTCCTGGGCGAATGGCTGCTATTCTTAGACCATCTGCAAAGATTGGATGTCATGGATGCGCCCTCGCTCCAAAAATATATTAACGGTACCGACCTTGCTAAGGCTTTAGGCGTGATGCCAGGCAAATGGATGAAGGAGGCAATAGAAACATGTGTCGCATGGCTGCTTGCTCATCCTGATACCACGGACCCTGCAGGGGCTATTGAGGAGGTTCGTAAGAGAAGAAATGATCTGGGTATACCGTCCAGCTAGGAAACTGTGACGAGTATTATTGGATCTTTCTAAGATGCAAGGAGATATAGCGATTGGTAAGTAGTCGTCTCATCGGCTCATCGGCTCATCTCTCTGCCTCTTTTGATGGTTTCACTAATTATGCATGTATTTGTAAGGTACGTCCGTAATTAGCATGGGATTTAAAAGTCTCCCAATGCCGTGTCAGCGGGCTCTACACTACGGACTACCTACTCTATTCCTATACTGGTGAAGATTTAAGCGCCATTGTTCTGGACTAAGTGCTGTATAAGTACTTCGTAGGTATTCTACAGTGCATACACTACCTACCTACACTAGGTAGGTAGTTGTTCAGACCGAACGTGGAGGTTGATCCTGGATCTGGGTTTCTAAGAAGATGACTTTCAGGTACGGATCCGTAACGAAGCGCCCTGTTCCACCTAAGTATACGTACTTGAGCTTATAACAGCCTGCCCTTTAGCACCTAAGTAGGTAGGTGGGTATCTTGAAGCGAAACTCGCACTGCCTACTTATGGATCTGGTGCGGATTTGAACAGACTGGTGTGACGACTCAATTCCGCAGCCCCGGCTGGGTTAGTGACGATGAGAACCATTGTTGTCCAATTATCTTTGAGTTTTACCGTCGGGGGTTTGAACAAGAATTCCTGCCATCCAATCAGTCAGCCGCCGTTATCCACTGCGGCCTCCAATCCCTGCCAACCGGGATCTTTTTCTTAGACGCCCTCAAACAAATAGACTGTTCCCCTTGTTTCTTACACTCACTTTGCCATCAGGAGGAATAACCGTGATGCACCAAGCTAAGAGCCTAACAGCTAACAAAGAAAGATTGGGCTGTGAAGACAACTGTTAGACGCCTTTCACTTCTGATGTGTATTACGAAGTACACTCACTGCCTTTGATATGTGACGTGACAATGCCTTGCTTCCCGCATGATATTGTCCTTTGTTTTACAATGTCATGTAGAAATCTATATAAGAATTCAAGACCGACTCACATATCTGCTTCCTCTTCTCTCGACACCGTCAACACAACTGACACTCACATCTAGATTTTCCTTGTCGAGTCTGGTACTCGACTCTCTCGTTCCTTATTACTAGTCTAGCTTGACGGACTCGACTACGTCTTTATTTTTATTATTTTTATTTTTTTGGATCTCACACTCGACATAATGCAGACACGCACATCGGTCATTGCAACTGCCTTGATGGCTTTTGCTTCCACCGTCAACGGTCATATCACAATGAAAAACCCAGTGCCCTTCGGCTCTGTAGGCCCCAACAAGGTCCTCACCACCTCGCCATTGACCAGCGCCAACTACCCTTGTCAAGTAGGGTCTGACCCGGCCTCCTTCTATAGCAAAGAAGGCCTGGACAACAAGATGGAAATTGGCAAGCCTCAGACAATCTCCTTTCAAGGATCAGCTGTGCATGGAGGCGGCTCTTGTCAGCTCGCGTTAACGAAAGATCCTCAACCCTCGGCCTCGACTTCGTGGATGACGATTCTCTCGATCGAAGGGGGTTGTCCTTCGAAAACCGGCGAAGGGACTGACGATTATGAATTCACCATTCCAGATGGTATCTCACCTGGCGAATATGTATTTGCATGGACGTGGATCTCGAAACTTTCAGGGTAAGTATCAATTTCATTAAATCCCCCCCCTTCTCCCTATGCCAAACTTTACTAATTATATGTTTATAGCACTCAAGAGTTTTACATGAACTGTGCTCCAGTAACTATCACTGGCGGCAGCAGCAAGCGAGACCTTCCGTGCAATGAGACTATGGAGCTTAGCACCCGCGACGTCCAGTTTGCGGAACTCACGGTTACGAATCTAGCCGAGATCAACGACTGCAAATCCACGTTGTCGACTGACCCTGTATATCCCAACCCCGGTGCCAACGTCATGAAACCCGGCTCTAAGAACAACTTTGGGCCTATCACAGGTACCAACTGCGTCCCCAAGGGTGCCAAGGAAGTTCTGGTGCCCACTGGTTCTGGTTCAGATTCTTCGGCACCAGCCTCATCCGCTCCGGCTACTTCATCCGCGCCATCTTCTGCATCATCTCCGAGCTCCTTTCTCACACTCACTCTCACGGCGCCGTCGAGTTCGAATGCCCAACCGACAGCTTCTGCGACCGGATACTCTTCTGTCGCCCCCTCCAGCGCCGCGTCACCGTCAGCTAGCCCCAGCAGCGCTCCCGCTTCTCCCTCAGGCGCTCCTGGCTCCGGTTCAGGTGGTATCACTGGTCCTTGCCAGTCGGAAGGCATGTTCAACTGCATTGATGGCACCTCCTATCAACAGTGTGCTAGCGGTAGCTGGTCAACCGTCATTACGATGCCACCTACTATCAAGTGTGCTCCCGGTCAGACTATGACATTGTGGGCCAGGAATGCGGATAACTACCGAAGAAACTCGCTCCGCTCGCGTCGCCATGTCTAGGTCCTTAGCGCTGGACGTGCTCGCTACCAACAATATTGTATTTATTGTATGAGATAGAATTGGATATGGGACACAGCTAGTCTGGGTACTCAATTAAAAACTGATAATTTCGCTGCGAAACATAGGAACGATAGCTAATGTGACATGTGTGCTGTACATAATAAGAACGCAGTCAGTTACAGAGTGATGGTATTCACTCTCAAGTAGACGACTCCAACCTCCAAATGTAGAAGAGCCAGCGAAAATGTAAGGGGGCCTCCAAAGTCAAGGCATAGCCCAAGTACACAAGGCAAGAAATCCCGCTTGCAGCCTGACACGCCCCCACGACCATCACCAACACATTGAAATCCTGCGAGCGCCCTTGTAAAGTATGATACAGTCCAAAATAGCCCCCTTCCGCCTCTCTCCCTCACTCTCAAGCTTCACCCCACGCTGCGCCGTGACTGGTGGCGAAGAAACCGAACGTGCAAGAGAATATGAGAAACAGTGCCAAATTGCTCCAGAATCCGGAGCCCAGAGCAAGAACACCGCTACAGACAAGCTAGACAGCACGACCACGTGGACACTCCCTATGTATAAATGCGGGCATATACTGATCGTGAGTGTGACTGGGAGAATAGGGGTCCCGGTATCCCGCCCCCGAAGCGCTTAATAGCACGAGCGCTCTCTCGTCACCGACTAATCTGTGCGGCATGTGATGGTATCAGTTGACCAAACATAACTCCCAGATATTTCTAAGCACAATCTCTAGATAGGCAATCCATGTTTGGTATGATTATTTGGACGTTGGCTAAGGACCAAGGTACAGGTCAGCAGCGCACGCCCCTGTAGGAAACATGCCGGTCAAATAAAGCGATGACCGTACACCCACAAATTCCATGGAATAACCATGCTGGATTCTGTTGGGATAGTCTACCTGTTTCAGGGGTCAAAACGTTCCTCCAAGGCGCTCCGAGGTCAAAATAAACGGGATGCGGTAGTTGAGGGTCGTGCGTCTGTTCGACGACCGCTTTAAGAAGCTCGCGACCGCGGCGCCGATGAGTCGAACAGGAGGATCAACCTCCCCGACGGCGTATGTTAGAGACAGCAGCATTCTCGTAATTTCTGGATGTCTAGGGACCGTTGACTTGCGGAATTGCTTGGCGGAATGCGGCGCTCTGCGTCATCGACCCTTGAATGTATCTATATATCTCTATTAATATCTTTCTTTGTGACATTACTCGATTAGCTAACGAGTTAATAGTTCTCAGGTCGGGTTCGATTCCTGACCCTATCTCACCTTACAGACCAAAAGTACGTACCTACGGAAAAGACGTTCCTCAGGGTCCCTTGCCAAGGATGAGATCCCTTCGTACATGTGGAGTTCAAGTCTGCAGGGTCCAGCAGCATGAGTAGGTAATGATGTTTTGTTCTTTCTTTCTCCCACCTGTGCTGGGGGGAGAATCCGCCAGGACCAACGTTGGCCCGGCTAGGTAGGTAGGTATTGCATCCTGTGCTTTCTCCTGACCCCTGGGGTAATCCTGGCCTTATTAGAATATCTATATGTATATGCATATGCGCTGCAACATTATTTACATACCTGTACTTCGTATACATATCTTTTGATAGTGTAGCATTCACATGTACAACGAGTTGGCCGAGCTGCTCGCCGACGGCCAACGGCGGCTCGGGCCCAAGTCTGACAACAGGCAAGGGCCTAGGTATGCGTACACTACTTACATGGAGCCCAGTTGGCGGTGTACACACGAATGTTCTCCTCCCATCTCGGCCCAACTACTGATGTTTGATTCAAGTTATATACAGGTTGAACCCACCGAACTATGTAACCACTAATGCTTGCTATAGGTGGTATATGAATTGCTAAACCGTCTAGTATACGCCGAAGCCCAATGATGCTAACAGGTCCCAAGCCGCGATGATGCAATAATGGAAATGGCCGCTGTCCAAAAGAAAGGAATTAGTGCCCGAAACATCAAGCAGTATGACATAGCCGCACCTAAGTCATCTCACATACTGTCCTCCATCTGGTGACTCCGTGCTTTTGCCCACTCGTCCCTCTCCTTTTTTCCTCCACGAATCTCCAGACCCATGCCACGCTCGACCCATTCCTTACTGGCCATCTCGCTTAATCGGGAAAGAGCACGCGCGAACGCGAAGCGTTCCTCGTCACCGGAAAACAGGCTTGAGTTCTTTAGCTGGTCAAGTTTGCCATCCATACTGTCCACCATATGTTGCATAGCATGGTTAAGCGACTCGCCATTATCAGTTTGATCGGCCGATTTGCCATCCTTGAGTGAATCACGAAGCTCGGTGGGGGACACGAAAAGTTGGGTTAGGGGTACGGCTGTCGTAAGCACCAGTTTAGCACGCGATTCGTAGACAGCATCAATAAACGTGATAAACCGCCTCGCGAGATCCCGCTCTCGAAACGTCATACCCGGCACATCGGAAACGATAAAAGCGTCGTAGCTACGCATTAGTTCAAGGTAGTCGGCCGCCCCGGTTGCCCGGCCAATAAGCTCTTGGAATGTAAACCAGGCACACCGGCCACTGACGCGTGGTACGTGAATTTCGCGCCCCCAAACTTTTTGTACCTCGGGGTGAGGTTCAGGACTGTCTGCATCGCCAAGAAATCGAAGCCACTTCTGGATGTGCGAGGAAGCATGACTATCGAGCGGTGTATGATAGACGCCAGAAGGTGGTCTAGGAATCTTCCGGTAGTCTGTAGGTGAGTCGAGATTGATGACATGAAGGCGCGTTTTCAAAAGGTTGATTGCAGGAACAAAGGATTCTCGTTGAATACCGTTCTTGTACAACTCATCAGGATGCCGATTTGAAGTCGTGACGAGAACCACACCATGAGACATCAGCGATTCGAGTAGTCTCCGTAGTATCATAGCATCAGCGACGTCTGTACATTGGAATTCGTCGAAGCACAGAACGTTGCCTTGTTCGGCAATATCAGCAGCCACAAACGGAACAGCATCAATGTCATTTCCGTGTTGCATCTTCATACGGTGCAGCCGCTTGTGCACGTCCTGCATGAAGTTATGGAAATGTATCCTAGTCTTGGCTTTGACAGTGCTAGGCAACGTATCGTAGAAGAGATCCATCAACATGGTTTTACCGCTTCCTACATCGCCGTATAGGTATAATCCGCGAGGCAGATCATTGGGGATCTCCTGGATCACACCGGCCCCAGTCTTGGGACCAAACCATCCAAACAGTGACCTGGACGGCTTCAGCGACTCGAGAGTGGGGTGTACTACAGGCCTGGAACGGTAGTGTACAAGCTCATCATGCATATTCTGTAGACTTTGGATGATACCGCGCTGGTGCTCATCTTCGCGCAAACGCCCTGCGGCTACTCGTCTGTCGTACTCTTGCATGGGGCCAACAACATCGGGCGCTTCGTCTGCTTGTCCCCAGCCGTAAGCTAAAGGACCGCGAATGCTTGATGATAACCTACTTGTATCTACAGCGCCAGATACGGCAGTGGCATGCTGTCGCCTTACGAAGCTAACGCGTTGCGTACATGGTCTCCATTGATCCACAGGCCTCTTCAGATGAATAGTGTGTGTTCCTGTCACATAATGACGTCTGCCACTGACGTGCAGACCTTCAGGCCAACCTCTCTGTAGTATATTGATCGTCGCAAAGGACCGTATGGACGGAATACGTCGAGTCGACGTTCGGGTTGGGAGTCGCATCCTCAGTATTCCGTACCGGTAGCGCCGTCGCTATGCAGGTGGGGGGCAAATGAGAAAATAGCTCTCTACACTAATCCGCACTTACACTGGGCAATCTCGACGCATTCTAAGGTAGCATACCTAGTAGGTAATATGGATCGGGAGGAATTTCATGAAATAGGTAAGTCAAGTACGGTCCGTATGTCGCGAGCAAACTACGGATTAGATAGGCAACTAGGTAGATCTTAAATGAGAAAATAGGTATACCTAGATAGACAAGGCTAATAATACCTCCTAACATGTGAAGGCAGCTAACAGTCAATGAAATGAAGCGAGCGAGCAAAGTTCTACCTACCTAGTGTACACATCTGAGGCTTCGGCTGTACAAAAGACACCGACGCCAATCAGCAGCCGGGAAGTTGTGCCGAGGCGTGAGAGCCCCATGCTAGTAATCGCATCGGCCCGACACGGACTTGACGGCCCGAGCTCGACGGGTTTTCATTTCCGCATGGTAGCCGCGCTACTCGTGGCATGCTCCATAAAAAATACCCTCGTTAGGTGGGTCCCTTGGTGAACTTTTGCCCGTGCCCCCAACGTCAGTTGCAGCAACTTTAGAAAAGATATCATGCCACTTTCTAACGACAGCACAACATCCCACATCCTGCTACCTAGTAGGTATCTCTATTGTTGTACTTATTTGCAGTTATTCCCTACGCATTAGTGATAGTGTCTTTAGCGATCAAAGCACGCTAAGAAATGTCGGAGCTGAAACCAGAGTACTATGAAGTAGGTACGTGTCAACAGTCTACCTATACCGTAGTGTAAGTGATGTTCTCGAGGCATTTTATGTGGTCAAACATTACGTTAGCAGATTTGACAGCATACAGTGTCTGCAATCCTCGAGACAAAATTTTTTACAATACCTAGGTGTCAACTACTTAACAGGTAGGTACCTAAGATAGTGATTCAATCCTTGACATTGAGTGTTGTGTTGGTAGGTAATCATCATCGAAACTCGACCAATAACATACTATAAGTGAAAAAGTATGTGCGGGCGCTGCAGAAAAGCTAACTGACTGGGGATTGTTGCATGTTAACGACATGGGGTGTTCGATCCCTCAGGACAGATTGCTTGTCAACCTACTTAAGGTATCCAGATAGTAAGTAGTAGTAGTAGTAGTCGTAGTAGTAGTAGGAGTAGTAGTAGTAGTATATTAACGTCTAAAGGTACCCAGATAGGTAGGTAGTAGATAGGTAGTTAGGTAGTGTCAGTAGTGTAGTTGGAAACTTTGCCACCTCAATTCGTCGTTTAGGTACTTTGTAATCAATGTCCCAAAGGTAGAAAAGCTACCTACCTAATTCACTACCCGGGCACTTATTCTACTGAATCTTGACGCAATACATTGGGAGAACAACTCCTTTATACTGCATATAAGTAAGTACATAAGTAGTAGTAGTAGTAGTAGAAGTAGTAGTTTCTAAGTAGTAGGTGTAGAGGCATGCGGCTCGTAAGGGAGCGCCGATGAATCGACGGCTACTACCTACACGTGTTAAGTAAGTAGGTAGATCGAAGAATCTAACCTGGCCCCCCCAGTTACCCCCTCACAGTTGCATAAGCTGCAATACCTACCAGGCTTCAGTTAAACAATACTAGGTACGGACGTAGTTATCTTGGTTTCTCAGTCTGAAACAATAAGAGTTCAACCCAAGCTCCATCACTGGCAGGTGCCTTGTTTACTAATTACCAACATGAGGTTCCTCCCATTGTACCTATAAGTCCGTATGACTATCTACGCTAAATGTGAAGGAGCAACTAGTGTATGTACGAAGTAGTTGGGTGAGGTCATATTAATGCTTATAAGTACGAAGTACAAATGATAGTTGGAGGCCTCGACTGCCGGGCTATTCCAGTATCTAATCCGTAGATTTTAAACGTGACATACTACCTAACAGACTACTATACAGGTATGGACCACCTACCTAGGTAGATATCTGAATACCTGCCTAGATACCTATTGCTGTTCGGCATGAGTCTCAGACCGAACACAGCCTCGGCGAGAGAAAGATGGCTCCCTAGGCAGTTCATAGCAGTTGGTTATTAATTATAAGGGTGATTGTGATGACACTACGTACCTACAGTACTTACCGTTTCCGTTTCCGCTCCCGCCTCCGCCTTAGCAGGAAACTCTGCGCGAAGCGCGGACCGCGGATCACATCGTATTCACATAGTACAAAGTACCGATTTGTAGGGTGAGATAGGGAGGTAGCGTACGAAGTGCTTGGTAGATGTATGAAATCGGTAAGGCTCTACGATCTGTTATGTGCATGTGGTTTTATATAGGTACACTAGATATGTGAGATGTAGGTACGGCATTACATACGTGTGTGCATGCGGGTAAGAAAAGAAGGTCGTAGCCAATCTCAATCTAATGTACGGATCCGTACCTAGTGTACCTAGTAATCCGTAGTATTGAAGTAGCGTGCTTAATTACTAATGTGTAGCATAGGTAGCATTAGGTACCAACTACTAGTACGGAATACTTTCCTCGTATAAAGGTAGGTACCTATCTAACCTAAGGTAAGTACCTACCTACATCCATAGGTACCTACCTTCGAAATACGAGTAGGTAGATTAGGTACGGACGTACTCATGATAGGTACTTTAGGTAGGTATCTCAACATACCGATAATAGGTTAGTACGGAAAAGCTCATACGGAGTAGGTACGTACGTACGTATTTCCCCTCGACATATTCAAGTGAGTCATTATATCTACCTATCTAAGATATGTACATAGTGTACCTAAGCTACCCACCTACATGGTAGACATTGGCAAATAGGTACCTAGAAAGTACCTAGGTATGTAATTAAGCACAAGTATTAAGTAGGTAACCTTCTACTTACTTAGGTACCTAGGGTACCTAACCTAACCTACCTTGGTAGACCTAGGTACTACCTAAAGTAGGTACCAGTTACCTTGGGTACTCTATCTACCTAACGGATGTATGCTATAATTATACATTTAGGCACCTTAGGTAAGTACCTAGCTTAAGAGAATACTTTTCGATACCTAGGTACCTATTTATCTATGCAACTGGGATCTGTTATCCGCCCAGTCGTAGCGTGCCGATTCCAACCAGCTGGAGAGCTAACTTGATAGGTTAAGTATTATAATTTAGGTACCTACCTAGGTAGTTATTTGCAATGTACGGAATACAAATGGGCACCATAACAAGCACAACTTCTTTTCTCTCCAAACAAGTTTTATCCTCTCTCTC
This sequence comes from Xylaria nigripes, assembly GCA_022984845.1. Classification (NCBI taxonomy): domain Eukaryota; kingdom Fungi; phylum Ascomycota; class Sordariomycetes; order Xylariales; family Xylariaceae; genus Xylaria; species Xylaria nigripes. Next base: position 707,737 of record JAJJKC010000011.1, on the reverse strand, counting down.
TCTTTCTGTTCATATGCGCCCCGGTTCGGTGTCGATCAGGACAGTCGTGACGCCCAATTGTGAGCCGAGTTTCAACCCACCTGTTACCCACTACCCACCCAGAGAAAAGGCACCCAGGGATACGTATAGCAACTCCATTCAAGGAACATCTCTCTTTTTTTTAGTACCGCATCTTTGGCTATCCATGCCCATCTCATGACTAATCACACCATCCCTATCGACCTACGAGTGCCCCAGTAATCATTGCTACATACTGCTACATAGGTACTGCCACCACCTTCACTACCGTCGCCATTACAGTCATCGCCACCATCACGGCAGAGGTGAAATCTAGGTAATTTGACACAAGGGGATCTCGGGTACCTGGGTCCTCGACTGGACTCTACTCCATCCTCGGAACCCCGTGTTTGCTGTACGAAGTACCTCCATCTGTAGGTATGTGTGTACTTGTGCCTGTGTGTCCATGAAGAAGAGCCTGCGAGGTTTTGTGGTAGGTACAAGCTGCGGCGGTACGCTCACCACGCTCTCATCCTCCTTCCCTCTCCTCCCCGCTTGTCCTCCTGGCGCCGATAATGGTGTGGCTTTTATGCTAGAGCGGATGATCAGAACCTAAAAGGCAAAGGGAGACGAGTGTCTATCCACTTCAATCCCTCCACATCCCCCGGTCCGCCAGCAAATTTCTAGCACGCCGTGTTATTAGAAATCTTGCTTCCTTTTCGTCGTCGACCATCTCCACTAAATCCCGTAGCTTCTCCTGTCCGGCCCACCTTGGACTTGCTAGGCCCTCCGCCACGTCAAGCACTGTCGCTGCTCCTGCTGCTGGTCGGCATATAATTCGGGGTACCAGCTCGCGAGTCACTTCATCGGAGACGGGAGCCACCAAATCCTGCCCTAGCTCCATCGCGAACCCCATTCTAACCTCCATCCAAATCCCGCATCCCGAAATTCACTAATCGCCATGGCGGATGCAGCCGCTTCGCCTTCCAAGCCCTCTACGGCCCCTCCGAGGAAGAAGTTTTCTGTTCCTCCGGTCAAGATAGCCTGCTTGTCCTGGTATGTGAACCCTTCGTCATACGTTAAGCCAGTATGAACATGATCTTGTCCGCGCCGTCGTGTCACCTCGTACCTTGTACTAATAACGAAAATTAAAAGCCGGGCATCGAGGACGAGATGTAACGGCGAGAACCCATGCATCAGTGTATGCATCCCCCGTCCACTGTCCCCCGTTCCCCATCCCCCGATTCCCCCCGGCGTCTCGGTGTGCTCACGTCTATTCCATGACGTGCAACCAGACCCCCGACAGGAGGAGTGTGAATCTAACTCGTCCTAGTGTGTAACAAAAGAGCGTGAATGTGTCTACAAGCCTAGCCGGAGAGGAGGTCCTCGCATCCGCAAAAAGTCGCGACCCGTTTCTGGCTACCATGATCTTGCAACTTCTATATCTCCGAAACTTGAAGAGGAGCTCCCGCAGTCTGGTACAGTCCCATCTATCCACGCTCTCACGTCTGTATTGATGTTAACAAGCTGCAGGACTCCTTGTGGAGAATTATATAGACCCTGGAGCTGGTCTTAAAGCATTGGCCGATGTATTTCAGGATAGCGATGCCATCTATGATCAGCTCTTCCAGAGCGCACTGGCCACTACAACTATCGATCTACAAGTGCCCATTGTTCGGACATACGGCAATAACGACCAAGCGATGTGAGTCGCCTCGTCCTACTTAATGGTCGCTTGAACTAATTTCATCAAGCTTAAACGCATATTACATATGGATACACCCATATTTTCCCATCTTGCCGCCGCCCGAGCAGGCACTGAAACCAGACCAACCGATAGCCCTGACGGAGCTTGAGAGTGATGGTTTTTGCGAACCAACATCTGCGATATCTCTTGCCATATCAGCGATACTCGCGCTCATCCCATGCCCTCATGACTCTAAGCCGTCAAGCCTGGACTCCATCCGCTGGAGACGAACTTATTCCCATTTTCTCGCAAAGGCCGCGTTAGAAAGCATCGAACATGAGAATGAAAGACCTGACTCGCCTGTTGACCTCTCAAAAGCTGTTAGCGAGACCGATGATGACATATACCGTGAAAAATTCCACCCCCGAACCCCATTGGAGATAGAAAGCATAATTGCTCTTAACATCCTCAGTGTTTATGAGTATGCTCAACGGGGCAACTTGAAGAAAATGCAGGCAAGAGCCGGCGCCGCCTTAGTAGCTGCAATACCTATGTCTCTGCATACCAAGAGAATCGTTGAGGACGAATACTCGGAGGCCCGCCGGCGCGTATGGTGGATGACATATATTTGTATTTGTCAAGCCTCAATAGTCAACAACACGGTACTTATCCCAAATCACTGACGATTCAAACCGTATCCATCTATTGACAAAACATAGCCTCCGACTTTCGAAATTTTTAGCTCTAGCTACACGGCCAATTATCCTACAATCAAAGCCGACCCCGAGGTATGAAAGTATCCAATTACTTGCCGATCGTATCAGCTGACTGACTACCTTCAAGGCTTGGCCGGCCTTTGTTCGAGCCCAGCAAGCCATTTTGGCCGCCACACAATTTGTTATTGACTTTGAAAAAATCAGAAGAGCCGGGACAGACATGACTAGAATTTTTGACCGTATGCAAGATCTCGAGAGGTTACTAGAACCGTTGATCACCCAAACAGAATCGTGGCCTTCCAACCACTCATTAACACAACCAGTTGATCAAAACGAAGCTATTTTGGCTAACGCTTTACGATGTATGGCGCGAATCAAATTGAATAGGTACTATTTTCACCGCGGCGTCACCATAATACATACACTAACGAATCCTCTTGCAGTGCTCGAATTAAGCTGCATCGCTACGTTGCCTTCTTCGACCTGGCCGTGTTCTCCAGCAAGCATTGTGACCTAGCTTGTCATCCAATAAAGGATGGCGATGGATCCGGGTTACAGCAGCGTGCATCCTGTCACCTCACAACATTGGACAGCTCACCTCTCTCCGCTTGTTGTTGCTCTACGGATTCGTTGTCGCCTGGTTCATACGATACGCCGTCGCCTAAAATGAACAACCTTCCACAGCCTCTTCCAGCCGATATCCCATTTTCAACGCACGAATCTTCAAGAATATGCTTGAAGTCTGCCCTCAATATCGCCGCAGCATTCGATGCTCTACCGTATCCTAACCCATCTGGCCAGTTATGCGAAACACCGATATATATGGGTTCAGGCTCACCATTTATTACACCCAGGACTATGCCCTCTTTTGCCTGTTGCGCCATGCAATGTAGCTATGCATTGCTCATGGTCAAGGATCGTACCGAGTCTATATACCCTCGGTCAAATAATGGAAATAGCAGCATTCTTGCTGAAAACCTCCGCAACCGTCTCCAGCAGGGACTATTGTCCGTGCTAGCAACATTAGAGAATTATGGCACAGCTTTCGAAGCATTGGGTGGCATGCGAGGTTAGTTCTCTCAAAAATATCCAGAGCTTCTAAGTAATTAACACGTATTAGATCAAATACGAGAAAAAGTTGACATCCCCGTCAACTTCAGCGTCTAAAGCTCAGCAAGAAACAACGGGAGAGGTTATGAAGGGAAGCAGAAACTAGAAATGCTCATTTACGACCAGCGTTCGGAGGCTCAACGTCATAAACGGCGAATTCCATGTTGGCAATAATCACTTCACATAAAAAAATCTCACCACCGAAAAGGTATAATGAAAATTTCTCCTATAGCCTCGCCTATCAGAGACTGACTGCATTATTCCAGTTGAGTGTGTCCGCGCGTTCTGTATCTACATCTGGGGGCCATTACTTTCAGTTGTGCAGGTTCGCGACTCTTATATACGAGACATAAACGAGAAGATACAAATTCATAAAATTTCAGCAACTAAGCTCTGCTATCACACAATTCTTAGTGCTACATGTCAGCTTTTACAATGGGTTGAGATCTATCCAGCCCTTGCAGTTAGAGCACCTTACGAGTCGGCAATCGCTTACAAACAGGAAGCCCAGGATATGCGCTCCCTGTCTCCTTATCCCTAGGTATCTATCCATAACAAAAAATGAATCGTTCTAGCGTCGGATTTATTTGCCGTCGGTATGTGATAAGGCTTTTTGTCTGCCACTGTAGTCTCCTTCCCCCCAAAGCTCGTAGAATAGCCATTTTGAGCAAGACCATTATACTCACCTTTCATTCACTGGATTTATGAGACACTCGCGATCGCTCTGGGAAAGGGTCTCGTGAGTGGAGCCTGACACCAAGCCTCCCCTAGTCTTGACGGAGCGAGATCGATTACACACACTGACGCGTTTGCGAGGGCACATCGTCGCCGGGGGACTCATTTGTTACGGGATGTTCGCACTCGGAGGTCGAAGCTACCTCGGGGGTATTGCGTCGAAGTGACTGACCAGTTGGAAACTTGCACTCAATAATGGAAGCTAGGTGCGGGATACAAGGGAACTTGAGTATCAAAACTAAAGAGATTTACGCTGCTGTCCTCCATACTCAGACCAAGAAGTTCTGGTTATGATCGCGTTCGTTCGTCGTTAGCATTTGCAAGCTCCCGGCGATGTTGAATTCGTCACGGATTTCTCCATCCATCGAACTTCCGAATCGTCTTGTCGTGGTCTCGCCAATTTGGATCGAACATCGGCTTCTTTCGCCCTCGCTCGTTTCCCAGGATTTGCGTGTACGTTCTATCTCAACCCTGGTGTTTTTATACCATTAAGGACCAGAGTAACATCGAATATTTCGTCATAAGCTTCTCTTGTCATTAATGCAGGACTTTTGAGATAGAATGCCTTATCAATCATTGAAGAGTAAATACGGATCCGTACTCAGGGTCAGATTTCCCGAATTCATTTGGTTATGGCATAAGTACGACTAATCACCTGTAGCTTTCGACTCACTCTCGGGATCAACGAGGGCAATTCGACCGTCTCTTTTACTCGACGAAGATAGGAGCATGTAAAAATATACACTCCAATTGCAACTCAGGCCACGTGGGGTTTGCTTCTATAATAAGTAGTTGAGCCTAAACACAATGGAGCGCTGGATCGACCCGCCTAGATCCATCCGCCTACCTACAACCTAAGGTACCTACTTACCTAGATGAACATGACGTGTCGTCTCGACCGGCGGCCCAAACCGGCCGGAGCTATCGACGGCGCCATCTAACCTTATTCCATAAAGGTATCGACACATGCCAAGGTAGGATTACCTACCTGTGATTGATGCACACACTACCTATTGCTAAGCTTCTTACCTGATCTTCCTGCTGCGAGGGGAATCCCACGCCCAGCTATTTTCATTTGTCCGCTGACGGACAGACGGACGATTGCTACATCTACGGATTAGCAATCACACGTTTAGGTAAGCAGGTAGGTAGGTATGATAGGTAAAAAGGATCGACAGGAAACGACACTATTCAACTTCGAAAAATAAGTACAGATCCGTAACGGACGATACTACCTCCAGCGGTCCATTTTTCATCATCATCATAAGCCCCTTCCTTCACCCACACCAGCATGATAACACCTGACCACGAACTTCCAATCTTATAGCCCATATACAACGCGGCAGACTTCGCAGAAGCATTCCAGTGCGCATGTGAGGCATTCTACCGCCAAGCTCGCGACGCATTCTGGGGCATGAACCCGGACTAGCGATCGCCCGAGGGCGAGGCAGCGGGGGCGCAGCGGCTGGTGCAGAGGTGGGAAGCGACGACGCGCGACAACTAGGGGAATGAATCCCAGCGTCGTCTTTCTCAAGGCGACGCTCCCGGACCCGGGGGCGGCGCATCGTCGGCTTCACCATCTGGGTACAGGCGACGGCCGTGAGGTTCCAGCGCCGGATCCCTCATGTTGTTGTGACGGAGGCATCGAGGATAGGGCGGCATTTGTATGCGCGGTATGGGTTTTGGGCGCAGGGGGGCAAGAAGACGTCGGCGCTTTTTTCGAGCGCATGAACTTAAGACTGCCCGCCTGCTCTGCGCTTCCTTGCTCACATAGGTAGGCGACAGTTCTAGCCATTGCATGATGCGGACGGCTTAAAGTGGTGAGAAGCGCCGGACAGCTCTCACAATATGGAATAGGCATATGAAGATACTTTAAAATAAAGACAAAGTCACAAGCGAGCCATGTCCTAGAAGAATGATCACAGTGATAGTTCGCATTTCGCATGGACCTTACCCTTGAGGATCATTACTCGCCTCAAAGCTACCAAGTGGCCCCTGTGGAAACGTACGGGTACGAGTAATGAAGGCCGCCCTCTCAGTTTTCAGTATACTCATGTGGTGCAAGAGTGAAGAGAAACGACATGGAGCAGCCCATAGAACTCACGAAATTTAGAGAAAAGTACATGATTCGTTCAAATTGACACCGAATGACGATTCAAGCAGATCAGATTCAGGGAATGAGTTTATATTGCTTTATATATCCACCTTTGTCTATAATCGACCATAAAACCGGCGATAGGACTTGCGCATTTCCCGTTGAGAAGAAAAAAAAAAACAAAGAATAGCTATGGACCATATCCATTCGTTGGTTAGACTCCATCTTAATTGGCGCAATTCAGGGTGCGTGTGTGTGATGGATCGTCCCTCACGAATGTTGCGTGAGCTCAAGTCTAGCATGACGATAACCTGATGAATATGAAGATGAAGATGAAGATGGCGAGTTCGATGGGACTCTTATAGCTGAGCGAGTAGGAGCTGCTCGATCTTGGGAGGGCTGGCGCCTATGACCTTCCCATCGGCGAGCTCGCCGTTCTTGAAGACGACGAAGGTGGGCATGGCGGTGATGCCGAGTTCCTGGCTGACTTCGGGAAGCTCATCGACGTCGATCTTGGCAAAGTAGATATCCTTGAACCTCTCCTCGTCGGACATCCTTCACAAACGGCAGTCAGCAGAAGTCGAAGTGGAGGAGGGATTTAAAGCGAAGAGTCTTACTTGCTAATGAGAGGAGAAATGGCCTTGCAAGGGCCGCACCATGTGGCATAAGCGTCAACGAAGACAATGGGTTGAGTCTTGACGACCTCGTTGAACTGGTTCTTACTGTCGATGATATTTATTAGCTATGACGAAATTGATGAGGATATAAGCCAGCCAAATCCGAGCAAGGGACGCCGGCATGGTGGAAGGGGCCTACATACGAGGTAATGTCGTGTACGGTCATGTTGGACGGTGTGGAATGAAACTGGCGCAAAGCAGAAAGTTGATGGTTGAAGATGGGAAAAGCTGGTCGTCTGGATATAATCCGGGTTGCAGCTCGAAAAGACATGGAAAGAAAGTAAAAGTGCTAAGAAGTAGGTATGCAAACACGAAGGAGGGGCAGTGTGGGTTTTATGGTCGCAGGTAGTAAGTAGTAATAATCCGTAAGTAATCCGTAATCCGTAATCCGTAAGTATTATGGGAAGTAGGCAGTAGGTAGGGCGGCCAAGGCAGTTGAACTGTAAAAAGGTACGGAATACGTACGTACCTTTTTTTTTTTGGTGCAGGGAACGGATCCGTTCTCCGTACCGGGTAAGCTGCTGTTTGGACAAAGTGATGCTATGATTTGTCAGGCCTCTGGAAAAATCCGAATGACGCGATCCTTTTGCATCATGCAAACAACAGCAACAGCTTTCGCCTCGGGCCCTCGGCTGAGTGTGTGGCTGCTACCGACAACCGCTGGGCCGGCTGCTTATTAATCGACGCCCGCCTGTGGCGCATTCTTGATTGTTTAACCATAAGTTTCACCATTCTTCCGATCAACTTGTCAAATCAAGTACTATATTGCTGCTCCAAGCTTCTATTTCTTTCGAGAATATCCATCTAGTGTATCGGTACCAAGGTATCTGTCCACGACCCCCATAAACACCAGACAAGACAAAGTAACCGATATGGGGTATTGAATGAGCCAGAGACCAGCTCCCACCATTTTCTACTACGGCCAAGTCTGCTGCACATTCCTGGCTTGCCATCGAGTTCACTCATGGGCTCGCAAAGGTATTGTGTTCACAAGTTCTCTTTTCCAGCCCTGATAAAACCGGAACTCCAAGCCTTCGGAGAGAAAAAAAAAGTAACCAAAAAAAACGGCTGGTATCAAATGAACCATCAAATGAACCAGGACGTCATAATTCGCCGTATATCCGCGGTGAAGAGAATATAAAAAAAAAAGCTCCGCCCACATTGTCCAGTATATGGGCCTGATATTATGAAAAAGGTATTGTACATGAACTGCGGTCTATGTATAAGTTTACCAACAACATGACCAAGCTCTGATTGGTCCGTGAAATGGTCTGTGAGAGACCCATTGAGGTTTCTGGTATTCGTATGCCTGACGGTGAGAATGTAGCGTCAACTGAGATTAGAGTGATCATGCCTTATGTCTTAATTGTCCCCTCTTCCTTTTCACAGACAGTCTGGAATGTAAGACGCAAGGAAATTGGAAATGAGTGAATCTGGTCGGTAGGCGTTGAGTCAAGGAAAGCTGAGAAGCCTGCGTGAAAACGGAGACCTCGAATTTTTCGTAAGATAGAAAACGAATGGCAGGTGACTATCTCTATTTTCAGTTGTGCATTTACACATCTCTCAACTCATCAGGCATCCCGAACAGTAGCAACCACAAGGCTATCGAGTCCCTTGTTCCATCGCACTTCTCCTCCGTCCGCTAGATGAGCGGGAAGAGACCTCGAGGACTTTTGCGCTTTCAGCGCTCAAACTCCGAAAATGTCCCTTGGAATGTTCGTCACTTGGTGCTCGCTGGTGGTAAACAGACCCCTGCCCATCTCTATCGTCGTTGTAATTGGCCTCGCTGGAATTTCTTTCGTTCTCGTCCTCGTTCTCGAAAAACTGGATAACGCCCTCCCGACTTCGCATGGTGTCTCTATGTTGCCTAATAGTAGGCGTCTGCCCAACAGCGCCCCACTTCATCGAGGAATCTTCGTCTTCACCACTGCTAGGACGTGTTTCGCCTGTTGCAAGCTTGTATGTCCGACCGGGAACCATGTTATCGATATCTTCGTCGTCGAGAATGTTGTCTTCTTCGTTGTGCTCGGGGGTTCGCCCATCAGATCTGCCAGATAGAGCAGACACTGTTCGAGGGCTATGAAGAGAAGATCGCATCCGCAGCGAAGCCTGTTTCCGACTTATTCTACCGGAGAGCCAGGATGCCTCCGAACCAATTGACGCGAGGGACATTGCTTGCAGAGTGGGGGAAGATTGCGTCTCATCGCGGTGTATTGAGATGGGGCTGGCGCGCACCACATCGTGCTGGTGAGCTTCGATGGGCGTATCATAGCGCATGGCCACATCGTCAGGTATTGGTGGTAAGGGCTCGTTTGGTATTGATTCAGCTTCGGGAGATGCCACGCGGGAGTCTGGGGGGGAAATAGGTAATTCTGGCAAATCTTCCCGGAACCGAGACGTGGCTGGCCTGCGCGCCCCATTACTTGCTTTTCTGAGTGAAATACTATTTATGATAGGAGTCGGGTGGCTGCCTGACATGGAATCTCGTGACGTATTTGAAAATGACGAAGGGCCCGATGCACGTTGAGTTTTGCCCCATCGAAATATTGACAGCCAGTGTCGAGAAGTTCTGCTGTCAGAAGTTCGGCTTACAGACTCCGCATCATCTAACTTGATCGACGACGTGGGCTGTGAAAGCACAGTAGCTTGTGTAGGCTGTTCAGACTGTGCTGGTGAGTCCGAGCGGCGCTTTTTGGACCGCATGAGACTGAATAAGCTAGTACTCGAAGAGCTAGCAGGGAATTCCACCTGTTTCACTGGAACAGAAGACTCAACGACCTTTGTAGTTGAAGAGGATTCAGGTAGTGACAAGCTTTCGGTTCTATGGAAATCATTTAACGGTGAAGGTGTCTTCCTGTTTGTCGCTGCTTCTTCGTCCTTACTAGAAGGCTTGCTTTGCCTGTCAGAAGAGTTGCTTGAGGATCTGCGTCTCGATGAAGTAATGACTGCTGAGGTTCCCTCGGCGCTAGATTCGGGCATTTCTCGACCTAAGACACCTCGTTCGAGGTTTGCTGGCGGTGGCAAGCCGTTCTTAGCGGCCGCCGCTTCCTCTGCTCGCTGTTTCTCGACTCTACGAGCCAAGCGCCTCTCAGCACGTGCCCGATCTTCCTCTTTTTTACGTTGTCTACGTCTTTGATCCCGCTCTAGGAGTTCTCGTAAATCAGACGCATCCAGGTCGTCTACTAGATCATTTACCCTCCTGTGGGCGCGCAGCATTGACTCTGGTATGGGCCCCGCAATCATCTTCCGAACGGACTGGGGTCGCATGAGTTCTGACCCTGCTTGAGGACTCGCGAGTGGATTCGAGGAGAATCGTAGTGTTGGACGAGGAGAAAGAGCAGAAAATGCGGAAACTTCCCACGCAATTTGTTCCGAGTCGGACGATACGGCTGAATGTATAGATTCGAGAGAACGAGGGGGCATTTTTGACGGTAGATGGCCCCGGTCCGTCCTTGACTGCCTACTATCTTTCTTCACGGGGCGAAGGGCATTCCAGGCATCTGTAGTGGGCCGAGCCGGCATAATGTAGCTCATAGCTCTGATTTCAGCCTCGCGGTCATGGTCCTCCTTGCGCCGTTTGCTTGACTTCTTGCGTAGCAATGGCTGGCCACTTCTCTTGTTTTTTGAACTGCCATGATGTAAGGTCGGCGCTCGTTGGCAATCATCATGGTCAGGTGGCAGCTCATGTCCTACTACACTAGACTTTTCCCTTGGACCATTGATACGGAGAGAATCTTGACGACCTGGTGAGAAACTGTAAGTTCGGCCAAGACGTTGCGGTATTTTAATCGCATCTCCTGTACATGCTACATTTGATTGAACAGAAGCGGGCTGAATTTGTGTATGTGGTGGTGGGGCTTGAAATTGCTCGTCACCGACACCCGCCTCCAAGCGAGAATTTTTTTTGCACAGGGCAGTTCGAGAACGCCGCCTCGAGCCCATTCGGCGAAATGGCCACATGGCCATGATGGCCCGACGTTTGGACAGGCAAGTAACCAGGGATGATGTTGTATGAATTAAGTATTCTTAAGCTTCTTTTCCTCAAAACTATCGATTAATTCCAAGGGGCGGGTGAGGTAGGATAATAGCGGTCGCCATGTGCGCGGGTTAACTATAACCACGGATATGGTGGACGTGTTGAGACCATTGAGATTGAACGATTGACGGGGCTGACTGCAAAAGTATGACTGCTCAAATCATAAGGCCTTAAGCCTTAAGGCGGGATAAATCTGAGTTGAGGAAATCAGTACGGTGCCCTGATTAAAAGGTAGTAAGTGTGGCATGGGCCTAGCCAGCTTCGTTGGCGTGTGAAGTTTCTCAAAGTGTCTCTGTTGACATTGTCTGCAAGTACGAAGTACCTACGTCCGTATTATCGGAGATGATTCTTAGCGAGAGGAGGAAGAAGCTTGGATGTGGGGACGCGTCGACGAGCAGAAGCGATTCAAGAAGCGAGAGGCAGTGAGAAAAGAAAGAGAGTCCGAAGGGATAAAGGTTGGCGGGTTTGGAATGCTGGCGTGGGAGTTTCAGCAATAGAGGTAGGGTTTAGAGAGGGTAAAATGTCATCCCATGCGAGGAGCGCCAGAGGTACGAAGCGCAACGGCGGGCGGGAGGACTACACTAGTAGGACCTGGACCAGGACCAGGACCAGGACCTAGACCTAGGCAGACCTGACTGTGCTGTATGAGAAAATTACGGGGGCAAAGATGAGTGGATGAATCAAAAGTACCTAGGTAGGTAGGTACATGAAAAGTAACTACCTAAAGCTACACCGCAAAAAGTTAGTAGGGAAGTTACATTAAGTACCTAACAGGTACCGTACCTACCTACCTACACCTAAGTAGGTAGTATCGATTACCTAAGGTACGTTGTCCACATTAGATACTGTGCAAATTTGGTGTGCACTCTGTGAATTGTCCAATAAGTGGCTGTTCAAAGGTGTGTCGCGTACTGTGACACGGACAAAAAGAAGGGCCAGCCACAGTCTTTGATACTGTACACAAAGCAGTACAGCACAGCACATTAGTGTAGGTGTTACGGATCCGTATACGGTACGGAAAATAAAGGCTCGCCATCCGGTTAAATATACGAATTGCACTAGGTACCTATTCATATAAGTAGGTAGCTCTCCTTTACTTACACTACCTACGTGTACGTCCGTACGTACGAAGTACTACCTTGTAAGTAAGTACCTATCTGAGATTCATTACAACTTAATACGTGGCGGGTTAGTGTCCCCGTATTGACGAGCACCCTATGTACCTACCTACCTAGGTAGATACCTACGTAGGTTAGGTAGGTAGTAGGTAGGTACCTACCTCCCCTCGTACCTACTGCGCACTCAAAGTACATAACCTACGTACCTACATAGAGGTACCTAGGTGCCTATAAGTACACTATAATACAGCCTTAAGTACTACTTAACCTACCTAGGTATTGTACTTAGGTACCCAGTGCAGTAGGTACCTAATGTACGTAGCCTAAGTGTATGCATCAGTCTTATCTCCAATAGGTTAGTGCTCAGGTCCTTACCTAGTACTTAGTGTACCTACTTACTAGACATACCTACCTACTACCTAGTAGGTAGGTTAGGTAGGTACCTAGGTAGGTATCCGCCCCTCGTACGGAGCACATCCTAGGTGGTAGGTACCATCGTAGGCCACGGTAACATTACCTAAGGTACCTACGAAGTACGTTTGTAGGCCCATAAGTACCTATTGTCCCTTCTTCAACGGATTACGGATCCGTATTGACTCAGAATTCAGTACCTTTTATACCTAACGTATTAATAGGTACCTACTAGTAGGTACCTAAGTACCTAAGTACCTATCTACAAGAAATCTCAACCTGCCCCCTCCCCTCCCCACCATGGAAAAAGTCTTTCGTGCCTTAAATTGCAAGAGCAATTATGCCTGCCCTCCTCTTAATAGATAGTATGTAGAGCTCAATCTTCTGGGGTAAGACAATGACATTTTTCTACCAATATCGAGGGGGCCAAACCGCAAATTACGTTATTGCGCCGTTGAATTTCGCCGATAATCGCTCATTACTTACTCTTCACTACTTACATGATAGCTATCCGGCCTTCGTTTGTTTGTCAGATGACGGACTTGTCAAATACTACCTACCCTACACTACAAGTACATGCTGTATAGCGTACCTAGCATGAGAACGGTTAAATAACACAGGTAGACGCAGATATGTCGTCAAGATTCGCAGTTGATAGACCGGACGACGCTATCCAAATCATGGTATGTCGGCGGTACGGGGACGGCGCATACCCGGTCATTACAGTAATATCCTAACAGGAGGATGTTTTCATGCGACAACGGCACGATTCTTTCGCCTGTGCAGGTAACCTACCTACTTCGTACATTACATACCTTGTCCATAGCAAGAGACTGCCTACCAATAATCTGTTGAGTACGGACGGTCAGAATAATACCTACTACCTACCCTACGTATTACCTAATTTATTAAGCTGTTCACGAGGGCGCCATTCCCAAGGGCCGGGGGATTAGGTATACCTACCTACACTACCTACTCATCATCGCTGTATAATTCAGGTAGGTATCCATCTAGAATCCCCTATATGCAAGGCTCTATTATTGGCCCGACATGCCCGAAGACCGGTCCTTTGGAATCGGTACACCACACTTCCGCCAAGCATGCCCGCGATCCGTCATGTCTTGCATGGGTAGTCAAGAGATTACAGGGTTGCAATTCTGAGCTGGCATCAGTGACATACAACACGCTCGGGTTGAAGCATGCCAGTTGTCAAAAACAGGCGCGAGCATTCCAACCATTCCAACCAAAAGGGATAGTAGGTACACTAGTTACTCACGGAGCATGGTACGGACGTACATACATACATACATACCATGCCATGTACCTACCTACCTCACTGCGTTCTTCCGGAAGATCCGGGGTAGTGCCAATTTTCCTCTGAACGATTAGTCATAAGCATATCCGGGTAGGTAGTAGTACAGGAGAAGAGGCAGATTACCTATAAGTAATCCGTACCTAGGCAGAAAAATCTTCGATATCAGGTGCGAGGTACCTACCTAGTTGAGCGGTTTGACGTTGCCGCGACCTGACGTGTTAGATTCTGAAGGCTCGTCCGACCGCTAGCCTTGGCGGTTCTATAGCCCCGACCGGCGAGTGGGTGTGAAGACTTTTGACTGCATATGTTGAGCGTCCTCGAAAGCTTCTCCGAAAGACACGTTGAAACATCCCACACACATACCTACATACACATACATACACTAGTGAGGAAACAGAACGCTCGTCGTAGGTAGTCTCAGTGTGGGCTATTTTCCAATATATGTATGTAGTATCGACTACACTAGTCCCAGATGTGGCAGCGACTGTCTGTTCAGCACCGCTGCTGGGGTTGATGGCGTCGTATTCAAGCAACCTACCTACATAACCAGGTAATGGTCGTTCATGCGTGCTATTCTGAAAGACGCGAGAAATCCCAAACCCAGCTGAGGAAGAGGAACTATTCAGTTAGGCGTTCGACCACAGACGTTTACTATGTACTTCGTACATATGTAACCTAGGTTGGTACTAGTAAGCCACAATGCTGTGAAACGTCCTCCATCATGGCTGGCTTACTAGATATTAGATGATCAGTTTATCTCCGAGTGGGACGGCGCCTCAAGCAACAAGTTGTTTTACTTACCTATATATAGGTAGGTAGGCAAGTAAACCGCTAGAATCTCCCGAGGTATACCTACCTATTACCTACCTAGGTAGGTATGTACATAGTTTGCATACCGGGAATTGGCTTCTTTGCGACATATGGGAAGTACGAAGCAGCTACACATACACAAACATATCGTGTAGGTAGGCAACGGTTACTGCCGAGCATTTCCGGACTATTACACTACCTATGTCAGTGAGACTGGTTCAAATAGGAACCGGTACTCGAAATTCTGTACGGACGTAGCGCTTGAGTTGATCGATGAAATACCTACCAACATACTTACGTCCATACGTCCGTATTTACGGAACATTACTAAGAAATACGGAACACTACCTAGATAGGTACCTACCTTAGTTACGGACGTACGGACGTATGTAGGTACCTACCTAAGTAACTAAGTCGGAGGAGGATCCGTATCTGGTATGTACGTCCGTAGTGTACCTACCTATTCCGTAGATATTCCGTACAATGTTCTAGGTAGGTACCTATCTGAGTACCTACCTACCTAGGTAGTTGGCCGTGGTGGTTAGCTAAAGCCATTCGCTTCCTGTAGGTACTACCTAAGCCAGTTAGGTAGGCACCCTAAATATAGGTAGGTAGTGTAAGTAGGTACGTCCGTACCTAGGTAAATTCATACTGTCTACCTTACTGGTTGCCTACTTATCGATAACGCGGCGATAAGTCACCCTATCACCGAAGAGGGGAGGAAGGGCATACTAGGGAGTACATCCGTAGTTCTTAGGTACCTAATTTGATTCAATGTTTACTACCTACCTAAGTTGCCCAGCCCAATATGGTACTAGGTAGCTACCTAGCAACCGACATCAAAACAATGTAGATACCACTATCAAGACTTGCAAAGAGACGACAAATAGCATTACCCGAAAACCAAAAAAAAAAAAAACCTCTTTTTCACGACATCGAATAAATCAAATATTCAGAATCGGCAGCATTGATCAGCCATGGCTTACAATCCGCGAATGTCGATAATACCGGCGTCGCAAACGCAATCACGCTCTGCGCGCAAGAAGGAAGAGGAAGCCGATGCTTTTATGCGGTTACCAGACAAGGAGATTGTTGGTTGTATAACAGACATAGGCATTCCCTTCACGGTAGCAGATCTTCAGAAGCCCAACCCGCTGCAAGTCCAGATGATATTCGAATGGTTTGCCGAATTGCTCCTGAACGCGACTCGCGAGACTGTCGAGCCCGCCATGCGCGCTGCCGCCGAGGATATATGCGGCGAATTCGTCGATATCGTGCCCCCCGATACGCGCAATCTGATGGGTTTCTATATCTCTTTGCGAAAACTTCTGCTCGAGTGCGGCATCACCGACTTCAATTTCGCAGATTTATACAAGCCCACACATCCCCGCCTCGTCAAGATCTTCAGTTACATGATCAACTTTGTGCGCTTCCGCGAGTCCCAAACCAACGTCATCGACCTGCACTTCAACAAAGCCGAGCAGAGCAAGGCCCGCATCGAGGCACTATATAACGAGAACCAGGAAGCGGAGAACCGACTCCACGAGATGCGACATAATCGCAAAGCTATGGAGGCGCAGGTTCGTGAAAAGGCGGAACGGAACGAGGAGCTAAAGAAGACGCTGTTGGAGCTGCGGCGAAATCAGGAAAAGGTCGCCATCCGCTTGGAGGATGCAAAGACGAAGAAGGGAGAGCTGGCACAGGCCCTAGAGCAGAAAACCACCGAAAAAATGATGCTCAAGCAAGAAAGCGTGAAACTGCGACCATACACCCTGCAAAGCCCCCAGGCATTGCAGACCAGTCTGACAGAGCTGACAAACACGCTCAGCGCAGACAAAGCGCATATCGACTCGTTGGACCGTCGAGCCCGGGCGTTACAAACCTCGACCGATTCATTTGCCGTAGTGTCGACCGACGTGGCATCCTGCATCAAGCTCCTAGATGAGATCCTAGTCGAGCTGGCAAAGGAGGAAGAAGAGCATGCCAGAAATTCCAAGCAGCGCGATGCATTATCCGAGCGAGGGAATAACGTTCGAGAAGCCGAACGTATGGAAGCCCTACTGCAAAGGCAACTGAGCACGTGGAATGGGCGCACGGAAAGGCTCCGCGAGCAGAGTCGTGAAAAGGCACAGGAGGCGAAGGAAAAAATGGAGGAACTCCGGGCGTTGCATAAGAAGCTCACAGAGGAACGCGCGGCCAAGGGCACGGAGATCGAGAAACGAAGAGTCCGCATCGAACAGACTGAGAAAAAGGTGCTTCTTTTCTTACCCATATATCCCGAATTGAATAAACCAGGCTAGGCTAACAACTGGGACAGATGCTTGACCTCAAAGAGAATATCGAGAACGAGGTTCATAACGCGTATGATGCATATCTCAAGATGGAATCACACATCAAGCTGTACATCACAGAAATGGAACAGGCTATATGAAGCTTGTCGGCGTTTGTTTGCATCGTGGTTTTATGTACATGTCATGAGGTTATGAAGGGGGATAATGGTACGGTTGCGGGCGTTTATGGTCATTCTTTCTTAGCATGGGTCAAATGCTTGGTTAATTGCGTGGGCACGTCGGACTATTGGCGTTTTAATCCGGATCACCCCCTCTAGCATGATAACAGAGGATTTTCCACCGAGTCAACCACTGGCGGTTCCTTCGTCTACCTTAGTCACTACTGTCCCACTGCGCTCTCTGGAAGCGAAACCATCGGCCCAAGACTTGGCCAACCTCAACTGTTCGTCCGGTCCAAGCTCCTTCCTCTGAATGCAGGCCTAGTCTCCGTGCGCCGCCGCTCAGGATAGGTACTGTTTCTCGCAGCGCTTCTTCTAGCGGCGTGCTGCGCGGCCTATCTCTGGGCTCGATGGTGAGAACTCTCCAGGACAGGCGGTGGGCTAATTCTACCAAAGCCGAGGCCGTGTTGCTCAGTCCCTGGGCACTCCACTCGCTTGTGCCCCGATGCAGCTCGAGGAAGCTGTACAGTATGATATACGGAATCTGGTTCTCTGAGGCCGTGAAGGTTGACGGTGGAGCCTGAATACGGGACTCGTCTGGTGAGAAGACGGAAAGGTAGGCGCGTAGATGAGTAACTGTCGGTACGTAGATGACACGAATGTGACGAGATGTCGCGACCTGGTAAAGAGGCGAGGATAGGAGTGCTTGGTTTACACCCGTGTCTACCCCCACGGGATCGCTGCACTTATGTTGTTCGTCTTTGCGTGGTTCTTGCTGTTCTGTATTTGGTGTGCCTTCGTTTGTTTGTCTCTCTATGTCTCGGACAACTGAGGTCAGGAAGTCGGCTTTTGAAGAACATATGACTAGTGTTGTGGGATGCACATGATGGTGCAGGATGTAGGACAGAAGCTCGGTCGGTAGTGCTGGGGATAAGAAGGTAGGGATTGTCATTGATCCGTATAATTGATGAGATGCTTAGCATAAGGTAGTATAGGAGGAACCTCAAGCTTGATAAGTTGAATGAAGGAGCCGTCCCTTACCTGGTACTGAGCGTACCTGTGTAGGTTAGGTTCCTAGGTATGTACCTAGTGCCTTAGATCGCTGCTGTCGGTGCCGGGGCCGGGGCCGGCGTCCTGCCACTCTACTTCAGCGACCCCCGCCGAAGAGCTTTAGTTAGTTACGTACTTGGAATGTCTGCCCTGGAACCCTTATAACGTACCTAGGTAGGTAGGTACCTTACCTTGTAGAATGTATCTAGCATCTGCACTACTTGTACGGATTCGTACCTAACACCCATATCCTCAAAATCCCATGTACCATGCGATAACAAGTACGTACGTACCTCTAGGTAGTGTACCTAGCTTAACCGACGTCACTTTCCCGGCTCTCACATGTATAAGTACATAACCTCCTTAGCCAGTGATACTTTTCTTGCGCAGCCAACACAGCAGCTTCATATGCTGCTGACTGCGCCTGCGCGTACGTCTAGAGGCCATGGAATCAATCTCTCGGATATCCGATCTGCTTGAGAGCGGTAAGAGCATGAACATCGATGCAAAGGCCAACAGTATCCGCTGACGTGCTTCTCCCAGCGCGGGAACTCACTCTCGACGCCGCCCAAGCTGCTCGGAACACCCGTGTCACTACCACACGGTCTTTACCTGCAGCTCAGCTCAAGAAGCTACTCGATAGCCGAAATGATCGTGAGATATTAGACGGGCTGCGGCGCGTCATCGCGGTAACATTATCCCCGTCAATTCATTGTCCACCACCCTCCAGCAAGCAACTGAGCGCTGTCACCATTGCTAGCATGAATGATACTGACATGATGGATGTTACGCCTACCAGATGATGTACCGCCAGCAGGGAACCCTTCGTTTCTTCTCCTCCGTCGTCAAGAATGTTCAGTCGCCGAATATAGAAATCAAAAAGCTCCTTTATATATATCTAATCCACCATGCTGAACTAGACCCCGACCTGGCCCTCCTATCGATCAATGCTATCCAGAAGTCCTTGTCCGACACGAACCCCCAGGTGCGCGCCCTTGCTCTGCGTACCATGTCCGGAATTCGAGTTCCCGCCATCAGTCAGATCGTATCTTTAGCGATAAAGAAGGGAGCTGGGGATATGTCACCCCATGTGCGCAAGGCTGCCGCCCTCGCCATACCGAAATGCTACCGCCTCGAGCCCAGTACCCTTCCACAATTGTTAGAATATCTGGCCACGCTTCTCGCCGACAAGCAGTACTTCGTCGCCGGTGCAGCCGTTGGTGCATTTATGGAAGTATGCCCCGAGCGTATCGATATTATTCACAAGCATTACAGGAGTCTCGTTAAGAAGATTGTTGATATGGATGAGTGGAGCCAGTTGGCCACGTTGAGGATGATGACACTCTACGCACGGAAATGCTTTCCACGTCGAATAAGAAAGGCAAAGCCCAAGGACACCGCAGCCGAGCTTCAGGATTTCTACGGGGAAGATGTAACGACTGCTGCGGAGGCCGAGGGTGCAGAAGTTTTGATTCTCGACCCCGACCTTACTCTTCTCCTAAACGCGATCAAGCCTTTATTACAAAGTCGCAATTCAGGGGTTGTGATTGCCGTCGCCCGCTGCTATGCAGATATTGGTACTTCAGAATATATCACGACGGCAGTCGGCCACCTAGTCGCCTTAATACGGGGGGCCCATGATATCGAACAAATCGCGCTTTATAACATTGTATCTGTGTGCCTAGCGCACCCGGCCCCATTTGTCAAGTATGCGTCTCACTTCCTCGTGCGTGCTACTGACACTGCTCCTGTTTGGGAACTCAAACTCGAGGTCCTTACCTTGATATTTCCTCACAGTCCGCCGCAAACGAAAAGCTTGATTCTTAATGAGTTAGAACACTTCTCCCGGGGCAGCAATAAGGCATTGGTCCGTGAAGCTGTTCGCGCCATTGGCCGCTGTGCGCAGGGTGATCCAGCAACAGCACCGCGCTGCATGCGGTTACTTCTGGGACAGATAACAAGTCTCGATGGTACCCTTGCCGCTGAATCGCTGACCGTCATTCGTCACCTCATTCAACTAGATCCTCAGGCACATATGGGAACTGTGGTGAGATTGGCAAAGAATCTAGATTCAGCAACTGATCCGCAAGCCCGTGCAACCATCATCTGGCTAGTTGGGGAATTCTCGGGGATCAATGGCGAGGACAACATCGCAGCAGACGTTCTGCGCATACTTCTCAAGGATTTTAGTAGCGAATCGGAGATTGCTAAGCGGCAGATTGTTTTGCTTGCTGCGAAAGTATATCTCCATCACATAAATCGAGAGAGCGACAAGCAGTCACAGCTAGAATCTCAAGCGGAGGGGGACAGCTCACATCTCTCACAAGCAAGTCCCACTTCAGTATCTTCGGATCACCCAGTAGCAAGACTTTGGGACTATGTCCTGCTGCTAGTCCGTTACGACACCTCGTATGATCTACGTGATCGTACCAGACTCTACAAGGCCCTCCTCGCCGTTCCCCAGCTCGCCAGTCTCATGTTACTTGCGCCCAAACCCGCGCCGCAGGCGCCGAGTCCTTCCGAAGAGCGGAAGGGATTCAGATTAGGCTCGTCAGCGCTTGTGCTCGCTGGTGGCGGCACGGTCCACGGCCTTCGTGGCTATGAGCCCTTGCCGGACTGGGTGCAGGAAGGCCATGAGCCGGACCCGAAACTGCGGATGCAGGACGTTACGGGATTGGAATACGCCGGCGAAGGGCGCAGGGGGATCCCTGCAGTCGAAATACTAGGGGACGCCGCCGCTAGAGGGAAAAACAATGGCCTCGGTGCGGTCGGGGTCGGGGCTGGGCTTGGAACCATGACGTTGGATGAGTTCCTCGCCGAAGAAGAAGAGAAAGAGAAGGAGGAGGAGGAGGTAGAGGAGGAAGACGAAGACGAAGACGAAGACGATGAGGATGACGATGAGGAAGACGAGGAAGACGAGGAGGAAAGCGAGGAAGAGGAAGATACAGAGCATGAGGACGATGATGAGAAAGCCGAGCTCGAAGGCTTCCTTGACTCTTGAATACCTAGCTACTCTCCCTATAAAAATACATATACCTACCTACATACCATCCATCCATCCTACCTGTCGCGACTAGAAATCTCATCGCCTCTCATGAGATCAAATGGGCATGTCCTTCTACCCCACACATACACACGCGCGCACGGACACATGCGAATGGAATCTTTACGACACTGAGGCTCGAAGCCATCTTGCTTGCGCACTCTTTGCCGGCCATCGATGGAATCCGTATTTACACCCATCATCGTCCAAATGTATGTAGTTCCTCGTGTATTGGTGGCCGGGATGCTTCGGATAGGTATAAGCTCTCTGACAGTTGAGAAGAGACGAGACTAGGGGGGCGATGGATTGAAGAGCGGTAGGTTATGGGATAAGATGGGCGAATCATGCTAGTGACTGGGATGACCGTCAGTCTTTGCACACCGTCATGATGCAAGAGCTCGAATACACCCACACCTGTCTTGTCAGATATCTATACAACATTCCTCGCAATACAAGCATTCACATTGTTCAAGAGGTGTCTACAGCGAGTGATATTGTAAAGCGAGAAACGCAATTGGGTTTCAAACTTATTCCACGAACAGTGTCGCTACTATATCTACTCCTTCCCACCAATGAACCGGTATATGACGGAGAAATCCCTACCTTTACAAGCGTCTTGTTTTTCAGCTTCTTCGTAGACCTCGGAAGCACGAGCACCGAGCTCCAGCTTTGCCTTGGCCTCTTCGGCGGCTTTGATGGCGAGCTTTAGGTCTTTCTTCATGAGACTGATGCCGAACCCACCAGCGTAGTCACGGTTGGCAGGTGCTGTTTGAACGACACCCTTCACAGGATTATTGACCTCTGAAGGCCAACAACGACCCGTGCTAACGTTGAGGATGTTGGCGAGAGTCTTAGGCTCAAGGCCCCACCGAATACCAAGGTTCATTGCCTCCGCCGTTGCGATATTATTGATTGCCAGCAAGTAGTTATTTGCGAGTTTGGCGCTGAGGCCCGTTCCTTGAACGCCGGAATGTAGCACTCGCTTCCCCATCCGTAATAAAATTGACTCTATCTTAGGGACTAACTCCTCCGGTGAGCCGAGCATGAAAGTCAGTGTGCCAGCTGTAGCGCCCACTACTCCGCCCGACATTGGGGCATCAACAAAATGGCCCTGCTTCGCAGCTGCTATCCACCGGGCCACTTCACGTGATGATGATGGGTCGATGGTTGAACAGTCAATAAAGATTCTAGCCTTCTGAGGAAGATTTGCTTTTAATATGGTGGAATATACGCCTTTTACATGTGATGGCTCGGGTAGTACTGTAATAACGGTGTCCTTTAGAGAGGTTAAGTCAGCTTAGAGTCTCTCGTTATGGTGCATAAAAGAAATGAATGGGTCTCGTTTTCTTCAGAGGATTGGCTTTATGTATAAAAATAATCACAATAAGACCGGCAAGCCGGCCCCAACTTAGATCATAGATAGAACAAACTCATCATAGAATAAGGGAATTTTGGAGGTGAGGTGGGACATTAACATTAGGGGTTGGAGAACTCACAGCATCTTTTGCGGCGTCAGCAGCATCGTCTGCAAGCTGGACGACAGCACCGCCAACTTGTGATGACCGCATATCCTCAGCTAACCGATGCATCGCATCTTTGTTGATATCAAACAGGCGCACGGAGTCGGAGGGAGACAACTTGGATTGCAAGTTCTTCGCCATTTGGTAACCCTGCACATATGCAGAAATAATGATTAGCTTCTCTCTGTAGAGATTGTGATATGATGCAGCGGAAACATACCATCTGGCCAAGACCTATGAAGCCATAGTTGTCCAGCCGTCTCGAAGAAGCCGAGAAGGCTCTTCTTTGAGAGCAAAGCGAACTCAAGAGGAAGCGGCGTGCTCTCATGTTGAAAAATGATGCGTAAACTGGCTCGTTACCTAGATTTTAGAGAGCGTGAGTGGCATTGTTATACATGATGCCCGACTCAGAACGAAGGCTTGAATTGAAGCCAATTCCGTCGGTATCCGTGGAAGACCTGTTGTGTACGTTCGTAGTGTGAAAATGGACAAAGACTAGCAAAGGAATGCCGACCCCATGGGGTTACCCCAAGTCACGACTCGTGGGATTTCCTGTTACCTACCCCAGGGGGTCTCAGATGAACCGACCATTGCCGATTCTAAGCATGTCTGAATAACAACAGCCTCAAATGAGCGGGGAAGGATCATAGGAGCCATGTCACGCACAGCTTTGCCAATTGGGCCCTGCCCTTGGTAGAGGAATGAACTTCAAGGCATACTCTGTCTTTCTGGATGCCATAAATAAATGCGCATCGTTGAAGATGTTGATCTGCCCATGTTCCTGTGAAGGAGGAGTTGGGAAAAAATGTAGACCGACGAGGAAAAACGATAAGAAATTTTATAATTTTTGTATTCCGTACTTGGCCAAGAATGGTCCAGCTCGGGCCAACCCGAATCCTCGCCTAAATTAGAAACCCCGATAATGAGCAAGCCAACCTATTTATTTACATACCTACTTAACTTCATAAAGTAGTTACGTTTAGTTACATACCAATGTTGTTGAAGGCGTAATAAACTTCATTGGGTGATGTGATCATCGACGCAATGCCACTTGTCTTCCGTGACAGATTGGCTGGAGTTACTGCCTTCTTTCCGCTTCTACACCGTGTACCCACGGGACAGCAAAGTCTGTCACGAACCTCGATGACTGAAGTCACGTAGGTAGTCGGTGGGACGGCTACGTGATGAAGAAGAATGACACGATTAGTAGTTAATGATCCAGTTGTTGTAACTGCCGATAAACACTCCAGTAGGTATTATGTGCCACATATAAATCCATCCCTATTTGTACATCATTGCACTGTAAACGTTGACTACTGCCAATGATCGCAATACCGGCACAACGGGATGGTCCTAAGATTTTGACCTTGATTATCTGTTGTAAATTAGTTTCTCACGCTCATATCCCGAAGGGGTGCATCATGCATACTTATACAGTTCCTATTTGACTGACGTGGGTGGAAACCGGGGAAAAAGTACGGATCCGTACAATCTTCGTTTCCTCAAACCAAGGTCGCATAACGAAGCGTGGTTGAGTGGTAATTATGCACCGGGGAGCTCGCATCGCCCAGGCAAGCACAAGTATGCATCCGGATCCGTAAACTACCTACATTACCGGTAGGTAGTACTAGTAGTGTACAAACACGAAGTAATTGGTGCCCTTAAACCTACCTAGGTACGGACTCACTCCGATTCATTACTACCTACATTACTACTCAATCCGCGGTGTGCTCTTCCTTATCTTGATGTAGACCCACGCCGGTACCTACTTGGCTCAATGAGATTCCGTTGAACGGCGATGGAGTCACAATGCAATTCCCTCCCGCTGCAGCTCTTTCAAACCGCTTCTTTCTAGCTGAAACTAGGTACTGTATGTGCGGGAAACTCCACTTTGGGTCATCATCCTACTGGGTTTGAGCCACATGATTGCATCCAAAAATATCTCGCCCACGTGAAGTAACTCCCCAAGTATTTCGTAAGCACTCGAGGTAACATCAGAAAAGGATTACCCAGGCGTCGCATAAAGCGTACAAGCCCGTAAATCCCAGATAATTGATGCAACCCGAACATGAGGAAGAGCTCATTGAAGCAGCGAAACCATGTTTGCAAAGAGAATCAACCCAACATCATGGGCACGAACAAGCTAAGCAAACATTCATATTCACTAGGTAGTGTATGCCACTAGAAAAGGCGACCAAAGTCACGCGCGATATTGTGCGAATGATTATTAATATTTTATTGTTAATCGCCGCTCACTCGCTCAAGCGAGTTTCCGTATGTTAAGAGATGCAAATATGTATACAAGTGCCGTCTCATAGAGGCAAGGCAGACTCTGGTGAAGACTAGGGTGGGTATGTGCAAAGATAGATAGATACCAGAAAAAGGCCACCTAGAATTTCTCAGTCCAATGAGACAGATGCTATGGAAGCATCTGCTTTCAGTTTCTAGGCCCTGAAATGGTGTTGCAGATGGGATCAAATCAATCTTGAATACTGGTGAAAGGTCGCGGAAGTGGTCCTAGAAGACGCCCATAACATATGGGATCAAGGCACTATGTGCAGTTAGTATTAACAACAGCAATCTTGACAATACGACAACACTTACCCAACAGCGAGGGTCGCACTAAGACCAACCAAGGCTCGATTTCTTACACGTTCTTTTCTCAACTGAACTTCCGTTTTGACCTTCTTAGACCTATGCTCCTCAGAGAGCTCACCGGATTGTTCCTCGTCCTCATTGGCAGTAATCTCGTCAGCTTTGCGTTTTCCCTTGTTCTCATTAAGTGATTCATCAATCAGAGGCCCATCTATAGACTCAGTGGCTGCAAGCGCGACCATTTCCTCCGCTCTCTTGAGGTCTAAGGCAATCTCCTCCGCACTGGGCGGGCCACTTCGAGCAGGAAGTTCCACTTCTACAGCTTTATGCTTCGTCTCCCCACCTGCGGTGAACTGAACTTCCTGTCCGACACTAACGTGAAGATCGGCCTCTTCCTCTACTGGTGCAAGGAGAACGTCTGATCTCTTCTCTGCCGTCTGAATAGTCGCATCCTCAGCATGGACTGGAGATGCAGCGTCTACCGTTTCTGCAGGGTTCGTGTCCGGTGCGATCTCTACTTGCAGAGGAGAAGTTTTGGGAGGGGTGATCTGAGAGATCGAATGTTGACTAGGCCGCTTGCGAGGAGAAGCCACAGCCTTCTTCTTGGCAGGGCTGGCCGAACGACGACTGCGAGTGCTGCGATACAGTACGGATGAGGCGAGTGGTGTCAGCGTAGGTTGCGATATCCCCTCAAAATCAAACTTGGGAGGCGCCGTTATTTTCTTCGGAGGACTGTCTGGCGCGTTTGTTACCGCAATCTCTGCTGGGTCGAGGAGAGCGGAGATCCAAGGCTTAATACCATACTCCTCTGCCAGCGCTATAGACTGCTCAGGAGGGATCCACACGTTCCCTGCCGTCTCCTCTGGGCTCGTTGTAGGTAGTGATTTGATGAACCTGCGCTCGGCTTCCTCTTCAGCCGCTGCAGCATAGGGAAATGTTGCCTTGAACATGCCAGTTGCGGAAACATATCCGTCCTGGCTGCGTCGCATGAGGAAGTAAGAGCTCGGAGATGATTTGAAAATGCCCGATGTGATACCCTTTGGTAAGGGGGCTCGAAGGTGCGCATAATCGAACACACCTAAAGCAGAAGGGTCTACCTCGCCGGCGGTGCTAGCAGCGACCATCTTAG
Organism: Xylaria nigripes; assembly: GCA_022984845.1. NCBI lineage: Eukaryota > Fungi > Ascomycota > Sordariomycetes > Xylariales > Xylariaceae > Xylaria > Xylaria nigripes. The sequence continues at coordinate 681,244 of JAJJKC010000011.1, read as the reverse complement.
GGGTAAGCTGAGTTTGGCCCAGCCGTCGGCGCGAAACGAGATCAGCATCTAGAATAAGGATCAGTTGAGACGTAAAGAGAGGAGAAGAATTGACGCGATCTCTTACAGACTGGGACGTCCATGGTCATGAGGGGGTTGGTTTTGCTCGGAAGAGGTCGCGAGACCACCATCTTGACGAATTTATCTGGATCTCGACGCGACTAGAATAAGAATAAAATCAAGATCTACCACTATGTAAAGTGATGGGTAATAAAAGCACGGAGCAGCTCAATGCTGATTAATAGTGAGCACGTATAAAGACAGATATGACCTGGTGGCAATGGCGTGGGTTAGCAGATGATGATGACGGTGACGAAGTTGCGCGAGATCGTAGATTCGAAAGCCGACATGGAGGCGCGACTGTGAATTTGAGACTGAATTGCGCGGATCGCCTGGGATGAAGAATTTCACTCACTTTGAATTGAATAGGAAGTAAATCACGAAATAATAGTACCTGCGATGGCGTTTAATGGTCAAGCAGGGAAAGATCAGACGGAAGTATGAGATGAGAGAGGCTTATAGTGCAGGGCGCAAACTGTGGTTTTTTTCTGTTTTGCTGGAAGATGGGCTGGGCTGGGGGAGGGTCACTGGGGAAAAGGGTTGCTTGGGCATTTGGCCAGAAGTAATAATAATAAGGCAAGTTAAGGAAGGGGAGAGATGAGCTTACGAAGTACACAAACACTGGGGATTGACAGGAAGCTCGCCTGTGGTTTCAGGGGGTACCTTTCAGTACACCATTCCGTACCTATAGGTTAGGTTAGGTAGGTTAGCTAGGTACCTAGTGCGCTAAGCAGTAGGTACCTATCACCTATCAAGAAAGTACCTAGGTATAGGTAGGTAGGTAGGTCTAGGTACCTAACCCACCTACCTAGCCTACCTACCTAAGTACCTACCTACCTAAGGTACCAGAGCAAGCACGTTTCACGTGATTGGGGAGGAGGCATGGGCAGTTCCATTTCCGAAGGTACCTACTACGGATTACTTACGGAATACCTTAGGTACCTACCTAGGTTAGGCAGGTAGTGTAGTCAGTCGGCACTAATGTACTTAATGTAAGTACGTCTGTAAATTCCGTGTTTGTCCTTACGGGAATCCGTACTTACTTCGTACGGATCCGTACACTAGCTACGTCCGTACCAACCCAACACTAGAAAGTACCGTGACCTTCACTACAAAGTACTATTTACCCTCTAGGCCGGTAGACGATGCACACTACCGTATGTATGAAGTATGAAGGTAATGCCCAAACCAATCATAGGTGAGGCTAAAGCAGGTTAGTTATGTAACTAAGAGCTAGTGCCGCGATAGATAAGCGCCATTAGAGGGGGGGATCGATTCATTATGTAATCCATACCCTGGCTTGAGTAAGTACCCAATCTTCAAGCGTAGGGTAGATCTGTTTAGTATCAACGGTAGCTTTAAAGTATCTGCACACCTGATCTTTGGCGTATAAGTACACGTGAGATACATTTTATTCTTCAGTTGCTACGGAGATCACTCACCTTGGGTACCTAATCTATTCTGCCTTAGGTACCTACACTAGGTACCTACCTACCTAACGAAGTACCTAGGTAGCTACTTCACACCTCTCACGGGTGCCAGCTAGGTACCTACCTAGCACTAAATGACCATACCTACCTTAGCGTATTCCATATCTTCCATACCTTTTGGTGTTTGGAAGCATATCAGCCCCATCATCAACAACAAAAATCTCCACAGTTGCCGGGTTGACAGCTGTACACTAGGAACAACAGAAAGCCCAACAGATTCAGAGACTGATACCTATCCTTTGCTATTTATCAACTAGGTACGGATCCGTACTTTAGGTCCCGGTAGGTAGAAAGATATAGTTCCCTCATGTCTCGCGAACTTCGTTAACAGTGTTGTTGTGCATCTAGGTAATCAGATAGATACTGTACCTATGTCTCGCTCGTATAGCAAGGGAGTGCCAGAACCACCAAACCATTTTGGACAAGATAGAACTGCTCCTTAAATCCACACTTGTACCTACGTCCGTAGTTCCGTACCTTTTCTTGAAGAAGATGAATTACCTAATACTGCTCATGCTTTGTACTATTCGTACTGTAGTCTCTTTGACGTGAATAACAAACCTACACTATACACATTACAATAACAGGTGCATACATTACATAATAACTTTGTCGTCACCAGAGTTTTTCATATAATTGGTTACATACAGCTCAGCTGGACATTTCTTTGACCTTTAACGCATCGAGTCAGGTGACAAAAGTAACCTGCCGATGCAATTAAAGTCGGAGATACTTCAGTTATCCGAGCCTCTGCAGCTTCGGATCAGCACTCTACTCCAGATTGGCAGGAAAGTAAGTAGTATATACATACATACGCGCAGGTCTCAAAGTCCTGCATATGTTTGACCGGTCAAGCCTACTCTCTTCTACAGATGGTCGATACTGGTGTAAGTGACGACGGACAAACCGCATTGGTGGACTGTCTAAACTTGGATAGGGACAGCCTAGTGTATGGTGTCCAGCCGAGTCTCGATGGCTTCAGCATCCAAAGACAGAAATAAAACCCTGAGCTCTAGCAAGCTTGGGGCCCACGTAGCATTTCCGTTCATCAAAAGGCAGGCTGTCTTCGGTTGTCTCAGTACACCGACAGCCTCCATATATATGATGAAGCACGACAACACTTAGAATTTTGCTCGGTAGATAAACAGTAAAATTCAATAGACACGGAATGATTACATCATGTCTTTCGGCGAACTTTGGCCGTTGTCCTACAGGATCTAGGTAGGTAGTTATAGGTAGGTAGTTAGGTGAATAGTCTCGTCAGATCCATCAGATCTCGGTTGATCTGAATTTTCGAAACACATAGTACCTTTCAGAAGATTCGTACAGAACAAAGCGAATAAAGAAGCGAAAGAGCAAGCATCACCGCAGTAAATAAATAAAAACCATGATTGTAAATAAACGTGCAGTAGGTAATAACATCAAGGCTCAAAATCAACGCAAGTTGAAGAGGTTTTATTTTAAAATCAAAAGACGTTCTGGCCAAGGGCCGGGCAGGAAAAAAAGGGGGGGAGGGGGGGGGGGGGGGGTGTGTGGTTTAAGGTGGTTCCTCTCTGCCCCTCAACGGAGCCCCACCAACCGTCCCGCAGGGCAGCTTTGTGACGTCCAATCATCCCGCCTCCTATAACTTCACGTCACAAAGCATCACCGCCAGTCTTGTTTTTCCCTCCTTCTGCCATCAGGCACGTTAGTCCACTGGTTTCCCTTGGCAGGAATCTATTGTTGATTTGATCGTGCGCTTTTGTCCTTAAATACCGAGATTCTGGTTGCACCCCATAAACCCGTCCTTTTGCACTTCATTCATTTATTTACTTGTGTACCCCGTTCCGCTTCACGATGGCTTCCCACGACGACAATGACCACCTCCCCGAGGAGACTCAGGGCTATAAGCTCTCACAGCCTAAGCAGAGCTTGGCTGAGTATCAGAACATGGGTATGTACCAACATTTCTTTTATTCCCCTTCACGTGTCCCATTAGCACCCTGCTGTTGCGGTGAGTGGTGAGTGGTGAGTGGTGAACGCTACTCTGTGAGCTGTTGAAAAAAGGTCGTACATCACCAGTCCTGCCATTTGAAATTTAGGGCTGTGGAAGCCAGCCACTGTTCTATTTCGGAGACGGGAGGCACAGATACTCTTAGGAGCCTGCTGTGGTGGTATATAGTGTCACTACCTAGGTAGTGCGTGTGGTTGTGACGGTGCTTGGACTTCACGGGCGGCATATGGCGGGGAGTTTCTTCGTCTTCGTGCACCGAACCGTTATCAGACCCGAAGATTGCTACGAAAATAAAGGCCACAGGCTCTTCGGGGGTTAATTGCCCACAACCACCCTCAACTACCCTAAACCCTACATTAAACAACACTGCAATTTCGATTCCACCCACGCCAAGTGCAACTACTTCACAGAATCCCATCAACTCATCCCATTACTTTCCCTTTTATTCTTCCTTTTCATCGCCGAACTGCTCCGTCATACTACTTTTCTTCCATCGCCGACTTAATCTTGCACACATTGGGCCCACACTACACGCACCGGACCTTGGTCCGGCCTCCGAAAAAATGACCCACGACGGTGGCCGTACCCAGAACACCACAGGGCACAGGCATGCATATGTTATGCCCCGTAACCCCGTGTGGTTACCTGCGGATCGTGAGTATGGTCCTCCGAATCGAAGGTATCCTGTAAGGCTTCGAAGGCACAGAAGCCAGTTCATCGACAACGAAGATAATCAAGAAGACGTGGAGTGTAGAAGTCTACTCTCTCAATTGCCAAAGCGTACTTGGAAGGCAGAGGAAAGAGTCCATGCATGGTTGAGTGATGCGGGACCTTATTCCAGACCTCTCAACCCCAACAGCCCTACCCCAGTTTCCTCTCCCACAGACAATAGCCACAACAACACCAACAGTATTTCTACACCATCCGCACCAAGTGGGCATCCCCTTGTGATCAAGAAGGCAAAATCTGTTGCAAATCTCCTGCAGAGAGTTGCTTCGAAACCCAATATACACCTACATCTGGGATTCGGGAAGATCAAATCTCGGGATAATAGCAGTACAGATAGCGGTCTTGATTCACGATTGACCTGCAGAGGCCTGGGCGAGATGATGGTCAAGAAGAACATCACCGTCACCACCAGCACTGTCGTTGCTGATGGCTCTCGTGACCAGCCCGCGCAAGTTGCGCAGGAGGTCGTCACCAACTTTCATGATTCGTTGATTATTACACCGGATGAAAATGTCAAGGTTACTAAGTTTAATGCAGATGCCAATGACGAATCGCTTCAGCGATACAAGAAGTCATTAGGTCTTGGTGGAGGCAAAGACCTTTCTGATCCCAGCGACCCCCGAGTCTGCATCATCCTGTCGCTTACCATGGAATCTCCTGGTCGACCTCCTGTCACTATCGACCTCTCTCAGGCTGGCAGCGAGAACACTCTCAAGGACAAGCCTTTCAAGATCAAGGAAGGCGCCAAATTCACTATGGTGGCTTCTTTCCGTGTCCAGCACGAGATTCTCAGCGGTCTGCAGTATGTTCAGACCGTTAAGCGTAAGGGTCTTAGAGTCAGCAAGGATTCTGAGATGTTGGTAAGTTTGCATATGAACCAAGATCACATGTCTCGCGTTACCTAGTACTTACTTACTGACATCATGTGACAGGGAAGCTACGCTCCCAACACCGACACTCAGCCCATCTACACCAAGCGCTGTAAGTAACATGATGAAGCAGGGATGGTCTCGAAAGCTAATCGTCGCTCCCCCGCAGTCCAAGAGGAAGATGCTCCCACTGGCATGATCGCCCGCGGCCACTACAACGCCGTCTCTACCTTCATCGACGATGACAAGAAGCAACACCTTCAGTTCGAGTGGAGTTTTGACATCAGCAAGGACTGGTAGACGGCCTGACGCCACCCTCACTCTACCGAAGTCACCAACATGACGGCATTTGTTCGTTCCGTGAAATCCAGAACCGTCATCTGTCAATGGAACATGCGATTCGGGACCAAAGCAAGCTACCGTCGGGAAAGACTCGGTTTCAAGGCGAGGAGGATACGGAATGGTTGGCCCGTGGGGGGGGGAAGTGGACTCGATTATACCTTTTCTTAATGAAAACAATCCTAACGAAGACAATGACGACGATGGAATGGCAAGACCGGGAAGCAGGGAGAGGAGGAGGTCGGACCACGGAATCCGATCTTCCTATGTTTACTGGCTACGCATGGTGACGGAGGATAGAATCAGACCTCTGGCCTAAGTACTCTCGCCGCCTACACGGCATTGCGTCGAGCAGGCCTGGGCTGGCTGTGTAGTCAGATAGATAGTATCCCAAGTGATTGATGCGTGCACCCGTCTCGCCTAATTACCCAGTTACGTGTCTTGCCTACCTCTTATTGATTGATCGGTCGTTCGTGAACTTCAATAGTGTGATCACAGAAGTTTACAAATGTCGACTACCGCTTACTTGAGAGTTTTTCATCTACCCCTGCGTCTCCTAATGTTAAAGTGTGCGAAGATGGGGAGAGACTCAAGCCATCGCCCTCCCTACCCTCCATTTGGAACCACGAAGCAAAATCAAGGCACAGCTAACGGCTCATTCTGAGTAACAAGCCAGAGTTGGGAAGGAATCACTCGATTGTTTTATTACAGAAAAGTAGCAGGCGATCGTCAACAGCGTTTATCTTCTAACATGCGCCTCGCTACGCCACCATCGCGTGCTTGCCTGTAAATTAAACAAAAGACCCCCTCCCCCTCCCCCTCCCCCCCCCGGGGTCGCTCGCTTTGTATGCCATGCCAAAGGCATCAAAATAGCACGAGCCCGCCCTGCCACAATAGGTACCTAGAATTGCTGGATAGCTCGTGAGGCTTCCTATGTGCCGCTCGACGGAAAATATAGCACTCCAGGTGCGAATAATGTAGCGTCTGCATCTAGGTGTTGCGGTGTTTGGCCCCCCCCCTTTTTATAACCAATGGTGTCTTCCGCAGGCGAATGATTGCAAGGTGCCCATCTCTTATTGGTCCTTCTTTTCTTTCGTTCTGCTCTGGCTCTTCGAGTTCTTTGCCGACATATCGCAAGATAGCCATACTCGGTACAGCGAGTAATTCATCGTCATCGTCATCGCTAACTATCATCATCGTCATTCATTCTATAGGAAATAGTCTGGGAGAGAGTTGCCATCGGCGGCCTTCTCCCCCTGCTGAAGATCCTTCTGCTGATCGTTCTCAGGTGCCGCGGCAAAGACGTTAAAGCGGCGTTCGCCTGTATCGCTGACCTCGAGTACACTGGCCATATTACCACAACGGTAGCAGTAGTTAGGCGCGCTCCACACTGTGCTCAGATGATCATCGTATAATACCAGATATCCCTCCTGACATAATTGGTGCGCTCGTAAAATATGGTTCATGTTGTTGACGGCCAAAAACTTCTTTACAACACGAGCACCGAAAGTGTAGCCAGCCCCTCGCGGGGACAGCGAGAATTCATCGCGCTCAGGATCTGGATCCGACCATACAAGATCGGCCATCGGACCTTCATGTGGAATTTCTCGGAAGCGATCTATGATCTTGATTTGATCGATACTGTGTATTGACGGAGACAAACCGCCATGGACGCAAAATATCTGGTCATTAATCACGACAGATAATGTCAAGAAGTCAAACATGTCTGTAAAATAATGCCAGACGTTGGCATTGCCGTATTTACGTGCGCACTCTGTATAAAAGCCATATGATTGCGTAACGCCCCTGGACTCATGGTTCCCACGAATAAGATGTACGCGGTCCGGATATCGAAGTTTAAGGCACACGAGAAGTGATATCGTCTCGACACTAAACATACCTCGGTCGACGTAGTCACCTAGCGGAAACGGCACAAGTATTCAGCACTTGCAACTCTAGGCGTGTGGTTTGGGATGCGAGCCCGTCTCGACTTACCGAGGAAAAGGTAATTTGTATCCGGACACCATCCACCGATTTTAAAAATTTCGATTAAGTCGTAAAACTGACCGTGTATGTCGCCGACGACGGTCACCGGAGCGCGCACATGCACGACATTGCTCTCGCGCATGAGGAGCTCTTTTGTTTTTGCGCATATGGCCTCGATCACCGACTCGGCGAGAAGTTCCTTTTTATACAGTCGTGAAATACATTCGTCCAGGTCGACCGAAGCTACGGAGCAGATATCAGTTAGCTTCGATGAAGGGCAGATCGTATCTAGATCGGGCGGCTTGGGGTCGGATTGTGGACGTACGGGGAAGCCGAGGCATCGTATATTAGACGGCGTAATGACCTGCTGGAACCTTTTGGGTCGCAAAAAAAGTCAGAGGTGAGGGTCGAGTTGTCCGTTCCGGATACAGTGGTGGCAGGATTTTCCTTCTGCTCCGCGGAAATACAAAGTTAAGTGGAGGAGAGTTAGGAGGATCCGTAAACATGTTCGACGAGACGAGATAAGGTAAGCAACTGTCGCGGTCCCTCACATGAGCTCATAGCGAGTGAAGCTTGTGAGCTAGTGCACTGGAGACTACCTAGGTAGTCCTAGGCAAGGAACACTATGAATCTGCAAGATGGATGGAAAATAATAATAGCGGTGATTCCGCGCCTGTTTGGTTGCAACTTGCAAGTAATTCATGAGGCAAGAAGATAGAGGTATGAAATAGGTAGGTAGAAAGAAGTTTAGAAACAAGGAGTCCGAGATGAATCTACTACCTAACGCAGGTACAGCAGATAGAAGGCGCCTAAACCTGCTATCTCCAGGTATTTTCTCAGGGACCTACGACGACACACTGTGGCTGGGGACCTAATGTACCTAGGTACCTACCTAGGTACCTGCCTACAACCGGGTGTCGTTCGGCCACCCTCCTCCGGCCTGTTTCGGCCAGGCACGTTTTCATGACCGGCAACCCACAGCCGCGTAGGATACCGAGGGTAGGTACGGACGTAGTAGTATTACCTACGTCCTACCTAGGTACCTACCTACTCCTTCGTACCTAATCCATAACTAGTGTAGGTAGGTACTCGGAACTTCTAACGGGTATCGATCCGTACCGCTGAGCCCAAATACCTGGGTACCTAAATGTAGTCCTTACCTACCTAGGTACCTAGTGCAAGAACAAGAACGATTAGTAATAAGCTTAGCTAGGTACTAGGGTTCTGAAACTGCACGGGCCGTTGTTTTGCCGTGACCCGCCCGCCTGTGCAAAGTGGCGCGCCCTTGGGTAAGTAGGTACCTTAGGTAGGTACGTACGTAAGTACAGGTACCTAGGTACCTAGGTCGCAGTCTCCAGTTTCAACTGCAGGTGGATGCTCGGGCACCAGCTGCTGCTGCGCCCAATTGGAGCCGCCCAGAATAGATGCTGCCTCTCTTAGCTCCATCTCATCCAGCCGGTGCAACCTGTATCTCATCTCAGCTTGTCTTCAAAACGTCGTCTATTAATCTGCCTAGTTCACAAGTATCTACACGCGACCGTGACGGTGAATGGGTCCGGCATAGAACCTAATCATCACCATTCATTTTCTCAAGTAATCACTCACTTTCAACAACATGTGACTTAGAATAATTGCTTCCTATCTAACACCGTTCTACTAAATCCGTTGCGGTTGAGCCACATACTTAGTGGTGTTGGTGATGATGACGATGGGATCGTGATTCCCCATCCCATACCCGATCTTTTGTAACGACGAAGTCATCCTTTATATCATTCACTGGGCAGCGCCTTGTACCCTGATGCGCTGTTCTTCTTCCCCTATCGAAGTCCCTGTCGAGGCCGTTTCTACGAGATATCCCACACAACACCGTCGTCTTGATTTCTATTGCTACCGTGGCCGGGGAATACCCGCCTGTCTTATTCACCAAGGAAATCTACACTATATTCAGCTATGCCCTACTTCTTCTACTTAAAGACAATACTCTGTCCCCAAAGAGAAATCGGAAGTATTGATCTGTCAAGCTCATGTAAGTTTCTGGATATCATCGACTGCCATATAAGTCGGCCGTACTATATATACATCCATATTCAACTTCGTCTCTTCACCTCTTCACTCCGTCACCATTTCTCCTCTGACACATTTCTGGGAATTTCTATTGTTGGGATGATTGTTCGTTTACACTTTTCATCCAAATCCACACTATTAATCATGTGATTCCCAGCTACCACCGCGGTCTCTATTACTCTTTTGTTTACTTGAGTTTCAGAGAACTTCGATTGTACTTTCTGTCGCAATTCGCCGAGGCTCATTACTAGTTTCTGACACGACATCATCTCAAGTCCCTCTCAGCCTTTCAAGTTCACAACTTCGAATAAAACGTCATAGTGATTCACCGCAAGCAAGATGACAGACCGTACGCCCGGTGACGAGCAGGCTGTCGAAGACCTACAATGTTATAATTGCGGTATGAAAGGGCACATGGTTTTCGCTTGCCCAGAGGATACTAGGCGCGTACCTGCGTAAGTTTCTCGCTCTTGTAATTCGTTTTGGTACCTCATTTCCACGTTCCTGAACCGAAAGCCAACCCCAAAGGGACCCTGCTTTGTAGTATATAAAATGCGACAGAACCAATACTATCCATTACATCAATTTCAAATGGTCTCCATAATTAACACATATGTAGTGGTTTAGAAGCTTCACGAAAGCGCCAGGCTTCAGAAAATGGCTACCATACACCAGTAAAGCGTACCAAGGGTGCTGTTGTCACACACTATCCTCCTCCCCCCTCGGGGTTGCCACTCATCCCGCCCCGACCCACATCATATAGTCCTCGTCCAGGCTATGAGGCTTTTCATTCTAGGCCAACATCAGATTCACCCGTCGGCTCGCTGTATCACAAACCCCATCCAGGGCACTATGAACATCATCGATCGCCTAACGGAGAGCGAAGCGTATCTCGGGGGTTTCCTCACGGTAGCTCTCGAGACGCATATGAATATCATTTTCAGGGGTCTCCTCAAGTGCACTCTCCTGACGCGCCATTTGGAGCACCACTTCCTGATCAGTATGATCAGTACCGCTCAGGTTCATTGACTGTACCTCCCTATGGTCACCCCTACTCTGCCCGTCCTGCCTCGTACAATGAAAATTATATCGGCCTTCGCCCAAGCTCCAATTACCCTATCACTCACCTAACCTCCCATCAGATGGCCTATGAGCAGCACCCTCCGAATTCCAGTATAGACAACCACTATGCCGGCCCGCCCCAACCATACCCGATGTCTCAATCGAGCAGCTACCCGAACGCGTATGGATATGATGGCACTTTTCCAGCTCACTCCTATCCTCATAGGCCACCAGCCCTAAGAACTTATCCCTATCGGCACCCACCTTCAGACCCATCTCCATACCACAACCGCTGGGATGATCGATTTGCACATAGACCCTCATACGAGCCACAAAGGGACAGTCAACATCATTCCGAGCGTCGTTCAAATGAAGGTTGGCGGAATCGTGAGCGTCGTGATCGTCGTATACGTTATGATTCGACGAGGGGACGTAGCCGATCCGAACGTCGATTCCAAGATCGGCCGGCTAGACTTCCCAGCCCAGTAAACACCACTCCTCCAATTCCTCCAAGAAAGGATGAAATCGTCCCAGAAGGTAGCAGCCCTCAACGAGACAACAATGCTGTGCCTGTAGATATCAAAATTAAAGAGCAATATACTGAAGATTTTAGTTGGGAAGAAGAGATGATCTTCAAGGAACTACCCGTTAAGATCACGAGGGACCTTATCTGGGAACCGTTGCCAGTTGAATGGACAGGCGAACCTATAATGCCTCCAAAATACGATAAAGAGACAATAACATCGAAATACGTCACTCTTACTAACGTGGATGAATTCGCATTGAGCGTTCGCAAGACCAAGGCATGGCAGGTAATGCAATACCACCCCGTATTTTTGCCTCCTAGAGAGGTTCGAATCGAGAAGTTATGGGATTATGAACGAGCCCTAAACCCAAGCTTGGCACATAGCAAATATAGTCGCCGCAATAGCGATAGCCATAGTAGCAGTGGGCAATATGGGAAAATTCTGGGACCCAAAGCCCAAGGGGGCAACCAAAGTTGGAAAGTTCATCACCATGAGAAAGTGTCTTCTTCTAGCGACGACCGTGTCAACTACTTCCAGTCGGTGACGAAAAAAAGGGGCTGGAATCAGATTGGCCATCTGGACCCTGAGGAATCTCAGATGGAGAGCGAAGTTGCAGAGAAGCGACAGAGGGTTTCCTCTCCTGAGCCTGGTGAAGTCTGCGAGACTGACGACCAAGAGCTGTCGTTTACTACTAAGAGCACTAGTCCTCCATGGGACGAAGAATCTCCTCAAGCTCGCCAAAATCGTCAGGATCGCCTCACCCAAGATATTATGACGAAACACAATGCACACCACTCATCCCCGCAAAGTCCATCCAGTCCTACGCACCCTCCTGACCAATTTTCTAGTTCTCTGTCTCGTCCGTCCAGCAGACGAAGCTCTCCAGGTAGCCCTAGTAGACTGTCTAGTAGACGGAGCACTAGGAGCAACCCCAGTCGCTCTTCTAGTAGGCGTAGCTCAATTGGCTCCCCTTTGACGCCGAATGAACGAGAGCTACTTGGCATGAGGCCTTATTCGAGTAGTAGCGATACAGGAAGAGACTCTCCTATTCCTCAGCTGAATGGTGCCTCAGTCCGGCCGCGACAACGGCCCACCAAGGTGCATGCAGCTTACCAGTGAGTAGTCAAACGCGGGTTATTATGAGGATTTAACGCTTATTCATGCAACAGGCGCCGCTGGTGAATAAATTATACCCATAAACCGAGGAACAGTCTAGCAGACGAGATGGGCTAGGTGCCTATTGTGACTGTTGTCGATCTCACTCCTTAGCATTTCTCCTACTGAGCGCGAGCTTCTTCTCGACCATGTTCATGCGATATTTTCTACGAGTTACCTGTTACGAAATTTAGATCCACGTGCTTTCTTATTTATGACTACTTCCACGTTTCCTATTTTCATATCTCTGGTTTTGAAGGATACCCACTACAGGACGTTGGTTGGTAATGGCATTGGCAGGTGTTTGGGGTTTCGTTCCCACATTCGTTGTTTATAAGACGAGCAAATCCTTTTAGAGCACGCAATAGAGGCTTCCGTCCTGTTTAAGATCATTTGCAAGGCTACGGATCCGTACAAGATGTGTTTTTCAGCAAGGAACGAAAGGTGTACTAGTACATTATCCGGATGGCGACTCTGTCTCTGCTACGTATGATCCAATCATCTCAAAGTTTCTATTGCTAGCCATATAGAAATCGTGACTCCGGTAGCCGTATCCTAGACTCCGTTCTTTGTGTGTACGATTTATTCTGTGAGGGTTCTAGAAGGACTTTGTACTCATTTGTCAATCCGATTGTTTTTTGTCCCCTTTAACGCTTTCTTTCACCTTTGACGACGTGAACACTAAGAAACACGCGTTATTCTCAAACAATCCGAAAGAGCAAGAGAATAGAATGGAATTGTTCGGCGAATGGAAAATGAAGAGAACACAGCCCCAAGGACTAAATATATAAAGTCTCGGTTTCCCGCAATAGCCCTATTTGTATTTCGCATTCAAACAGCATCTACCAGATTTCCCTCTCAAGTAACACCCCCCCCCTGCGAACTCCTTACCTGCTTCTTCTTGTCACAACTGGAGCTGGTTCTTCAGATCTTGTCGAAGTCGAAAGAAGCAAAAATCACTTACACGTCGTGACCTCCTATTGCTGCAACCCCCCTCGCGCACAAGTTCCCCTCCCGGACTGAAGCCTCACTTGCTGACAACATGTGTACCGGTATCGTTCACGTTTTTTACTGCGATAGGGGATGCGGATCCATTGTGTATAAGCTGAAGGAGGCAGCGCCGGGCTACACATGCCGCCAAGCGCGGGCAAACAGGCGGCGGGGCGTTTGTCGGACAGGGATCGACTGGTCCTACTACGACCGCACCGCGACAGAGAGTTGTCTGTACTGCGAGCTTTATCACGGTGGGGAGATCCCGCTTCTTACGGCGGAGACGTGCGAAGAGGGAACCGAGTGGCCAGAGGACATGGAAAACGTCGAGGATGACGTAGATGTTGAAGATGGCGGCGCGGTTCTTACGGCTGAGTATAATGATGACAGTGATGAGGACTTAGAAGATGGTGGTGTTAGGCTACATTGAGCTTTTGGGCCGTTGTTCCCTTCGCCGGCCGTCACTTTCGTCGCTTATCTCTCATATCTTGTTCTAGATCTTCATCTTGGACCGGTTGGACTCAGTGGAAGGAATAGGTAGGTAGGTTCTCTCGCATGACGCTGTCGCGGCATCGACAATGACGTAATTCCTATACATATATATATCATTTCAAGGTAATGGCAGTAGCAACGAGAGGTACGTCCGTAGATCGAATAAAATGAACATTGGTTTGAATAACATGATATTTACTGTGTTGTGTATTTGGGAAGAGACACGAGTGTTCCTAATTGGTGAAAAGTAGAACGGAGTTGGTTCGAGGCAGTCAGTGGCAGAACCACTGTGAACTACTGTGTAGTAGGGGCGCAGGCTCCAGCATTGGGGTAGGTACCTAGGTATTACTTGCAGCGAAGGGTTCGTCTTAAAAAGGTCGATAGATGGATCCGTGTACGGATCCGTACCCGATAAGACAAAGCTACCCCGCCCCCACTCTTCGCGACAGTCAGTAAGTACGGACGTACGGACGTAGGTACTTAGGTACGACATCCCACCTGCCTAGGTAGGTAGGTACCTACCAAGCATTACCTAGTGGAGATCCTTAAAGTACCTAGGTATAGGTACACACGGTAACCTAGCTAGGTAGCCTAGAATGCCCCACCGGTCCCGGCTTTCAGGTTTAGGTGCCTGTACGGGATGCCTATAAGTACTCGCACAATGCCTAACAATATTGCGTCCAATTAGTACCGGTACCTACCTATCTCTTGACCTACCTACCTAGGTAGGTACCAGCTAAGACCAACCAAGAAAAGAGAGGCGCCCCGGGGGCAAAAAAGAAAGGCAACAGCGCGATGACATCTGTAGGTGAAGTCACCCCTCTGATTGATACATTGAATTTATGCTTATATAATACCGACAGCTTGCACCTCCCTTCGACAGTGATTCTGGAAACTTACCTCATCCATCTAAGAACAGAATATAGCATCGCAACAATTGCACGTCAAGCTCATTCATTCCATCAACGTTCCTCATCAAGCAAAAGAGTTAACATCATCAAACCCCACTCTAACGGTCATGCTTGCAAATCCGCTTAGTCCGTCGGCTCTCATGCAGTCGATGGCTGATGCGCTATCCACTCATGAGCCAAACGACACAACGTCGGATCTCAGCAGCTCCCATGAGGCCTTGGCTTTATTCACACATGTTTGTATGATATCGCTTGGGTTCCGCCTGCTGGGTTTTGACGAAGATAAGACGAACGGTAAGGAGCCTCAAGACACGATGCTTTATGTTTGCCGGCTAACCAATCATGTACAGAAGCAGAATGCCGCGAACTAGCTCCACGTCTGCCTGCAAACTGGAATGCATCCTTCAACACGTATGCATTCGTATATGCGCACCAGCAGTCTGCTCTCCGTTTCGTCATCAAGACCGATCGCATGGGTGGCAAAGCTGAGATTCGTGGACTGGCCATGAATGATGACCGCATTGCGCGCGCTGAAGTAGTCATTAAGGACTTCGTCTCCAATGGCGCACTTCCCGTCCGGATTAAGATGACACCAGGGGGTACGGAGGATCGCTCAGACTTACGGCAGAAGTTTCATGACGTCTTCATTTCCGAGAGTCGGATCACGGACCTTGCCAATCTGATCAAGATCAGGATCGTCCAGAAACTTCTTCCTGCCTTGCAAAAGGAGGGCTACGAGGAAACTCCCGATGACGCCGCGGCGCGTGAAGATGCCCAGGAAGCTGCGCGTAGACCACCCAGGCAACCTCGGATGCCCGATCCTATGCCAGAGCCGGCGCGGCCATATCCTTTTGACGATCCTCTACGTCCACAACCACGCCAACCGGTTCCAGCCGGCGATTTCCCGCCTCCAGATTTCGAAGATCCCTACGATCTCAACCGTCCCCGAGCCCCTATCTTGCCTGGTCGTACACCATTTGGAAATATTGGGGCGGATGATCTGAACCCTCCTGGGCTTGGACCCCATGATCCGTTGCGCCCTGGATTGGGAGCGCCCGGAGGTCTGCCGCGACCGGGAGGCGCAAGAGGTATGCATCCTACATTTGATGATCCTATATTTGGCGGTGATGGAGGTATGGGGGCAGAATTTGATCCTCAGATACCTCCGGGTGCGCGCTACGACCCAATTGGACCAGGTGGCCTTCCAAGATTGGGTGGTCGACGTCCGCGAGGCGGGGGTGGCCCTTTTGGTGGAGGCCCCTTTGGTGGTGGCCAGGGTGGATTTAGAGGATTTGGCGGGGGTGACATTATCTGATTTAAGGAGGCCGGTAAGCTTAATAATTTGCGTAATTGAGATGATGCCACCAAGATGAAATAACGGTCAAAAGTATGGCCATATCCCCATAATGTGTTATTAGTCTAGTGTAAAAAAACCAAAAAAAAAAAACCGTCATATCATGAACAATATGAGCTAGTTCCTGAAGCTATCGTGAGACTTACAACTAGGTAGGTGTCATAAACGATGTCTCAACAGACAGCCTGCCACACTTTAGACTCCTGGATCATGATCGTCCACCGGACGACATCACTGATGGTGGTTTGGGCTTTGCTTTACCCTCTTCAACCCAGCATTCAAAGAACAATGGCCCAGCTTCTACAGCACGGAGGGGAGTCGTCTTGGCACCGCCTACATCTTCGCCAGGTGTCTGTTGATCCCTAGATGTGGTCTGAAGATTGGACTGTGTGGGAATCCAGGGCTGCGGATGCTAGCTTCAGGTCAGCTTGTTTGGGTCACTAAATGCTGACATGGGATCGATTGATGTCAACGGTACCCACTCCTATCGGTGCTTCCGCGTCATCTCGCAGCTCAAGAGCAATGGTAAATGTACAGCCGTCTGGGAGAGGCGCCATCTTCTCGCCTGCATATGCTAGTCGTCTGACAGCGGCACGCAGCTCTTCATCGACATTTGTCCAATTGACTTTGGACTGGGTCGGTTCCTCGCCGGCAATCCCTGCTCTATCAGTAATACCTTCACCATCGCCGCTGGCGTCTTCGTCGTCCGCTTCACGATCCCACGCTTTCCCTTTCTCCTTGTCATCGCTCGGTACGCCCCTCCACACGGGAAACCGCGCAACATCGAACATCCAGCGCTCCATGACGGCGCCGGCACCGTCATAAAGGACGACAGCTAGACGCTCAGCAGCTCCTTGCGCAATCTGCGCGCGGACTGCATCCACGGCATCCCGTATCCAGGAGCAAACGGCTGGGTGCCGTGATTGGTGGACTGGAAGGTTGTAGGCGCGGCTTGTCAGGAAGGTTGTAGCGGGATATATCCCTCTATAAAACAGGATGTTGTGTATACAGACTGTCAGAAAGTGTATGAAAGTCGTGAGGAGGTGAGAAGCGTGGGGGATGCTGATGAATGAAGGTCCAGGAGCAGCTGATACCGGTAGCGGTGGTGGCATATTGCGGGCCCCTTTCGGTGATGTAGGTAGGTAGCTATCTTTGTCTTGCGGTTGGTTGATCCGAGGAACGGGCGTACCGGTATTGGGAATTAGATGGATGGATCTGAATGCTCATTCATGCATAAATGCAACAGGAGAGTGTAGATGTATTGGCTAAAGACATATGGAATAATGTACGGAATATGTACATTAGGTACGTACGTAGTAGTGTAGGTAGGTACATGTACGTCCGTACCTTAGGAGGAGCCACCCTTGCAGAACGCGTCAACAAGGCGGTTTCGCGCGTGCAGATGTCTCATGCCAGAAGGGTAGGTACACCCCGCTAAACAATTAGCGTATAAGTACCTACTTCGTACCTCTTAGAACAGACAACCCCACCACTGGTAGGTACATAATGGCCTAAACATCAAATCCCATCAATATTCTATTTCTAGGCTTCATAACACCACATCCATACTCAAGGCGCAACACAAAGCCAAAACTCTTTCCCTTGGGAAAATCACCTGACTACAACAGGTCTACTTCCGTCTCACCGTCAAGCGGCCCGAGTGGCATCGAGTACCGTGCAGGAGCGTCACCAACAATGGAGGACCAACTCATCCAGATTCTCGCTAACACCCAGTTGTCTGCTGATGGTCCACGGAGACAGGCTGAACTCGACTTAAAGCATGCGCAGACTAATCCTGCCTTTATCCTCTCGCTTACAAATGTTGCCCGGCATGCATCTGTCTCCGTTGAGATTCGACTAGCTGCACTGTCCACACTCCGCTGGTTCGTCGAGAGCAATTGGGCTGGCGATTCCGACGATGGTTCATATTTTCCCCTTGATGAGACTCTGCAGGGCCAGATTAGGCCCTTGATTCTAGATCTTGCTCTGAATTTTGATGGTGATAGAAGGATAAAGACCGGTGCAAGGTATGAGCCCGGCCTGGGTTCACTTTCTTTATCTTAAGCCCCATCCCTGCTGTCCACTTCCTACCATATCTCTTCCATTTCTTTTATTCTGCACATATGCGTGCGCTAAATTGTACCTTATTGATTTGTGACTGACTTGTAACTGTTCATGAAGCATTGTCGTAGGCAAAATTGCCATGATCGACTGGCCTGAGCATTGGCCAGACCTGCTCCCGACGCTTCTCGGTATAATCCCTACTGGCAATGATGGCCAGCTTCACGGCGCTCTTAGGGTCCTGATTGACTTGGTGGAGGAAAGCTTAAGCGATGACCAATTCTTCTCGATGGCCAAAGATATTGTCAAAGCTGTCTACGACATTGCCGTAAACGGGAACCGAAAGCCCACCCTACGTGCGCTTGCAGTTTCTGTCTTCCGAGGTTGCTTTGATCTTATGGATACGGTCAAGGACGAGTACGCTAAGGAAGTTACCGCCTTTGTCGAAGAGGCTTTGAATAGCTGGTTTCCATTTAGTCTCGAAGTCTTGAAGACGCCGCTACCTGAGCTTGATCCCCAGTCCGACACTCAGACCGAGTCATGTAACGGTCTCGTCAAGCTCAAATTTCAAGTTGTCAAATGCCTGTTGAAAGTCCGAAGCGTTTTCCCCAATCTGCTGCTACCTCATACCCCCCACTTCTTTCAAGCCGTTTGGCAAGAATTGTCCACGCTGGAATCTTTTTACGAACACATGTATCTTGAAAATGACGCCCAGGGGCGACTAGAGGATGTGGACGGTCTGCCTTACACGCTTGATTTTCTCGTGCTGGAAGAACTCGACTTTCTCAACCAATGCCTGAAAGCACCGCCGGTTCGAAAAGAACTTGAAGCTCAACTAAGCGCTCATGCAGGTGCTCATGGAGTGCCGTGGCTGTTGGACATTTCGAGAATAGCTACTTCATTTGGTCAGATCATCCTGGAGGAGCAGCAGCTCTGGGATATCGATGTATCCCTATACCTAGCGGAAGAGCAATCCGTCAGTGCCAACTATACCCCTCGTACAGCCTGTGGTGATCTCTTAATCAAGATAGGTGAATGGCTGAACCAGAAGGCGTTAGAGGGCCTTTATGCATATACCAAGTCCGTCTTTACGGAGAACGCCTCTTGGAGACGACAAGAAGCTGCTCTTTACCTCCTCAATAGCATTTTAAAGGATTATCTGGATTGCTCCAAGACGGTCTCCCCAGAGTTAAGCCAAGCATTCTTAGAGTTCGTCAACTATGCCATTAACCAGTCCCAAGAACCCTTGCTGCGAGCAAGGGGTTATTTAGTTGCTGGTATATTATCACAGTGCAATGGGATCGCTACTAGCCTGATGGATCGAGCAATAGATGCCATCACCTCCGAAGAGTCGGAGCTCGTTCAGGCGGCTTGTATTAAAGCAACCGAAGCATTCATCAGTAGTGAATTTAGTGGTGTTTCCGGTAATATCCAACTCCAGGCAAGGATAGTAAACGCTATCAGCAAATGGATACTAGCACAGGATATGGACGAAATTGCGGAGGCTGATGATTTACTTGTCACTCTGGCAGAGACCCTGCGGTCTGCTATTCAAATTGACAAGAGGGTGTCCATCTCCAGCGATGTTCCTGCTCTCGATCACCTATTTCTCATTGCCAAACATGGTTCAAAAAACTGGCAGGTATGCTGAACCAGGCCTGACTGTATTGACTCGTTTTTGAACTATCGCCGGCAATACTAATATGGCTCTAGGTTACGATGCTTATCTGCGAGGCTTTTGAGGATATCGTGCAGACTATGTCGGATCCGTCTGACTACCAAGCCCTATGCCAGAAGGTGCTCCCTTCGTTGACCGGCGCTTTCAATGTTGCTGATATTACGTCGAACGATCCATTGGTAGTGGTAAGCGGAAAGACTCGACTGGTAACCAAGGAGATGCTAATAGTACACGCGTAACAGTTCGCAGCTGAATTGATGACTTCGCTTACACAATACGGCTCTGATCCACTACCTCAGGGGTTCGTTGCCGCAACGCTTCCTAAGTTGACGCGGTTGCTAATGGAGAGCAACGATGGCGAAATCCTACGACCGGGTGCCGAATCTGTCAAGTACATGTTAGCCCATGACCATGAACAGGTGTTCAATTTCCACGACGAGAATAACAGGTCAGGTCTCGAAATCTGTCTTCTTATCATTGATCGCCTGCTAGGGACCACAATTCGCGACAATGCCGCTTCTGAAGTAGGTGGCCTTGCGGCGGAACTTGTCGAGAAGGCTGGTCATGAACGCCTTGGTCCCTTCTTGCCCCAGCTTTTGCAAGCCGTCGCCAATCGGTTGGCAACTGCGGAGACTGCGACTTTCATCCAGTCTCTCATCTTGGTTTTCGCTAGACTCTCTCTAGTTGGTGCTCATGATGTTGTCGAATTCTTAACCACCATTCAGATCAGTGGACAGACCGGCTTGCAGGTTGTTCTGAGCAAATGGCTTGAAAACTCGGTCAACTTTGCGGGTTACGACGAAATCAGACAGAAGTAAGCATACTGCTCCCTTTCAGATTTCTTTGGCTAAGATTAAGCTAGTGTTATTGCACTGTCGAATCTTTACAGCTTGAACGATCCTCGTGTCACGCAAACCATGGTAAAGGGCGATATGATCGTGTCCACAAGTGATAGAATAGTCACGCGCTCCCGTTCAAAACAAAGTACGACCGGATCCAACTCACATTCCCCTCGACCTGCGCTTAACATGTCTCTAGATCCCGATCGATTTACGATTATCCCCGCTCCTTTGAAGATCCTCAAGGTACTTATTGAAGAGCTTCTGTCAGCATCAGGCCACGGCAGTGCGCCTAGTGCCGCAGCCGCAGCTGCAGCTGCAGCAGATATCGCAGACGATTACGATGACGATGGTTGGGAAGACGACTCAGATGCCATTGATCTCAACCTTGGTTCAAACAAGGCTGATCTCATGCGCTTTTTAGATGCTAGTAACTTGCGACACCGGGACGATGAGACGCAGCAGTATCTTGTTGAATTTTTCGTCGCTGCTGCAAGGGATAACGTTGCGGGATTCGGGGAGTGGTATAACAACCTCACGGACGATGAGAAGGGTAAATTACGCCAGATGGCCAATTCCCAACAGGCTTAAATAGATTGGGCTTGATTTGCGGGCTGCCGAAGTGACAAAACTATGGAGCTTGAGGGTTTATGGCCGAACTGCTAAATTATGCGGTTCACTGATGACAAGCTCAGGATTACATACCTCGCATGGTATGTGCTACGGTGAGAAGTTGTCCCTACTGACGCGATAGCGAACATTAGAGAACGAAAAAAAAAATTTTTTTATGCCACCAAAAAATGATTACATTGCGGTGACAAGTGGGATAGGGATACCTGGAGAAAGTGTGGTTGGAATGAGATTGGTATGATACCTGAATAATTCACAGCTCGATCCCCGTGGCTATGTATTTCTAGGAAGAAAGTCAGTAGTCAAGTTCCTGATGAACAGAAAATTCTTCATATGAGAGTCTGATCAACAAGACGGAACAGTGAAGAATAAATATGTTTGTTGATCAAGGTGTTTAAAAAAAAGTGAACTTGAGTCTATCTGATTTTTTTTGGTCTCGTATCTCGTAGCTACTGACTTGATACCTAGCTAGCTAACCCAGGCTGAGCAAATCAATATTATCCCATAGAGCACATTTCATTCGTTAGTTCGCACACACAGAGGGAGAGGGGGGTTGAGGATGGGGTTGAGGATGGGGGAAGGAAAAAAGTTGAGTTGCCGCCCAATTGTCGGCGATGGGCCTTGTGCCAATGTTCCAAACGCGGCGGAAACCTGTCTGTCTGTCTGTCTGTCTGTCTCTGTCTCTGTCTCTGTCTCTGTCTATCCATGCCATGCATGCAATGCAAGCCGCGAATATTGACCCTAGGGACGTCCCTAAAAATCATACCAAAAAAAGACACACAAAACAAAGGAGAGGAGAAGAGGCAAGCAAGTAAGTTAGTAAGTAAAAGTGATTCTTTCTTTTCAGCCGAACAGAAAAATAAACAAACAAGAGGGAATATAACAAGTCAACGCTAATGCCGACGCCGACGATGACAAATATGTGTGTGTGTGTGTGTGTGTGTGCATGTGTTTTGTTTCGTGGTTTCTGCTCGTTACTCTTCTCATGTGTTCTCATGTTTCGAGATCCGGCTTCAAGCTCAGTCCGTTGCTCATGATCATGCTCATGCTCATGCTCGCAAGCCGGCGGGCTAACTCCGACACCCGATGATGATCGTGTTCCAATTCCACCCCCAAAAGAACCAGAACGCCAGCCTTCCAAATCCTAGAACCCTCCAAGTCCAGATCGTCAACGCCGACTCTCTCTAAGCATCGCCCGCGCCCGCGCCTATACCCCCCACAACACTACCGCCACCCTTGATTAGACCGCGAAGGCTGATCATCTCCCGCTTCAGACGCGCGTTATCCTTCTTCAGGCGTGCCGATTCCTCGCTACAGTCCTTTATGCGTCCCACCAGGTCCTCCTTCTCTTCGCGTCCCTTGCCCTTGAGAGCCTTGACGATCTTACCGAGCTCGCCATTGAACCTCTCATACAACAGCTCGTTCTCGGCCATCGCCTCCTTATAGAGTTGATCGATAGCTCTCACCTTGGCTTCGTTAGCCCTGAGGGTACTATCCATATCTCTTTGCAGTTGATCTTGCCGGTTGGTGAGTTGTGCCAACATGGTAGGCAGGCGCCCCTCTAGTGCTTGCACACTTGCTGACAATTTCCTGATATCTACCGTTGCGCTGCGTGAAAGGTTGGAATTGACTCTAGCCATGTCCGCGGAGATCTTGGACAGTTCGGATCTTAGATTGGCATCCACTTCTTCTACCGCGTCCTTCTCCACTTGAAGACGCTCCCGTAATTTCTGTGGTGATTGCAAGCGTAACCTGCCCGCCGCCTTTGTCGGACTTGCATTTGGCTGCCTGGAAAGTTCGCCGAGGTCTGCCCCTTGATCGCGCGACGGCTTCAGTGAGGGGATATTGGAGCCTGATAGCCCCTTAGAATGTCCGTTCCTGGTCAGATCGTCTGACGAAGAGAATGGTTTGAACGTATTCTCAATATTATCTTTCGGTTTCGTCGGGCGAAAAGCAACGCTATTCGAGTACTGGGGTGTATTTCCACCAGCAGAGATTTTCGTGGGAGATAGTGGACGCGGTACTGAGTTAAATCTTTCGGAAGTTTCCTTCATATGTGACAACGGCTGTATTGGAAGCTCACCGTCATCTAGGTGTGCGGCTTCCATCAGGCTTTTGAGATCCGAGAGCGAGCTTCGACGTTTTGGTTTGGAGGGCTTAGCTGCGATTTCTTCGTCTGGCTCTCCAATAGTCTCGAGCTTTTGTGAACTCGTTGGACGACTGCCGGCATCATCGAACGCGCCGGCAATCGGAGGCCGGTCTCTTGATCCCGGCCGTCGCAATCTGTGGCTTTTACTTGACATCCCGACGTCAACAGAATTTGTTCTGGATCTGGAACCCCTGGGGAGGCTAGGAGGTTCTCCGACCGTCGATTGCTTAGGATGTTTGCTCAAGCTACGCCAGACTGAAGACCGATTATCTGGGTCGGTTTTGCTGTTTTGTCGCATCAGCAAGTTGTCAAAGCCAAACTTCCTCCTTAATGAAGACGTATTTGATGTCATTGAGCCCGAGTGAGATTTTCCGTCACGCGTGGTCGAGTTTATTGATTCGAACACCGATTCTTCGGGACCAGTGTTGAACATGAAACCCCCGGATGTGTCTTCGAAAATTCGGTCGCAATCTTCGACAAGCCTATCCAATAAATTGATATAATGAGGAGCATTGTCATTGTCAACAAGAACCTCAGCAAATGCGAGTGTTAAACCACCCCTGTCACTATCGTTTTCGCAACCATCAAGCAATTCGGCCAGAAGCCTGATAAGAGCTGAGAATGCCCGGCGATTCTGGGGCGCCACGTCTCCGAAGAGATAGTGAACAAAGTCGGCAAAGTCACCCGGCAGTCTCTTAGACGCTCGTTCTTGCAGTGCATCTAAAGTTTTAGTAGTTATAATGGGCCCCAATTGATCTCGCCAGGCGACGCGAATGAACTTCTCGAAAGACGCGAAAACAGCATCAGAGGCTATATCCTGCGCGGCCTCAACTTCAAATGGGTTCTCAATAAGCTTGTTGAAGAGATAGTTCACGGAGAGTTCGTCGGCGGCAGATCTACTCAGCAATGTTGGGCCTGTGAAGCTTCCTTTGCACGCTAGAAGACTGGCCATATATCCCGTAAATGTTTGTTCCAGTCTCAATATCGGATTCTCAAGTCGCCCGTCGTCGGAACCGGTTCGAATACCGTCTTTGCTTCTAGCCGAGCCATACAAAGAGGCAGCATCTCGAGTGCTATTTGCCTGGCTGATCTGTCCTGGAAGGCTGAGGTTTGAACTTTCACCATGTAGCGTTCGCTGAAACTTCTGTGCGTTAGCTGCATCCGAAGAACTAGATCCACTGAGGAAGTTCGACAGATATTTGACAGGCGAAGAAGCTAGGAATGACCTTGTCTTCTCAGCCCTGTGCGAAACACTCATTCCGCGAAGAACCTTGGTGTTGAAAGACACTAACGCAGGGGTTAGGCCTGGATTCGCAACATTGAATTGCGTACTGAGAAACTGGATAACTGTGAACTGTGAGTCATCTTTCACGAAAGTTACGTGCTATACTTAGACTTACTTCTTCTAGAGAGTGTGGGTAGAAAATCTTCCAGTGCAACTTCGTCAGTAGCGCGTTTCCCGTGTAGGCCGACTGTAATCATGGTTACTCGTTTCAGATCCCCAGTCATAACATCAGAGCAAATCTCGACGCCGTAATGGCCAACTGGGGATCCCTTAGTGCCTTTTTCGTGGTCAACGACGATGCGAATAGGGGCTGGCTCTTTGCGTCCTTCCATAAGCTGATCAAGGCCTTCCTGGTATACGGCGGCGAATAGGCCCAGTCCAGTATCCGGCATTCTCACAGACCTAAGAGTCCAGGAAGGATCTTCACGCTCTTTTTCCGGAAATCTGTTCTCTATTCTCGCTTTGACAATATCCTCGCTCCACTTCGCAGACTTTCCCTCGTATGATTCTTGCAGTAAAAAGCTTCTGGAAGTAACTCCTGAGTTAGTCACGAAATCTCCAGCATGGGCACCTCTCATCTCCTTCGCAGATGTCATCCAGGTGATGCGACCGTCTACTGATTCGGTAAACCTGATATCGACAAGCCCGTGCCATCCAGCAAACGCCAGGTCATATGAACCCTGTCCACCGGCAGCGTTTGTCATAGAGGCTAGTAAGCCGGCAGCCGACGGTTTGTCGATCTCACGCAAGAGATCACGTGCTGTCATAGGAATGCCGTTCATCTTTTTCACTATGACAATGCAATCGGAGAATACAAGAAACATGCCAGCACGCTCTTCGAGGTGAGCATCTAAGGGGGTTATGTTTTGGTAAGGAGAAGGAATCTCTATGAAATCGGCGGCGGTAATCAAGCGGCCCTGAGGGTCGAGGTCGGATGGCCAACTTTCGACCATGTTTCGGAGTCGAGTGCTTACATGCGGCTTATCTGCTAGCGGATCGTCCATTGAGCATATATTTGCGATGATGTCTCGCGCTTTCAGCATGAGCTGAAGTGCGGGGTGTGTGATGGGCAAACAGCCAACAATCTGGTCTATCATCAAGCTGTAGCGTGGGAGGCGCTGGACAGGTTCGATAACCGTAGAGCGAAAATGTTGTTCTCCTGCAACTGCGACTCTGTCATTGAAGGTCGCAGACAGATTGACGAATGAAGTAATAAGTTGTGGGAAGTTCTGGCTTGCTCGTATGTAGTCTTGGTAGCACTCGGTAAATCTGGGGAACCATTCTAACATGACCTTTGCCATGGCCACAGCGCCACTCACGTCTTTAGCCTTCCCCAATACGCTTCCTACTCTCGATGACGATATGCCCGATGCTGCGTCCTTTTGTGCGCTCTCCTCCGTTTCATCTAGCACCCTCCGCAGCTCGTGCATGAACTCTGTATTAACTCGCAAAATCTGGTCAGATGAAACGGGGAAAAGCTTGTCCACGTCTTCCGCCGAAGGGCCGAGGCTATTAGGTTGCCTGTCCTTGGCTCTCTGTCGATGCTCTTTGGCGACGTGATTCACTAGCTCGTCTAGTTTCATGACATACCGTTCTTCGGTTTCCACCAATTCAGCCATCTTGCGCCTCAATTCCAACTTCTGATCTTTGGAAAACGACTTTGTCCGGTTAAGCGCACTAGGCTTAGAAGGGGCACGTCGCAACCGCGCTGTGGGCAGGAATATAGGCTCACCAAAGAGCTTGACCAAGGGTGTGTAGATTCCATACTGCCTTAAGGTGGGATCTAAGATATCGTCTTCATCCTCAGGGACCTCCTCGAAGTCGGCGGGTTGTAAGGGTACAATTGAGTTGGGGGGTAAAACAAGGTCGATGTCGACGTTGCTGACATGGTGAGTCTGCAAAGCCATTTGAAGCTTCTGTATCACATCGATGGTATTCTCGGCGCGTACCATTGATTTGGCAATGTCGGCGGCATGTTGATCGCCAAAGAGTGTGGGACTCGACCCAGGTCGGCGTCCCTTTGTTGGCGGATACAAGGCTTTAATATGATTCTTGACAGGGTCTGGAAGTTCATGGAAATATTTGGACAGGCCAAATGCGAGAGCGCGGTATACCTCGTCGCCTTGGAACTCGCGAGGTAGGTGGTGAACGGCATTATAGAAAGGTGAATTAGGTGATATTGTGAGTCGTGGGAAGGACTGAAACCCAGCGGTCGAATAGATATGAACCTGAACTCTCGAGCTGTTGAAAGTGTAGTTGGCAGTGGTAGAGGGGCCATGAAAGATCAGGATGGGAAGGTGGCCGAGCAGCGGGTCGGTAGCCTGGTGAAGAGTAACATGATCTGGCGACAAGGCCAGCTCCTCGGTAACGCGAACCATGGCCGGTCTAATGGGTCATGGTGGATCAAGCTGGAGGTAAATGAAGCAAATGAGCGTAAGGAAGCGACGAGACGACGCCTCGAGAAGCGCGAGTGGATGAGAAAGTCGAGTAGAGTGGGATGTTGTAGCGGGGGGGAGATATGTTGTACAGGGCCCTACGAGACCGATGCTCGCATAAACAACCAGCCTTCGCGATGCAGCTGAATGCAGCGTGGGTTGTGCGCTGGCGTTGTGGGTTGTGGGTTGGCGGGACCGCGTTGCTGGGTGTGGCCAGATTTGTTTACTTTCGGGATGGATATTGTCAACAAAGATACATTCAGCTGAGGTATTACCGGTACACAGAGCTGCGACACATGTCTGATGGAGATACGATCTAACCAACGGGTTAAACAGTATCCACATATGATGACATGAGAAGGAAAGACTCAGATACAAGGTGGAAAGCGATAATACGTAGCCCTATAGAGCGGGTTGTCGCCAATAAAATGTCTTGAATAAAGTGACGAGGCGGTGGGCTAGGATGGATTTGAATGGGTAATGGAGATGGACCCGATTCTTGATTTTCGAAGCACGTGTAGGCAGTGATGTGGGGTAACGCTCTTTATTTTTACAGCGATAAGCCCGTACTCGGTAGCAGTAATTACGTACCGCGGATGTATATTACCCGGGTAGGTGCTAGGTAAGGATACCTACGGATTACCTACCTAGGTACCTACACTACAGATAAGCCGTATGAGGTGCCTAGCTATTGGTACCTAGGTAGGTAAGTTAGGTACCTACCTACCACCTCACTACCCACGGAATACCTATAAGTGTAGGTACGCAGTAGGTACCTAGTGTGTACGGATCCGTACCTACCTACCTAATCCGTACCGAGTGTAGTAATTTTTCGGCCCTCATGCCCCGCCATATAGCCTGTACTTACAGGCTACCTACCGGTATCTAGTGTACCTTAGGTACCTTAGCTTGCTCTCAGTTAGCAAGTACCTACCTAATACTAATACCTACCCTACCTACCTTAGGTAGCCTAATGTAATCCTCAGGTACGACGTAATCCGTACCGACTTTACATACAAGTTCACGGACAAACTCCCTACCTACTTGTAATCCATCGCATACAAAACCTGGTATATAAAGGTAGGTAACAGCATCAGGCATACTCCGGTACGCTCTGTTTGTTCGAGGATCAATTCGACACGATGTCATCCCAAAGTAACCCGGGTATTCCTTTATTTCATGCACATGATGGTATCGGGTACAGGTTAATGGAGCTTCCCTCTGAGCTTCTCGAAGCCCTCGAATCTCCGAACCCTCCAGAGTCAGTCACAGCCCGACACTTTCGACACAAAATTCGCGACACATTCTAATGTTGCTCGGTATAGGATGAGGCTTGAATCTTCTGCTACCTCCGCCGTTATTAGCTGTGGCTCCCGGTCATGGGGACTTCGCCAGAAAAACACGTCGAATGCCTTAATCCTGCTCAAGTCTAACGACATTGCCGCCGCATCGTCCCAACTGGCCGAGACAGGGCTCAAAGCCATTTCTACTGTTCATAACACCATCGAACTGGTTCCCGAGTCAGCAGATAATTTGGCGCCAAATACCAAGGGAAGATGGCATGAGAAATTTGCTAGAAGCAGATAATGGCAGTTTACTCGTCTACTATTTTATGCAGCAACCAGCAAAAAGACAACGTGCTGGCTAGGAACTTGTATCGATGACTGGTCCTTCGAAGAGCCGTTCCGGCCTGCAGTTGTTAAGGGCTCGCTCTCGTCTACCACATGAAATTGTCATCCGTAGAGACACATGAATTTGTATGGAGAAGTTATCCGGCCAGACAGACTACCTACCGTATTCGGTTGCTCTACCTACCTAGTCCGTACTTCGTACCTAAGTCATTTCTGCTCAAGTCCTTACCCACCTGGTAGGAATGTCCGTACAGCTATTCGTAACTCAACTACGGAAAACCTACTTAATGCCATACTGCCATACTTAAATATGAGATTACACCTAAGGTATCTATCTACGTATACCTGAGAGGTACCTTCAGCACTAAGTACGTCCGTACATACAACCTACCTACCTAAGTACTTACCTAAGGTAGTGGCGGGTCCCTACCTACCTAGGATACCTGTTTAGGTATTCGGTCCCGGTAGGTAATAACTCACCTTAGGTAGGTATAGGTAGATGGATGTACTTCGTACCTACGTCCGTACATTACCTTGTTTCTACCTTAGGTATTCATACATCCATTCATGTGCATGGATAGTATGCATGTATGAAGGTACAGAATAAGGTGATATTGGAACCTACCTTACCTGGCACCGAGAACTTTTCCTTTCAAGTACGAAGTAGGTACCTACCTCAGCATATATTCCGTACTTAGGTAGAGGTAGGTACCTAAAGGTAGGAGGTAGTTAGGTAATTCTTGTTCTTGCCAACCCCACTCATGTGAATTTACACAGTTAACCCAACCCCTTGTCAATGAATTCATACGTACGAATATGCGTTCCCCAGCCCGTTGCGACTCTTATCGGCACTCTTACCTAAGTACAACAAAGGCGCGGATCTACCTAGTGTAGTGTACCTACGTCCGTACGGATTACTTACCTAGCTATTAAAAGGTAGCTAGCTACGGAATAGACGGCGGGATGATGGTCATGCCACTAGACCAAAACAATATCACGGATCCGTACCCATCGTCATGTCTCGTAAGTGCACACATCGTTCTCTAAGTACCTACGGTAGGTACGACGTACCTACCTACTTACCTTCCTTCCTACCTACATATCTCATTACCTAATCCGTGCCCACTTCCGCCGTCTCTTCTCAACGTCCATAATCCATAGGATGGCCGGGATTCACACCTAGCCTTCTCAGCCATAATCAGGGCAACAACACATCGCAAGCAATCGGCCCTTCGTTTTTGGATGACAATCATACCTGATAAAGCAAACGACAACAACAAAAGAAAAAAAAACACCATACCCAACCTTGTCGGCGAAACCTTCGTTCATACAGCCAACCAATTCAGTCGCTTCAAGTCACATCTTGGTCTTCCTAGAAGTGTCGTGACCTCTCTGCCTCACATATTCTTTTATTTCTTCTTTCTCGACTCCTTTTCTGTACAGTAGAGAGAGCCGACTAACCCACTGGTCACTTTCAACATGATCACTATGCAATGCCCATAAATATTTATCATTCAAGTTATCCGCCCGAGGTACTTGTTAAGTACATTTGTACCTTTCGCGTTTGGCCGGTAATCGATACATTCCTTTGCCTTCTTTTATTTGCTCTGCTGTCTCCACGTTTCGAGCTCGAGCTCGGTTTCACGCATTTACATCGTTTATCTTCTTCTTCTGCTTCTTCTTCTTCTTCTTCTTCTTCTTTGGCCTGTCCAAAGGCTCTCTAGTCCATGTCTTGAACTAATCCAGTTTTCTAGACCTGGCATCTTTAAACTTTTGACCTCAATTTATAACGTTAGCCACTGATACCTTGTCCCTTAATTGAAAATACCGTGGCGTGGACCGGGGCCTAAGCACGCTGCCTTGACTGTGGGTCTGGCTTCGGATATCAGTGTCTATTACCAATTTACGGGCCAGAATCCATTCCATGGACGACGAACAGCCCGAAATCATCATCCTGGACTCGGACAGTCCGGAACCCGTGCAGCCTGCACATGACGAGTTGTCCTGTAAAAACGATGTACTTCTCATTTTTCCCAACATATGTCCGGACTATCTTGCACAGCTGGCTCTCGAGCACGGCTATAAACCTGATGCAGTCATATCCGTGATCCTAGACAGACAAGAGCAAGGTGTAGGCTACCCTACCCAAAGTTCTGCAGCATCCATCTCCCGGAAGCGAAAGCGTTCCAATGGTGGTTCTTCTGACGACGATGGCGAGCGGGAAGGCGGGGGCCGTTGTCCGGAATCAGTGCGCTCTATCAAACTCAAAATAGCTGCAGATGATTACGCGGCCAACACCGCATCACCGAAGTATTTTGCCTTGGCTAGAATACTTATCAGCCAAGACTTTCCACTGGTGCCGCAGAATACCATACGCAATCTCTTACTGGACAACAACAGGTCTGTCTTTGCGACTTATACAGCAATGGATGAAAAATTACGAAATTGTGGTGAAGGCGACATGCCTTGGGTCGAGAAGAAGACAATGTCCAAGAAGAAGGAAGAATTCACACCAGGGAAGATCTCGGATCTCAATTTTACCGACTACGAAGATGAGGAGCAAGCTGCATTCATGGAATTCATAGCCGCCAGGGAGCTTCGCGATGCCAAGGATGCCGAGCTTCTGGCGGAGGCCAAGGAACGCGAAGTCTTTCGTCAAGCAAAAGCCGACAAACAGACGTCCGAGTGCGAGATTTGTTATGAAGAGTTCACTTTCAATTCCATGGTGCCATGTGAAGGCGAGCCTATGCACTGGTTCTGTCGAAATTGCCTGAAACTTCAGGCCGAGTCACAAGTAGGCATGGGCAAATACGAGATTACCTGCATGTCCTTGGGTGGCTGCTCGGCCGGTTTTTCACAGGCGCAAAGAGGCCTTTTCTTAGACAAGAAATTGACTGTCGCTCTTGATCGCATTGAACAGGAGGCGGTTCTTCGGATGGCAGGTATCGAGAATCTGGAAACATGCCCATTTTGTTCGTATGCTGCAGAGTACCCCCCTGTCGACGTAGACAAGGAATTCCGCTGCGAAAATCCAGATTGCCAACTAGTCAGCTGCCGTCTTTGTCGTAACGAAACTCACATACCGAAGTCGTGTGCGGAAGACAGAGCTGATCGTGGCCTCGACGCTCGGCATGTTCTCGAAGAGGCTATGTCTGAAGCCCTTATCAGGAGGTGCAATAACTGTGAGTCTGAGTATCATTCCTTCTTACTTAGTAGTTGACGTTTAACCTATAAGCAGGCAAAAACCCATTCGTGAAGCAAGATGGTTGCAACAAGATCAAATGCACCAAGTGTCAAACACTGCAGTGCGACGTCTGCCGCCAGACTATCAAGGACTACTCGCACTTCAATGATCAGAGGAGAGGAGGGAAAGCAGGACAATGCCCCTTATTTGATCACTCAGAGGAACGATACGAAAAGGAAGTTTCCAACGCAGAAGCAGAAATGCGCAAGAAGGTAGTGAAGGAGAACCCAGAAATGGTAGGTATTTTCAAACGACTTTCTTTGTTTGACATCTCAAGACCATTTGCCCGACATTATGGTCTTGGAGTCCATCGAAATTGTCGAAAAATATATGCTAACAAACAGTACATTAGGATGAGGAAGCACTACGGATCACGACCTCTGAGGAAGTCAAGCAAGTCGAGGATGCTCGTAAGAAGGCAATTCCTCAAGCCTATCAGCAGTGGCAGAGACACCAGGCCCGATTCAACCCAAATATCTGGCCCCCGGAATACCATATGGCTCAATATGGCCAGTATGCGGCTCACCTCAATGCAATCAGTAGGCTTTTTCAATCTGTTTATCAAACGGGGGTGAATTGTTTTAGCTGACATCAATAGGAAACAACCACCCGATAATTCCAGGTCACGCAGTGAATCGGGACGTGCCACCGAATCCAGTCCCTCAACCGGATGAAGAAGCGGGACGAGCCAAAGCCAACGAGGGCTTATTATATCCGAGAGCTCCGCAGCAGCTGCGCCGACCTCCACAGTTCCGAGCAGGCGATGTTGGTATCCATAATGGTATGCCGATTCTGTCTCCTGCACATGATATAGAAGGTATAGAAAACGTGATGCACGCGTTAGACCGCTTAAGACCTACGAGGCCGAACCTCAGAAATCCGAACGGTATTGGTAACGTACTTCATCCAGGTTTCCTAGGACCACGCCAACATCTCTTCGGAGTGGACAGGCCTTATGTGCCAGCTGTTGTATCTCATATACCATATCAGCTCCCTGCTGATTTTGTTCCTCATGCCTTTGACCCTCCAGGTGCTTTGGCAAACCGGCGACTTGACCGCCGGGCTTCCCAAGGATTATTACCCCAAGCCTCGCCCCCCAACAATCGAACCGTGTATCCGGACAAACCACCTCAAAATTGAAGACGGTCGTTCCGGACCTCGCAAGGCCTTGTACTCACAAACTCATGAGAACATCACTCATTCCGGATGGTCCGACTTCTTCTGTCTTTTACCTTATCTCCGCAGCTTTGGCGTTCGGGTCGTTTGATATCTTAAGGCGGCATAGGAAGCATGACATTTGATATCCGCCACTTGGCTACGACCGGTCAGTCTGTCACAGGCGTTCTCAGTATACCCCGTGATGCATTTGAGTAAAGTGGCGTTTTCACTATAGGTTTGTAGCTGTGTGGCATTTCCGGATTGCATAGCCAGCTTAATGTCATTTACTACCATACTCCTTCCTATCGACATCGTAGACTGTAGATGTGTCGATACTAATGATCAATAACAACGTCTGTAAACCCTGTCCCAATGTCTATCTTTCTCTATCTCTTTCTTACATACCTAATTATGGCACCGTTCAAGGGGCCATTTCTAGATATTCTACTCCGCGAACGAACCTTCAGTTTTTTTTTTGTTTTTTTTTTTAATTTGTATTTTTGGGTTTTCTTGTTTTGTTCGGTGATGTAGGTGCCTAAGATATAATAAAATATGCAATTTCACCTCGTTACCTCCTGACTCATGCGCTCGCTCGCGTTGGTTCGGACTTATGCCTCTATACTTGGGACTTCAGCACCAGCAAGATCGATCATTCGCAATCCAGTCCACCTTCTCATCCGCTTCGGACCCATACCACATCATGCTCGGAATGCTGCTCATGTCGCGATGTACATAGCTATGCGGGACGCCCGACCCATCAATGAGCTCCTTCGTCTGCGCATCTGGGTTCCAGATGCGCACTGTACCGCAGTGCCATGTGCGCGCCGCGTCCAGCGCAGCCTGCAGGATAGCGTTGAAGCCGAGCTGGAGGGCCTGCCGGTCCGCTGGTGTCTTTTCGATCACGAAACGCATGAAGTAGAGCGTGTTCTTGGCCGCGTCATCGTCAGCGCCGACCATGAGTGGGCGCGTCCAGATCGCCCACATTCGGGTCTTGTCTTTGTCTGGTGCCCCGTTTGTGGAGGCGTGGCTCGGTGCGGCGGGGCCCACGGTGGCTATCATGCCCTTCACATCGCCGGGCTGTCTGTCGGGAAACACGTGCGAGGCGACGAAGTCCTCCCGTGCCCAGTGCCATCGCATGACGTCGGGCGTGGGGGCAAAGGCGAAGGCGGTGCGGTGTGTCTCACGCGCGTGGCGGATGAGTTCCGCGCGAAGATGCTCCTCGTCGTCGCGGCAGAGCTGAGCGACGTTCTGCTCGTTGACGGGCGTAAGCGTCAACGACCTATGCTTCGATCGCTCGAATAGTGAGGAGATACCGGTGGCGGCGTCTGGCGAAGACAAAGGGGGACACGGGAATTCGACGTGATCGCTCTCGTAGGCGGGCCAGCCCTTCGAGGCATAGAACTGCTTCCCGATGTCTGACCACAGGGCGGAGCACACGGCTTCCTTCGCTTCTCCCTTATCCGACTGGGTATGTCCGTTAGGCTGTTTCCCAGATCTGGGTTTCTCATTCGTGCCATTTGCGACATCTGACGCTTTCCCCCAGAGCTGCTGCTCCTCCTTGGGCCATGTCCTCAGCGCCATGCCCAGCTCCTTCAGCATACGCGCGGCGTATTTCCGGCCGCGGAGCTCAGGGTACGTATACACGCTACCAATGCCATAGCCAAGGCCCTCTCTGACCTCGGTCCCATCCGATGGTACGTATAAGACGCGCTTCCGAATGGTTTCGGCGGATGCAAGGATGTTGCGCTTCCCGTCTTCGCCGCTGGGCAAGGGCTGTGTGAGGATCCAGTGCGTCATACCGCCATTGATGGTCAGCGGCGTCGAATTCAACAACAACTCGCGCCCCAGATACGCGTTGAGATCCAGTGCACCTCCCCATTCGACAAAGTTCATACGCCACGTCTGGTCCTTCTCGGCTGCAGTCGGGTGTGTCAGCACGAGTGAGGGGTCCAAGGCGTCCGGGTAGACATACTTGTCTACATTTTTCGCGAGAGATCCCATGATGACGTAGATGGCAGTTGACAGGGGACGTTAGGCAAGCGATGCACGGCCGGTCAGCTTAGATCGGATGGTTGCAGCGATGTAATTGATGCATAGACAATAGGTTTTTTTTTCGGGTTGTATTTCCGGCTCTTCGAGACGGCGTTGTTGTTTTTCGGAAGTTCTCAAAGGATCGGCCCAGATCAGTAACGCCAAATAGAATGCGTACTTTATTTATATGTAAGTATCCGAAGGCAAAGGCGAACAAGGTTGGGATTGCTGCACACCCTCACGCCGGCAAGTTTTCACGCGGTGCAAATGAGACAACAAGGCAACGACGAAAGGAAATCGGCACAGGAAGCAAAGTAAACAAAGCTAAAGGTAATATCATGGGTCAGTCAACAACCAACCTGACAGTACGGAATAGCAAGCTCATCAGTTAGCTGCCTTGGTTGTCCATGTGAGAACAAAACCCAAGAAGCAGCACACAAAAATCAAGAATAAGTTGAGGGGTGGGCAAGACGTAGTGTAGCGGGAGGGAAGCTTGGAATCTAGGAATAGGATCTACCTATATATATTCTAAAATATACCTGTCGATTGGCGTAAACGTACATACCAAGTAACTTCGTAAGTCGACCGCGGAATGAAGAGCCAAGTCAGTACGTAAACGGTTATCGCCCGTCACACCGAAGGATCCGCCCAAGCCCGCCATCATGATAGGCGGCAGCCACCAGTCCGGGGACGCCCTAAAGTGAATATGAATATGAATACGGACGTACATACCTCCTATATTTGGTATCTACTTGTGCTTAGGTAGTAGGTCAGTGTTTACGTATAAAGTAAGTAAGTAAGCAAGTATAAGTATGAGACAACTACTACCTACTATTACCTAGTGTAAAGATCAGGAAGGTGAAATAAGAACAACACAGCAGTAAGCGTCTGAAAATATTCAGCGCCGTCGATCGATCAGTCAATTCCTGCCTGCCTAGGTACGGACTACCTTACCTAACCTACCTCTCAACTTACCTCCTACCTACTACCTCCTACGCATCCTTACCAAGAAAGTTCGACCGCACATTTGAAATGGTAGACACGTCGTCTTATCGACCGCCTACAGCCATCCTTGATTGGACACGGGATGTTGCTGAGACCGGGGGAGTGCCGAGATATTATGTAACGAGATTCCCCTTAGAGGGAGTTGCCTTCGATCTCTGAATTAGGTACTCTTACACGGTACCTATCTCGACTCCGGGACGTGACATTTCTCTCTTCCCCCTTCGATGCCTGTCTCGGGTAGATTAGTACTTATGTATCATATAACCTCTTTTAAGCAACCGAGTTTCTACACCTACCTAATTCTGAGGTTTGGCTTATACTACGTGATGCTGGCCTGATACGTAACAAGTACCTGATTCTGTCTTCGGCTATGCAACCTCCGTCTGCGAGGGTCTCTCCGCCTTCACGGGCCAGCTCAGCGCGATAACTGGGCCCATCGTGATGCCGATGCAAGCCGGCCGGTCACCTTCTAGTGTAGGTAGGTACAAAGCCTTCAGGGATCCATGAACGGCACAGGGATAATCTCACGATCAAGAGGGGTTTAACCAGCGCAGATCAATTCGCAGATCAATTCGTTGCAGACGGCCAATTATCGACTCGGGCGTTTTCCGCCTTCCATCGCGCCTGTATTATCTACGTGATTAGATACCTGTGTCGCATCGCATGGAAACGCCGCATACTTTGTCAGCCGAACTGATCCGTCTTTGGCCTTCCTGGCTATCAGTGTCCGTGCCCGTCATCCGGCTCCCCCCTCTCTTCCGGGTCTAATTTGATCAATGTATCGATTCTCATGATGCTGATGCAAGCCTCGACCGCACTCTTCAGCTGCCGAACCTTGCTTATGCTGGGCTCAAGTACACCCGCCTTGATCTCATCTACCACCTTGCCTTTCGCGAGGTCCAAGCCGTAATTTTTGTAATTCTTCTTGCGTGCTAACGTCTTTTCATCCTCGTTTCCGTCACCTTCCTGTACACGCTGAGACAACGCGTGTCGTGATCGGAGCTGCGCGGTGAGATCACTTGCATCCTTGGCCGCGTTCACCGCCAGTGTCTTGGGAATGACCAAAAGGGACTGAGCGAATTCGCCAATGGCAAGTTGCTCTCTCGACCCAACGGTGCCTGCAAACTCCTCTAGATAGATATGTAGAGCTGTTTCCACGGCTCCGCCACCGGGTACTATGCTGCCGCTTTCTAAGGTTCGCTTCACCGCACAGAGCGAGTCGTGAACGGATCGTTCCATTTCGTCCAGGGTGAAGTCGTTTGGCCCGCGGAGAAGAATAGAGGCTGATGAAAGTGCTTTTGTGCCCTTAATCATTATGCATTCATCATCTGAGATGCGTTCTTGAACCACTTCCTCAGCATGGCCCAGGTAAGAGGGCTCAAACTTTTCGTCACCATTCAGATCCGATAGAGTACTGAGCAGTGTGGCGCCTGTGGCTCTTGCAATTCGTCTCAGATCTTCTTTCTTGCAACGTCGAACGGCCATAGCGCCTCGTTCAATGAAGAGCTTTAGGCACATATCATCGATACCCTTCGTGGTGAGAATGACATTGGCACCCGCCTTGAGAATCATCTCAATGCGCTCGAGAACCATGCCAGATTCCCGCTGCCGGATTTGCTCAAGCTGTTTCGGGTCGTCCACGGTAATCTGCACGCCCAGCTTCATTCGTTCCTTCTGAAAGTTCATGTCGAATACCGCGATCTTTGCATCCTGTATTCTTGTGACCATAGCTTGTGAGGCGACGGTGCAGTTTAGAGCATAACCCTTGACGAGTACCGACTCGAGCACACCCTTGCCGTGGGCTTTCAGTATGTTGACGGCTTTGACAGGATACTTGGCTTCATTGCGGTTGTTGGTGGACTTGACGGCCTGCATGGCATCGACCACCATGTTGGCGAAAAAGTCCGAGTCGGCGCCGATAATCTTACTGGACATGGACGTTTTTGCAATGCTGATGAGCGATTCCCGGCCGAGATTTTCCACTTTTGTGCTAATATTCTCGTTCATGTATTTCACGGCTTCCCTCAGGGCAAGGCGGTATCCGGTTATGATGGTGGTTGGGTGTATCTTGTTTCGCATCAACTCGTTTGCTCGTCGCAGCAATTCGGCTGCTATAAGTACTACGGACGTTGTGCCATCGCCGACCTCCTTGTCCTGTTGGTGTGCGAGGTCGACGAGGATCTTACCGGCCGGGTGTTCGACGTCTAATAAACTTAGAATCGTGGCGCCATCGTTTGTAACTGTGACATCCTAGAAAAAAAAGTCAGGTTGGGCGAAGAATGATAGATGACAGCAGCGACGTCAGTTCTACTGGCGGGGTGCAACCTACACCAATGTCGTCCACCATCATCTTATCGAGACCACTTGGGCCGAATGAAGTCTTCACGACATTTGCGATCGCCTGTGTAGCCAATACTGTGTAAATAGTTAGCTCTAAAATTTCGTGTCATAGAGATCTCAATTTGACTCCTTACCATTCTGATCTCTAATATCAGCACCGGAGATCTTCTGCCCGCCTAGGAACAAGTGGCCATCCCCGCCCTGCTCGAACATGGAGGACATGGCTCAGGTATTATGGGGGGTTGTATATTTCCTTTATAGATGCCACGGACACTTTATGAAAAATGTGCTAGAGAAAAGAGGACTGAAAAGGTGAACGTGATCAGACCGCAGCAACCCCGTTCTCTTGTTGTTGTTGTTGACTAAGGAATAGTGTACAGCTCATGAACTTTTCTCCAGAGGAGTTAACTTGCCGGCAAGGTGATTTTGCACCAGCCACACTGCCCCTCCATTACCTACGTATACCTAAGGCACCAAAGTTCCCTGTGGCGGCAGCTTATATTTAGTGGCAATCTCCACTAAAAGCGACGCTTTAGATACCCCCTATACGGACCTACCTAGTGTACCTAGAAGTGTCCATTACTAGGTACCTACGTCCGTACCTAAAGGTACTAACCTACCTACCTACCTACCTGATCAGGGCCTATTATATGATAATAATAATAATAATAATCATAATAATATCTCTCGACAAACAAAGGTGTAAACAGAAAGCGTCGCACGTTCACATAACATTGAGAATCAGCAATGACAATAGTTAGATTCCGGCCTGTATCCCAACAACCAAACGCCTCTACCCATATCTCTAGTTACCTACCTAGTCAAATGACCAGATCCCAATCCCAAGCGGATAAG
Organism: Xylaria nigripes; assembly: GCA_022984845.1. Classification (NCBI taxonomy): domain Eukaryota; kingdom Fungi; phylum Ascomycota; class Sordariomycetes; order Xylariales; family Xylariaceae; genus Xylaria; species Xylaria nigripes. The sequence goes on along the minus strand of JAJJKC010000011.1, from coordinate 641,843 downwards.
TTCCATAATCCTCACCAGTCCGGCTACCTGCCTACTATCTACATCATTGTGGACTAGATGTCAAGTAGGGTCGGTTGGATTAAGTCTTATTAACCAGGATCGCATTGATTCAAACCAGTCAATCTCAAAAGTCGGTAACAAGTGCGAATGTTAGGTATCCCGTATCGCCATGACTCCAGGTATAGCGCCATCTTTATTAAACATCTCCCGTCCGGGGAAGGGCATCAGCCAAACCGTCGCCATTGCGTACCTCTGACAGATCCGGGCGCCGGCGGTACTGGACCAGGCAGGATCTCGCGCAGCATGTCGTTAATGTCCTTGCCTCCCGTATTCCGCGCGTCCTCCCACTGCTTCGGATATCCCAAGCTACACTCCTCGAAGCGCACGCCGTCTTTCCAGTCGGTGCGGCGCACATGCAGATGGCCCGACACCACGACCTTGGCGCAGAATCTCGTGTGCCAGTCTTCAGTAGCCTTGGTACCGCACCATAGACTGAAGCGCGGGATCCTCGGGATCGTGACGAGATCCTCGCGCAGCGGCCAGTGGTTCGCGATGATGAGCGGCACACCCGGGTTCTGAGCCACGGCCTCCTCGAGCCTTTTCTCCGTCTTGGCCACGAGTTCTCGGCACCAGTCGTCCTTCGACGCATGCGGGTCAGTATGTAGGATGAACTCGTCCGTGGCGATAATGTCCTTCTCCTCGGCCCACTTGAGTGCGTCCTCGCGCGACACGTCCGCGGGACGGAAGCTGTAGTCGTAGAGCGTGAAGATGGGCGCGATGAGCGCCGGCCCTCCGGTGCCCTCCCAGAGGAAGAACTCGTCCTCGGGCGTGTGGACGCCGTGTCTGCGCGCTATCTCAAGGCATTCTTCGTATTTTTTCTGGCCCCGCGGCTCTTTTCGCGGCGGCATTGTGTATAATTCATGGTTCCCCGGGCACCAAAATACCTCGCTGAATCTGTTCTTGGCGACCTGAAAAGCAAGCTCTAAATGCTCTGGTTTCTCGCCTACATCTCCGCATAGTATTAGTCCGTCCTCCGGGTGCGGCTGTAGATTCTGGAGCGCTCGCTTGTTGAAATCGTAGCCGAGATGAATATCTCCAATGGCGTAAAGCTTCATGATGAGATTGAATGATGCCAGTAGTTTTAAATCAATACAATAATATTCGAAGATGCAATGTCGAAGAATGATGAGCTTACTAACAAAGACGAAAGATTCAGGAAGTGCCCAAGTGATGAGATGAGTGGATCCTCCGTAAGTAGATGCGCTGCGCCAAAATCTCCGTCGGCATTCCGTACCTGGACTATGAAATACATGCTTAAGTTGGGTACAATAAAACGTCAGTGGTAAACTTGCCATTGGCTTATCTACGTATGTATACGGACTCTTGTCACCACAATGTCTCACAACAAGTGAGTATGAGCACCGTCACGATTTAGTAATCCTTCATCGGATGTAAGCAGACACACCCACAAATCTAGACACCCCTGGAAATGAACAGAGGCGAGAAAGAAGTCGCAATCTCATGAGGAAGTAATCTATCAATAGGGAAACGTTCATTGACTTATAAAGATGCCAATAATGACTTATTAATCTTCACAAGGTAAAGATGCTGCTTATACGACGTCATGATGCGCCAAACTCGCTGCCTCAGCCAGCAGATTTGTCCTCAGTATATAATATAAATGAGTATTTTGTCAGGACAAACTCCGATGATTCCTTGGTGGTAGATTCACGCTGGTGGTTTAACCTTTTGAATCGCACTCTTCGAGTCTCGGCAAACGCAATCCAAGGGCGATGTGAATATCTGGAATGAGCTGGTGCAATGAACTTTGACATTACTGGTTTTGTACACTTTGGCGGATGCCGAGGAAAGAATCTAGAGTTTGTGTTGCGAATGTCACCATCTTCACTATGTCTATCCCATTCATATTCCGATGACGGTGGGAGGCATAACCTTGCCGGTCTAGTATTCGTACATCACTTTTAACCGATAACCAGCTTGTCCTCTTCGGGGAAGTCGTACGCAGGAATTTCGAGGTTGAGAGGAGCAGGTCCTTTTCTTATACGTCCGGAGATATCGTAGTGAGAGCCGTGGCAAGGGCAAAACCAGCCGCCGAACTCACCGGCCTCGCCAATAGGTACACATCCGAGATGAGTGCAGACACCTGTATGAGGTACAATATGATCAGTAAATGCTTCTTCTAAGTGCTTCAGCGGATCTACGGCCCATCTACGACACAATGTATCGAGCTGCACGGTGTTCGAAATCAGACCAGAAACTAGACATAGCATACCCAACATGACTAGCCATTCGGGCTTCTGAACGCGGTCCTCGTCGGCCTGGGGGTCTCGCAGCGTAGCAATATCTATCTTGTTGGCCTCATCGATCTCTTCGGCTGTTCGGTGTCGGACGAAGACAGGCTTTCCTCTCCACTTGATGATTACATTCTTGCCCTCGGGAATAGCCTTAAGATCAACCTCAACCTTGGCCATGGCCAAGACATCGGCAGAGGCGGACATGTTCTTTAGGAACTCTAGAATGAGAGCGCAATTAGCACATTGCGGAAACTGGAGCAAGGACAATGCGGGACTGATCATAACAAAGTGTTCTGTGGCCGGCGGTGATAGAGTGTATCTGTATGCATGGGTGGATGTGTGTAATTGTGTGGCTAAAACATAGGCACACACCTTGGACAGTCGACTTGGCACCAGCAGCAGAGATGGCGCCCATAGTTCCGACCATGAAATATGAGAAAAGAAGGTTCGTGTTCGAGGCGCCCTTGTTGACATAGTGACCGAAATCCGGGATCTTGGTGGACTTGGACCCTCCCTTGAAGGGGCTTGAGTAGGAGCCGGCATCGCGGAGCTGTGCAGAAGTGGAAAGGGTGCGGGCCGCATTGAGGGAGGCGGCGGACCTCGAAACTCCGCGCGCTATAGCACGGGAGGCGGCGACGGTGAGAGGAGCCATTGCGGTAGTGAGGTTCAATGGGTCGGGATCGGAGGTCGAAGGATAGGCGACGTGAGCTTGAGGTCTTTTTTCCGGTACCAGCAAAATAGGTAGGTAGCGCTATAGCCTCAGGCACCTGGGCGGTACAAAGTACATCCTGCTCGCTCGATGCTGACATTACCTGATGCTGATTGGGCCACCGACGCATTGGCCACTTAATGCTGTATATAATGAAGTTACCGGCTATTTGCATATGTACTTATACGTACGGATTCATCGTGAACCGCTTGCGGAAAACGACATTGGGACCTTCAGCATGCGCTTGCAGTACTACATAGAAGTACTGTATGTGATTCTGACATTGACTCCTATCTAAAGGAATCCTATAAGTCAGCGAGATAACTTTACTAATCTTTCATGAAGAGCCTTGGTAAGGTTGCCATCAGTGTACGTCTTTCAACTCTTCTATATGAGTTCCCATCGTTTCCGCGTTACGCCGACTATCCCATTCTACCTAGATACCCGGAACATGCTGCCATGTCAATGCATGCGTTTCAGCTCTTCTACGAGAGTTCTCATCGCCTCCGCGTTTGGCCCTAATCCTTCGCATATTTCTTCCTGTTGCTTTTCGTCACAATCCAAGAACCGCTCAAGCAACTCCCCGTCGACAAAACGGAACGGCCCATCCGACTCTCTTTCCTGGTTCCGGAAAGATCGATACCGGGAGAAGTCTATATTTCCCGTGGTTTCTACTACATCGCCGAGCTTGTTCTGAAATCGCATCAGGAGATCCTGGTACTTGGGCGAGATCATTCCAAAGAGATAAACACCTCCCTCGACCTTTCGTTGAAATGCCGTTAGCAAAAGGGGACCAGTCATACTTCCTGCTGCGTTGATCGAGACTTACCGTGCCAATAAGCGCCTTCGGTACAACAATGCTATTTTCGCTCGCGTCTACGGTGATCTTGCGTATTTTATTCACCATCTCTCCGATATTAATCTCGCTAGTGACTTCCATCCTACGTTTATCTTCCTGTGTTACGCCCGCTTCATTCTTCCGCAGTACTATAAGATTGCTCAGTGCATCGGACAAAAGCCATGCATCTCCATCGATATGAGAAAGCGCTGTCGACCACAATGCCTGATAGTGCCTCGCTACCTCTGTAAGCTTTGGTGGTTGGTCATCAGTTGCGGGCGTGAATTCAACTAGGACCATCGATTTCATTAGATCGGCAACCGCTATGATGTTCCCCGTGACTACAACGTCAATCGGGTATGTTGCCGGTCTATACGAAGCAACTTTCTTGAATTCGCCAGAGGTGCTAGATGTCTCCGAATATGAATAGACAATGACGGTCTTGGCCAATGCGGCGACTATCATGTCACCCATAACTGCGAGAGCCCTACAGGCGCCCCTGAGTTGCAGGCTGGTGATCAAGTATGGCTCTCTTTCGTTGTCGATTCCAAGTACCAAGATTCGGCCTCTTTTGTCGCTATCTGCTGCAGCACTTTGTCCGTCATCAAGATAGCTGGTTCCCACGAGGAACCTCTCTGCTCGACCACCATAGGAGTCTGGTAGTTCTGCACGAATCACAGCCTCCACCATTTCGAATCGAGGAGAACTGTCTAGTATAAAGGATTTTCCGAGCTGCTTGAACATTACTTCGTCCACCAACTTAAAAGAACTGTTGATGATCTCTTCGTTATCTGTCACTTCCCTTTCGAAACAGCCTAAGCCGAACGCCCGCTCGGACCTCGAATAGGCAATTCGTCGAACTGTTTCTCCCATGGGGAGCGAATTGACATGGGTACGACGTTCAGCTTCTATAATCGAAATCTTGATTTCTTGCTCAGTTGCCACTGCAATTGAATTTGGGAAGGCCGCGGAATCAAAGGGGCAAACGCAAATCGCATCATCGGCTGTCACGGCTGAGTAGACGATTCTACCTTCTGAGCCATATATAAGGCTTGGTATTTCGCTTGTTGAAAAGATATTATACATGTCGTTAGGTCGAGGAAGAAGGTGGAGTCTGGAGTGACGTACGCCTAAGACGACCATCTTTCGGCCAGAGAGAGAAAAGTCTTCTCTCGACACGTTGAATGTGACGACAAACCCGTCGTCCATAGAAACGAACAAGGTAGGCCCGGCTATTTCTTTCGGGAGTACTTGTGCTAACGCTATGTCGCGTGGGACTGAGGTTTTGTCGTCTTTTCGTCTCAGATTCGCACCATGCAAAGACTGCAAGGTCTTGACATCGACAATGGAAATGGTACCAGATTTCCAGAATCCAACGACACCTATGTTGGTGTATTGTGGTGGTAGGTGAACGCAGGCAACTTGATCAGAATCGCCAAGGTCATTTTGTTCGATCTTTATGAGATCTTGGCCAATCTGAAGCGAAAGAAGTACTCTGCCATCAACAGAAAGCAGAACCCACTGATCATTTGCCGATACATTAGTAATCTCTCCTCTCACTGGTCGCCAGGTCGAAATGGCTACGCCACTCTCTAGATCAATCAGTAATACACAGCTCGGAGTCACTTGGAGGACCCGGTCGCTCGATAAATTTTTGGCCAAAAGAGTTGGCTCGGCAACTATCATTCCCTTGTAGTCATCCACCTCCTCGATATCGCCAGAAGGACTGAATAGGAATATTCTTGTCTCCGTCAATAGCGAGGCCATTAAAATATCCGCCTTCACCGAACCTGAAGACATTAAGGAGAATAATGAACGAACATTCTGCATGGAATCCAATATTCCTATGTCGTCTAGGCCAACACCACTCCGTACAACCCGAAGGCTGCCGTCCTTGTGCACACCACTGCCAGTGACAATTCTCGCTTGTCCTGACGAGAATTCGTTAGACGTCTGGCTCTCACCTTCTCGATTGCCCATATCCATGATAGTGAAATCAAGGACTGGCGCAATATGATGCATAGTCTGAAGCAATCTGAATCTGCCTTGGCTGACGTCGACGTGGAACACTTGGGAATCGCCGTAATGAGATCCGACAAACAGGGTAGATTTCCCCAGAAATACGAGACAATTTGGCCGCGAAATTATCCCAATTTTTTTCATATCCATTCCGGTCACAACAACACCATCGAGAATAATTGATAGCATCCATAGGTTCCCGTAGTCATCACCAACGAAATAATGTGAAGCGTCATACTCGGCCCAGGCGACGAAAACCGACGCCTCTTGAAGAGCAGTCTCAACCTTCTTCTTAGCGGCATCATCGTAGTATAGAAGCCTCGTTTCGCCGACAACGATCAGGCCACCTAGTCGAGCGCGCGCCGAGGTCGCATTTCGACTGAGATATCGCTTCTGATCTGCCTCGCCCTTTGAAACTGGAATCAACAGAGCAGAACCTGGGTCCTCAATCTCCATGCGGTCAATCTGATCTCGTTGTTCAAACCTTGATACCTCCGTGTTCTTATCGTCGGCGGTTAGACGGTAAGAAACGAGATGGCAGTCGGGATTTTCGGTTCGGGTCTGGTAGAGAAAAGCGATCTTGGGTTGGTCGTTTTCGACGTGAAGAAAACTAGCACACTTGATAAATAGCTCAGATATGCGAATCTGGTCCATCCAGGTCAAATTTTGTCTCTTGGCCTTGACCGAATGCATGCGCAGTATATTAATGATGCCTTCCCAAAGGAGGACGACCATGAAGCGGCCTGATGGGTCAACGATGCACTTGTCTTGGCTTTGCGAATCCCGCATATGCTTCTCGTTCATGTCGTAAAACATCTCGATGGTGTTGAACCTCTTCTTCGCAGAGTCCCAACCCACAGTGAAGTACTGAAACCTATCAGTTCCAACAAAAAGTAGGTCTGTGTCAGTATCACGGGGCCGCAACCGCTGCAGCATGCAAATCGTGCCGTTGACATATTGGGTACTCGTTTGGACTAGAGCGCCGGTATCTTGAAGCTTCCATACCTCGAGACGGTTTGCCTTGCTACAAATGCTTAGTACAGCAGAAGAGGTGAAACTTCAAAGCGGACACGGGCGAACTGGAAGGGCTAACCTACGCTACAACCAGGCACTCGGGCTCCTTGGGGAACAAATTGAGACGTATGGCATGGTGAACGCTGTTTGGCCTATGGATTGGCGCTATATATGCCATTCTGGCGAGTTTCGCATGGCTCGTAGGCCAATTGTACTTATATGAGGTTATCGAAGTTGTGAGGGGCGACCATTAGTTGTGATGGTTGGAACCGGAGTTCTCGATGATGGTAGTATTATGGATAGGTAGGTATTATAGGTAGGTATAAGTAGGTATGTAGGTAGGTAGTAGGTAGATAGGTAGGGTAGGTACGGATCCGTGGGTAACGGGCAGACGATAAGGCGATAAGCAAGCCGCGACGTAATTTACGTAAGTACGGACGTACACCTCTTTCAGATTGTTAGTACGATACGGATCCGTACAAGAAGCAGGGGTTCAGACCACAGGTGAACTGAGCCCTACTACCTATATAAATGAAGGTACTTATACCTTGGTAGGTAGTCCATATTCCGTACGTCCGTACTGTATCGAAGAGGGGGGCACGTACCTACCTATACGTAGCTACGAAGCACTTCGCACTTATCGGAACAAGCAGCCCCGCCCTAAATTCCAGTATTCCGGTACGGATCCGTAACCTATCTCCTATAGTTAGTGTACCGACTTATAGGCGGTGCTCATACTAAAACACAGCAGCCATTGAGTTCCTTAGGTACTTCATAGGTCCCTAAGGTGGCTACATACCACTGGTACCTGCATGTATCTACTGTGTACCTAAGTAGGCACGTACGTATACATACGGGACTAGCGTGGGGTAAGTACCCCTGACACATAAACTGTACCTAAGTATTCCGTAAGGTACTTAATCACCTTAGCATGGACCGCATCTACCTAGGTACCTTTATGTACGGACTGTATTCCGTACACTACTTAAGTACTTAAGTAAAGTGCCTATACGTACGGATCCGTACCTGGTAGGTATCTAAAGAATTAGGTACGTAATCCGTACGGACGTACAGTGAGTGGCATCTGAGGGGATCTAAAAATCTCCCCACGATTTTACTGTCTATTCAGACGTGCCTGGATAGTATCTACTTATACGTGTAGGTACCATATTACATTGAAATTTCCTCGTCTCCTTATTAGTAGACGCGGACATCGAGATGCAAACGCCCCAGTAAAAAATTTTTGTAAAAAAAAGGCCCTGTCTCGGAAATCAAAAGTAACCCAGGCTATCCAGTCAGCCGAGAAGACATACCTATACCTATAACAAGAACCAAATCAGTAAACAAGCAACAGTCACGACCACCTATTCCATAAGCCTTGCCTTCTCTGTACATTCGTGCCACGGTCATGGTCAACCAAGGCGACTTCAGAAGCACATGATTCTCTTCTTTTTTTAAGCTCGTCTCATCGGTGGCCTTGTAATATCTTTCAACATGACTTCATCCTTGTTAACCTATAGACCCGACTTAGCTGCCCGAGATGTAGTTCGGCAAACCGTGATAGGCCCCGAAGATGAGGATGATGAGGAGGAAGAGAGCTGGACAGGCCTCCAGGTAGCAGCGAAAGAGGGTGACCTACTACGCGTCGAAACTCTTCTCGCGCAAGGCGCAGATGTGAATGCTCTGCCACGGGGCTACTATGGTAACACGGCACTTCAGGCCGCTTGTCTCTTCGGCCACGCGGACGTAGCTCGCAGGCTCGTCTCAGCCGGCGCAAACGTGAATGCCCCAGGCGGGAACAACGGCGAGCGGAAGGCTCTTCAACAGGCTTGCGCCATCGGTCACGCGTCGCTCGTCGAGTTCCTGCTCAAGTCCGGCGCGGATGTCAACTCCCCGCCTGGTCGCCATCATGGACGCACGGCACTTCAAGCAGCCGCCGAGGCCGGCCACTTACCTGTTGTCCAGTCCCTGCTCGACGCAGGTGCTAATGTCAACGCACCTCCCGGAGCCACCGCTGGTGTTACGGCCCTGACTGCTGCCGCCTCAGTCGCAAATCAAGATATTGTGAAATTGCTACTGGAAAAGGGGGCGCATGTAAACGCAAAGCCATCCAGACATAAAGGGCTCACGCCTCTGCAAGCTGCATCACTGAGTGGCGATCTTGAGATTGTGAATACCCTGATCGAAGCAGGGGCCGACGTCAACTTGGGCGGAAGCTCCTTTAAAGGCGGGACCGCCCTGCACGCCGCAGCGGAGAAGGGACATGTCGATGTGGTTGAACGACTTCTCGAGTCAGGCGCCGACATCGAGGCACAATCGGGCTGGAATAAGCAGACTCCTTTGCAAAGTGCTGCCGTCTGTGGACAGGATGCAATCGTGGACCTATTGATCCGGTGTGGCGCCTCTCCGATTACCAGGGGAGGCTCGATATTGTTCTGAAGTGACACATTCTGTGTTCCACTGCATGTCGAGCTCAACCCCCCAAGGCGCAAAAGTCGAGCTCGGAAATAGAGCGTAACACTTGCTCACGCCGCTCTTATCACATGCAATACCGGAGCCGATTGGGTGTGAGAAGAAGATTCTACATGATGCGACACTCATAGCATGCCATACAAATGGAAGATAAATAGAAGAGAAAGAAAGAAAAAGACTTGAAAAAAAAAAACTCATAACATGCTTAATTGTCCAAAAAAAAATTGTTTGCGAATGACTCGAGGCGCATGTGAAAGAGCGAGGAGTAATCCAAGTTGATTCTTGATTCATAAGACTATTACTATGAACCTGAGGCTCCACACGAATAATACCCGTTATACACAACTCTCGTATAGCGGACACTCGGTAACCAGTCAATGCGGGCAGCGTTCATCCTCTCTACCAGTATAGGGCCAGGGTTATTATTCCAAGAGGAGTCGTGCCTCGACGTATAGCTTATCGTCTCGTCAATGAAATGCTCTGAGGATTCGTTCGCAATCAAGAGAGTCGTAAAGGCAATTTGATACATGGAGGATCTGATCAATTGGATCAAAGCCATGACAATAGAAGCCCGGTACCGAGTTACATATGCGAGCAGAAGTTGGTAGCTGATAAGGGGGAGGCCTCAGTGTTTGTCCAAGCAGTTATCTCGACCAAGACCCGTTTGACTCACGTGATTCGTTCCGTTCGAATTTCACCCACCACACGGTATGTCCGTTGCAGATAAAAAGTTCTTGGTCGCGTCCAAAGCAGAAGCTACAACAACCACCTGTTACATCATTTTGGGTCAGCGAGGCAGAATGGCAAAATCCTGGGTTCGAAAACGCTACATACCCTGTATCTGGATTACGCCGAGAGGCGTACCCCCCGAATTCCACATCTTGATGCCGTCCGCAAATGCAGCGAAGACATTTCCGTAAGCATCGCACTTAATATCCGTTGGAACGCCACAGATGGCAAAGGTGAATACACGTTTGTTCGCCAATAAAGGCGGGTGGGTCCGTCGTCGAAAGACATCGTATGCGTAGATCGTTGCAGAACTAAGGTGTGCAAATTGTCAACACGCCGCGGCGCTTACCTGGAAGATACCTAGAATGTTCACGCGTACCTTCTGGACTCCGTTGCATTGTCTCGCCAAGAGGCGTCCGTATCGATGATATAAATTGTGTCTCCTTTTGGGCTCACATTGATGCCAGTTGGACTCTTGAGGTCATCCGCAACCACCCGCAACTCGCCAGTTCTTGGATGAAACCAATACACCTTGTTCAGCAGCTGTGGTTTTGGGCGAATGCCTGCTTCATACCCGGCACACGAGTCGGTGAACCAGATCGTCCTGTACACGTCCATAGCAACATCTTGAATGGAGTTGAAAGGCTTTCCGAAGTAGTTTGTAACAAGTGGGATGGGGTTTCCATCTAGAGGTTGGTAGAACAGCCCACCGCTGTCAGGCTTTTTGGTACCTTGCGAACAGTGTAGGACGCCTTCTTCATATGGAATAGCCCCAGAAGGCACGCGAATATCAGCATTCGGCAAGCAACGATCCCATCTAACAGTCGTAAGGGACTCCGGTGGCACCGTCAAGTCTGGACTCGAAGCGCGTTCAAATGAAAGCTTTGAAGTTATGGTTAAGGGCAGCCTATAGCTAGAGCTGTACAACAAACCCGAATTGACATAAAGCCGATCTGCTTTTTCGATATACGCCGGACCCTTGTAGAAGACTACATCACCGCCTTCTTTGAACTTGGTGGATTTGACGACTGAATATTTGCATTTTTGGGATGAAAAGCTGGGATCGAATGCTCTGATGATGATCGGATTATCATCATCATCGGATGAGGGAAGATTCCCGCTGCTATCGGCTCAGTGATCTTAAACCATGCCGACGCTATTACGAGACCAACCTTTGACCTATCGTTTGAGCTTGATGCGAAAGGCTCACGGCCTGTGTCTCAGTTCAGTGGCGACCACCTCCCAGTGTAAATTGTTGATCTCACCTCAACCGGAGCTTCATGGACCGTGACCTGTCTCGGAATACCCATGTCTATTTAAGTATTGTTACGAGCGATAACTATGGATGATATAGTGTTAAGCAGGCAGCTTGAGAAGCAGTAGTATCGAGATGAAACCGAGCATTCCAATGGATTCGCTCTCATCAGCATAGATGGTAGGCATATCCTTAATGTGGTGAAAATGCAGTACATATCACTTTCCGTTAAGTGAGATCATTTCAAGAGATGGAAAGGACTCAATAGACTTCATCATAGCCGATGATACCAGCACGAGTCGGAAGCCAGATGTGGAATTTCCGAGAAGTCACGAGTGACGGAGAAACGGATTGGCCGTGATGTCATGTTATAAATCTAGATGCCATCACGATTCTGTCTCCCTGCAATCTGTGTCGCTGTTACTTTAAGAAAAATCATTCCCATCACTGGTCCGAAGGTGGGAGGGAAGAATCGTCGTCAAGGTTGGGAGTCTTCGAAATACCAATGCCTTAAGCCAACAACACAATTAGACAAGCAGCACTTACTCATAACACACAGCTGCAGCCTTCACGTCACTTGTGTTGTAAGGTAGTTTATTTGAGGTAGAGATCGAAGCGACCATTGCCGACAATTTTGCCGTAACTTGCATCACATTGCCTATATTTTAGACTGTTAGGTCGAGATCTTTCAGCCGTTCCGAAAAGATTCGCCTGAGTGAGTTTGGCCATGAACGATATTATTCGAGTCGCAACGGCGCGAGTAAGGAAAGATGTTCTGGGAAATTACGACGACGTCCGGCAAAGAAGAAACAGCTGTCGTCAAAACGATGCTTGATTGTGACCTCTATTTGTACAATTGACCCGACGCTGATCAATCTTAAGCCCCATATTTTAGAATCGTATCTAATGTTTGTTTTTCTTCTGCTCTTCGTCGGCTTGCTTCAAGAAGTTCCTGTTCGAAAATTAGTATTGGTTTCTTGCTGGGCTCCTGGTCGCATACTGAATGAAGTCAGACTCGTCGGGTGTGGACGCATTGATCGGCGGGGACTGGACAGTCTTCTTGCTGCTGCCGCCGCTGAAACCGTAGTAGGTTCCACCAAGGAGGGCACCAAGAACACCCATGGCGAGCTGTGGAGGAAGAAGGCATCAGTATGGGCATGACACCACCACCCAGCATAGGATGGTCTGGAAGAACAAGCAAGCGACTTACGTAGTGTGAACCGACCTGACGGCCGAAGATCTGGTACATAGCAACCATTTTGGCGGTAGTGAGTGACTGGACTTAAATTGGGTTGCCCGATGGAGTCGACGGCGTGTGATAGCGACTTGTCGTGAGGTTGAGGATGCTGTCGGAATACCAAGAATAGTGCTCATAGCTTAGCTCCCATTGGAAATTCCCAGACTCGCATCGGCGGGTCTCGCTTCAACATTGGCATATACCCCTTAGTCAGATATGTATACAGATAGATGCATTCATTGGGCCCCGATAGAGTAATTCCATGACGGTAAATCTGCGGAATACCTGCGGTTCGGACACCCGAATCTCGCCGAGTCTCCACTAACCAAGAACTCGGGCTTGGGATTCTAGGAACGACGTCACCAGCAAAAGCACAAGGAACCTTTGGTTGTACACCGAGGTTGCCTTCTTTCGAGTTCGGTATAATCTCATACAATTGATTCTTGTAACTCAACTCGCCAAAATGTTCTGGAGCAAGGGTCCGGACAAGAAGAAACCCGAAGAAGCTCCCCAGACTCAACCACCAACTAACTCTGAACCACGCAAAGATGCGGCAGAATTCGACCCGGATAAGCTGCCCCCACGGCGCCAGCTTCCGAAGAACCTGCAGACGATCGTCGAAAAATCAGATAAGGACGAGAGATTTTTCGACGGCTTCGTAGGAGGATAGTTCGTTTGCGCCCTCCCCAAGGCGGAAAATGCCGACTGTGGTTACTAATTGGTTGGCTTGTTGGTTGTCAGTGCCCCCGATTCGACCGGGTCTAACGTACGATATGCTGCTTACGCTAATCGGCTGCGGACCATAATGCTCTCTGCCCATCGCTACGTAGCTTATACTTCCGATATAGGCGAGTCATTTCGACCCGTGGCTCATCCGTGGTTGGTTCGAGGCGCATACGGCATTTCGTGGGCGTATGTCCTCGGAGATGTGTCATATGAGGGCTACAAGGCCTACTGGCAGAATCAGCGAGTCTTGAATCCTCAGATTCAGCTATCAGAGAGACAGCAGCATATCACGGGATTGACCTCGCCAGTATCAGCCGATGTCAAGCCCGGAGTTGTCTCGCCCCTTGAAGACTACCGCACCGTTATGGTGCAGCGAGGCATATTTCAGAGCATTGCAAGTATGGGCCTGCCAGCCTTCACCATACATAGCGTAGTCCGATATTCCGGACGGGCTATGAAAGATGTGAAGAATAAGACCTTGAGAGTATGGGGGCCGATAGGTCTTGGTCTGGCTGTAGTGCCATTTTTGCCGACGCTCTTTGATCAACCCGTTGAAAGCGCAGTTGAATGGATTTTCCACAAGGGCTTTGCCTCGTATGGTGGACATGAGTACGTGGGCAACTCTCCTACCACAGGACGCGAGGCAACCTTACATCAGCGACCCAGAAAAGATCCCAAAGAGAAAGAATTGTGAGTGCGATAAGATACACGGGCGGCGTGGCGTTAATGGAGTAGACTTTGAGGGGAAAGGAGGCTATGGATTTCAATATCACATTTCTATTCAGTGCAATTCTTAGCAGCAGGCCAACTGGTCTTGGGTATAAGGGATGCAATAAATCCTAAATGTATTACATATCCTCGCCTCATGGTTGCCCTGATTCAAATCGAATTTGGATATCCGCTTTCTCAAATGCTCGCAAAAATCAGTAACTCCGAACCCAATGCTGTTTAATCCGCTCAATATCACCCCCCCAATCTTAGACTGTTTACATCTCAATCAGGTCTGGCGGCGGTCCAATACCTCGCAACAAGACGATCGTATTTCCGCTAGCCAACACCGAACCGGTCTTCTCGTTGAATTCTAGAACTCTTCCGCCTTCTACATGAAACACTCGTAATTTATCCCTCTCGTCCGAGGACTGATTATTGACGTTCTCGACCTGTAGACTCTTGGCCGCGGCGTCAAGTACCCTCCCTATTGCCCAATCCTTCGAGTAGAAGAATTCGCCCTTGTAATTCTTGGCCGTTGTCGTCTCTGCTTCAGCCTCCACATATAGATATACCCGTTTCTCAGGCGGAAGCTTTGCATCCCCCTTGGCGGTCTTCTTTAAGTTATTGACAGCGATCAGCCGGGTAGCCGTCGACGACGGCTTGGCTTTTGGAAGCACGCGGCTCGCCTGCTCCCTCTTGGCGTTTCCCCAGGCGCGCAACTTCGCTAGCGCGGACTTCGTCTGTTCGGCGACCTCCCGAGGGCGAGCGCCGACGGGGACTTTATTGTTGCAGTCGTGCTCCTCGCGCAGCCGGTGTTTGAGGCAGTAGTCGTAGTTACAGCTCGAGCAATGAATGCCGGGGACTAAAGAGGTACCGATCGTGGCCTTGCAGTTGGCCGCAGCACAGGGCTTCTCGGTGACGTAGTCGCGCATCCGCTTGCCCTCGCCGGCGGCTGGGCGTGCTTGTTGTGCCAGGCGTCGTCGCTCGGCCCAAGCACCCTTATTTTCACACTTGTGCGCATCTTCGGTTCGGTGGTCTAGGCAGAAGGTCTTCTTGCAGCTTTGGCAGAAAAATGGGAGGAAGTCAAGCTGGTTACAGTACGCGAGTTGGCAATGCTTGCCGATATGCGTAGCATCTGTGTCCTTGTCCATCTTAACGTAGCTCGTGTCAAGAACGTCAGGGGAGAGTGAAGAGGCCATCTTGCGAATGTGTGGGCATACGGATGCGACTTATATATATAAAAATGTATCTATATGTTCGCTAGATGAGTAAGAATAGGCAGTGGCTCAAGTCGTAAGCCTCGGCAGTGCCTTGCTGTCGCGAGATGACCAATATGAATGATTAGGTAAGTCCTTCGCAGGTTAACTTGTCATAGGTAGGTTACCTATCGAGGAACAGTCTAGAAGCAGCTGTTGAGGGACAGGGCGAGCATTCAGCAGCTGGCAGCTGCGCAACTCCTGAGCCTCGCTACCCATGTCCTACTTAGCGGGTTTATACCTAGCAGCAGTAGGTACCTAGCAGGCCGCCTTACCTACCGAGGTACTAAGAACTACCTACACTAGGTACCTACTAGGTACCTAAGGTACCTAGGAACAATCGGATGTCACGGTCAGGCACGTTTTTATAGTGAATGATGACGCCTTCGCCCGCTAAAATTAATCAACTAACCGTATTGGACTAGTCTAAATAGGTACTTTCGTACCGTTTTGGAACAATTAAGATGAGCTCAGGGATCTCAAAAGTCACGAGCTTTCACATTTCGATGACGCATCTTAATCCATTACACTGCTTTGGTTTTATAGAACGCTGGAACTAATAAAAGAGATGATATCGCTCGGCTTGTTCACTATGTAATCAGTACCGACTTTGGTATTGAACTCGCCCGAAAATGCCCCCTTACGTACCGCGCAAGCGGTCAATGCCATCAAAAGGCGATGAACAAACTGCGAGAAAGCCTGAGCCGCAAGTCCTTGCCAGGAAATCCACTCTATGGGACGATTTAGACTCGGCGTCAAAGCCGGGATCGGCTGAGAAGACTAGGGCGGCTATGCGAAAAATGCAAGAGGATAAGGATGAGAGCACCTCACTCAGCTCACTATCGGATGCTCAATTTGAGGACGTTCCTACAGCCAAACGTCAGAAAACCAGTCACGATGTCACTGAATCTGATGGTGATGACGGCGAGGACGAGGATATAGAGTTTGAAGACGTTCCCTCTCATCATGAGCAGCAAGATCAGCCTGAGCCACAGCTGGAGCTGGGCGATATAGAGTTCACGTTGCATCAAGATAATAGGGTTGTACCCCTGACGAGTGAGCTTGGAAAGAAAGGTCCTTCGAAGAAAGCCAGAGCAATCCGTATAGCAACCCATTGCATTCATGTTCAGCTTCTTCTATGGCATAATGCTATTCGAAATTCGTGGCTATGTGATGAGGAGGTTCAAGCTATAATGTTGTCTCATTTATCTCCACGGTTGTGGGGTGAAATTGATCGCTGGAAACGCAACAGTGGGCTAGACCCTCAAGAACAGGTTTCGGAGACTGAGAGAAAAGCCAGGACGACTGCAAAGGGAAAAGGAAAGGGGAAACAGAAGTCTTCGCGGTCAACAAAAGATTGGAGCGAAGCGGCCAATCGACTGGAAAAGGGAGTCCCGGATATGAGTCATGGAGATCCCCTTTTCAGGCTGGTAAAATGTTTGATGGCATGGTGGAAGCAGAGATTTCGTGTAACGGCCCCCGGGCTCCGAAAATGGGGATATATGGATGTCAGGAGACTGGCCACTTTGAGGACCAAATTCGAAAAGGAAGATCATGATCCAGAGAGGTTTGGCGAGCGAGTTGCTAACATTGATCAATTCCGTCAACTAGCTCAAGGCTGCGTCGGCAGTCGAGATGTGGGAGCACAGCTTTTTACCGCACTTCTGCGGGGCCTGGGACTTGAAGCGCGCAGTGAGTACTAAAAACCTGAAGCCTGATCCTTTTATATTTGGATATATTGTGTCCTGTCTAGAAAGCTGACTCATGATATGGAAGTGGTTGCGAATATCCAACCCCTCGGGTTCGGTTGGAGTAAAGCGGAAGAAGCGGACGAGGAGAAGGAGCAGCAGGCAAAGGGCAACGAAGTGAACGAATCCGCGACGAAATCAAAAGTGACCAAGAAGAAAGGATCAGCAATTAGACCGGCCAGGCGTCAAACGAGAAAGTCCGATAGAGAAGCTCTCAAAATAGACCTAGACGATTCTGACGAATATGCCGAACCGCTCAGTGAAAGCGAAAATGATTCATCTATACTGGACGTAACAGAGTATGCTGATTCGAAACAACACAAGTCGAATGCCTATGACAAGGACCTAGACTTTCCTCACTACTGGACGGAAATCTTGTCACCCGTAACGAATAAGTATGTCGCTGTTGAGTCCATCGTCAAATCCATTGTTGGCACGAATCGGGAATTGATTGAATCACTGGAACCACGAGGCTCCAGGGCAGACAAAGCTAAGCAAGTAATGGCTTACTGCATCGGGTTCTCACAAGATGGTACTGCGAAGGATGTGACCGTTCGCTACCTTAGAAAGCAGATATTTCCAGGCAAGACAAAAGGAGTTCGGATACCAGAAGAGAAGGTCCCAATATACAACAAGCAAGGAAAAGTTCGACGATACGACCAATTCGATTGGTTTAAGTTAGTCATCCGAGGATACACTAGAGGCGACAAGAAGCATCCCATTACCGAGATAGATGAGATGGAGCAATCAACCGATCTGAAACCCGTTCAGCCGGAGAAGAAAGAAGTCAAAGAAGGAGAAGAGACTTTACAATACTACAAGACATCGAATGAGTATGTTCTACGACGGCATTTGAAAAGGGAGGAAGCACTGCCCCCGAATGCCGTCCCGGTAAAGGTGTTCCGTAATAAGGGCAAAGGAGGTAAAGTCGAAGAGGAAGACGTCTATCTCAGGAAAGATATTGCGTTGGTGAAGAGTGCCGAAACTTGGCACAAGCAAGGCCGTGCTCCCATTGACGGCGTTGAGCCGTTGAAATATGCACCATACCGAGCAGCTACCACCAATCGACGCAGAGAGATTGCTGAAGCTGAGGCGGCAACTGGTCAAAAAGTATTACAGCCACTTTATAGTTTTGAGCAGACTGACTGGATTATTCCTGATCCCATCAAAGATGGTGTCATCCCAAAGAATGACTATGGGTACGTGCGATTGGTCATATGTATTGATGAAGCTCTGCTAACGGGATATAGAAATATCGATATGTTTGCGGAGCATATGTGCCCAGAAGGTAAGTTGTCTAGTCACCACGACAATTTACTGTAACTAAGCGGAGTAGGTGCTATTCACGTCCCGTATCGCGGGACTGTACGCGTATGCAAGCGACTCGAGATAGATTTTGCCGAAGCTGTTGTCGGATTCGAATTCGGTCATCGCATGGCTGTACCGGTCATTCAAGGGGTCGTGATCGCTCAAGAACATTATGAGCGTCTTATAGAGGAGCTCGAGAAAGATGAAGCCGAGAGAGCAAGAAAGGAAGATGAGAAACGTAGAAAAGCTGCACTGAGTACCTGGCGGAAGTTCCTTGTTGGGCTACGAGTTGCGATTCGCATACACCAAGACTATAGCCACCTAGACGGTCCTGTAAACCCTTCTGGTCACACCCGAGACAACCAGAAAGATACAAACATCGATCCGCATGATGAAGAGATGGGTGGCGGCTTCTTGCCCGAGGGATATGAAGAGGAAGACGGCGAGGGCGAAGAGCCACGCCAAACCTCAGGCTTCTTTGCGGCACCCAAGGCTTATGAAGAGGAGGGTGAGGGTGAGGACCCTTTCCAGGTGGAATACCAAGATCATGTCATAGATGGTGAGTCAGGACAGAAACAGATTCTCAAATCTCAAAACGAGTCACACTCGGAACCCGAACCCGAAGTTGAGCCGGAAGCAGTCCCGGCCAAAAAGGGACTAAAAAAAGCAGTCCCGAAAGCCAGACCAAAGCCAAGACGGTCGACTCGGCGGCGAACGAGGAAAAAACTAGTTGATTCTTCCGAAGAAGATGGGGACGATGATTTAATGGTACTTGACGATGATGATTAATCCAGCAACAAATACATCACGTCTCTCGTCACACTTCATAGTAATAGAGGTTTAGCCTGGCAATCATAGCAACGAGCAACATATATACCTAACCACACCGTCCGTAGACTGTCTAGTTGTTATTTATGTATTCAATTTCGTATGTTTGATCAGCAAGGTGTTAGACGAATCCTCGAGACCTTGCCCAACCTCCAACTCTCCAGACGGCATTTTTGCATTTGCTACTCACTCTTGACATTAACAGGGGTCGCCGTAACCTTCAACATTCCTCGTGACTACAGTGCAATAGCGTTCTTACCTGAGGCGACTAAGAAAGCCGCGATAGACCTGGACATTTCTGGAGACCCTGAGACAAGGAAAAAAAGCAATATTCGACTGGTTTAACGTAAGTCTTTAATCTCGTACAAGGGCGGCAACCGAGATTGTACATCGTCAGGGTATATTTCGAACTGCGTAGCGTGATCACTCACGCGCCGTATTTCAGTGTACGAACAATTTGCGTTGCCTAACAGTCAATCATTTTGTTGTTCTGCTTGTTATACAATATCAACAGACTGGTCACCGCACGGGAGCAGGCCTGCCAATATACAACACAGGCAAACTGTACGAGTTTCTCAACGTATGTGGATTTTGGATGAGCCTACTCCTGGCAGTATTGTCTTGCAGTATAAATACTTCTACGCATTTCCATCCTACTTGGTCTGGTCACGCTCCATATATCTCCATGCACCGCGAGACAACTTTCGCTCTTTATACATCCATTCCTTTAACATCTCTTAATAACAGGATGCCTCCTCCTATGCGTGAGGTTCCTAACCCCTATGTTAGGTACGTAGGTTCACCTTAACTCAAAGACACCATACTGACGCATCTTTTGTAGCAACCAGGGGCCCACAGTCAAAGTAATTATTCCTTCGGGAGTGACTTACTACTTTCGCTCATCAAGATTAGTAGACGCCAGTGGATTTTTCCGGTTATCCCTGACTAGGTACCCGGAACGGGCAGACAACCTCGTTTTCTATCTTCCCGAGTTTGCCACCCCGCATGCAATGACTATCCTCGTGAGATGGTTATACAGAAGAAGCCGTCAAGGCATATGGATAGACGGTTCCATACCGCCCACCATCACCCTTATCCACGCCTGGTTTCTAGGCGACTATCTCGAAGTTCCGGACTTCGTGAAGGAGATGGAGTCACTCTTAATTTGTAACGTACGCCAATTCAACATCATAAGCCTTGGTATCTTTTGGGGGAGATTGAGAAACTTTGTACACTTGAGGAGACTTCTCATCGCACTTGCATGTGTACATCTCATTCAGAATGTGGACAGTCGTGCAAAGCTCGATAATCTTCCACCGAGTGTGCTTGCAACCATTATGTCTGTGATGACAGAGTACACTGCCGATTCAATACAGCGCTTTCGAAACAATAGATATGATAGGGCGAGGCGTTGAAGATTCGGAGGCTCCCTGAGAGCGGTCACGGCCTGGCGCCAGGTAGCTTCACACACTTTTTTTTTTTTGGCAAGATCGGCTTGTAGTTATTCAAATCTTCGATTACATAGCAGGAAGACAAGTCTTGAGAAAATAAAATTTCAGTCTGAGAGAACCTCCATGTCCTCTCGAACTCACATTTGGCGGCAGGTTATGGTATTGGTAATTAGTATTAGCTGTCGATCGAAACTGCAAAAGAACCGTGGTTAATACAAGGAACCTGGCTCAAGCTCGCGGCTGATATAAGTTGCTGCGTAC
This sequence comes from Xylaria nigripes, assembly GCA_022984845.1. Classification (NCBI taxonomy): domain Eukaryota; kingdom Fungi; phylum Ascomycota; class Sordariomycetes; order Xylariales; family Xylariaceae; genus Xylaria; species Xylaria nigripes. The sequence goes on along the minus strand of JAJJKC010000011.1, from coordinate 620,966 downwards.
AAGTATCATAAGCACAGCGTGCTGTACACTATCGTCGAAAAAGATACACTTTTTGAATTAAATATTTGATTGACTTGCTATGTCTTATCAGTAAGAAAGTGTATAGACGAGAGATTCCTGCAACTCCAGCTCTTCTGGTATATGCTGGTCCAAATACGCAAGGACTATGATAGAGGTTATATTATCCAGATGAGACAAGCTTATATAAGAAGGGTTGAATCGCTATTTCCATGTCAAGGCGCCGAACACCAGATGCAGAGAAACAATAAAACAAGACGCTACCCATTACTATAGTGGTCCGTGGAGTGATCAGTCACCGATTGGCTTAGTGGATTGCATAGCAATGACCAGTTCTGTCAGACGATCTATCTTGGCCGACAGGTCCGCAATGTGTTCTTCGACGTCTGCGGATATATTGGCGGAGCTATTCGCCGCAGAGCCCCGTCGGTTCGATTTGTTGCTCAAGTCTATGCTCTCTGGTCGCGGTGACGGTGGCGATTGCCCGTGACGGGGGTGAAGCCTATCATATGCTGAGACAATACAACCCCCTTGAACACCTTGTGACGCCCCGCCGAAGCTGCTGTTGGTCCTCCCAGACTTGACCTTGCCGGCAGCCCATTCATATAGCTGGATCAGTGTCACAATCGGGGCATGTGTTGCCCGTAGGAGTACAATACGACCATGGCGAAGTGTATCACCGGATGCGAATAAGCGGAGTGGGCGAAAAAGAACGAGCGCTAGAAGGTTGAATGGGGCTAGTGAAACCTGAGGTTAGCATGCGACATGATGATCGGTAGGGAATTCGCTCACGGTAAAAGTGTGTGAGTCTATGACTGGTAGATGCTTCGAGAACATATACGGAATAAATGTAATGGTATTCTTCTTTCGCATGCGTAGTGACTCTACTGAAACTGTTGCTGAGTAGGCCAGTCAATGAGCCGGTGAGTAGAATACATGACAAGGTCACGAGTAGGAACATGAGCGGAGGACCTATGATGTTTGAATTAGCGCAATTTGGGGTTATGACATGGTATTTCTTACCAAATATTGGGTTAATCTCGAACATAGTATCAAAGCCTACGAAGCTGGCACCGAAGAAGATTTTGGTGACAATCATCGCCATGTGTTGAAAGGAAAATGCGTCTCTCCCAACGAGTGTGAATGTGGTCAGGAACCCGAAGTAAACCACAGCCACTTCATCGAAAATGTCAGCAATTATTATAGTGCTTTGTCGAAGCTCTAACAGGTCATCGGAGTTTGAAATTCTCCAAGGATACCGATTCAACTAGAGTTGAGAGCAACGGTTCCCGTTTGTTTGTGACTCACCGAGTACCATGAACTTTAGAAAATCCAGTCCCATTGCTCTAAGGCAGGGGATCAATGTTCCCCAGTAGGGGGACAGACTGAGGATGGAGAAAACTCGAGGAACCATGAAGAGCGCCTCAAGGGCCAGGACGTCAAAGCTAATGTCGACCAGCACGTAATCTTTTCGATATAACCCAACAAATCCTGAAAGGGGGGTGTCAGTTAACACTTAAGCCCGTAGAGAGAAGCTATGGGTGATAGGAAAGGAGGCTTACTCAAAATAAAATAGATGATGCCAATCACGATCATAATCATATCAAATGCATTCCAGACGTCGGCTGCATAAAAGATTGACCCAGCGTCTATGTATTCGCTTACCTCGTCATAGCAAAAGGCCGCAAACCAGACGTATAATATAACTTCTAGAGAGGTAACAGAATAACGATTTTGCTCGATCAAGACACCATAATATAGGAAGAGAAAGCCACAAAAGAAGGCAATTTCGTACGCTCTCAGATATTTGGGGACACGAAGTCGTGAGAAAGGATCGGCTGTCTGGTGATTGTAGAACCGAGGTTTTTTAACAGACGTGGCGACGAGTTGATCCCAAAATATAATCTCACCGTTCCAGATACTGGTAATAATCTTCTGTACCACATGCTGGCTGAGAAACCGCTTAGCATCCGCAATAGCAGCAATCTCCAAAGCGTTGAGGTGTATGAACGGAGCAGTCGGATCGTCCTCAGGTTCCAGGTTGGTTGCGTTCTGGCTCATGGTAAGCTTCGAGACAGATTCGAAAAGCTCAGAACGCCGCATAGACCGGCGCTTCGGGTCACTAAAGTAATCCAACCAGTGAGAAGATTCAGATGCGCCTCCTAGGAGTGCGGTTCTCTCGTTATTATCGCGTTCAATCGCAATTTCCTCATCAATGGGCACATCATCTCTCTTATTGGGATCGGGAATTTCGTAAAGACAGAAATCAACTGCTTCGCGTTCCGACAAGTGAGTTAGAAACCTCCACGCAACAATCTCACAGGCATTAGCTCTGGCTTCCCCCAATCCCCTATTGTCGTGAATAGCATCGTAATGCCACTTAAGAGCTCTTTATTATCATGAGGTTAGTTTGCGAGTGATAAGGGGACTCATTAGAGTCGGACTTAGAAATGACAGGGAGATACAGAGACATGAAATGATAACCATCATACGGTGCAAAGAGATGACAACCTACAATAGCGCATTGACAATTGCAGGATTCGTCACTTCGTCACACATGTGGTCGACAAGCTTATTAAGTGCATCACCGGCAGATGTATTCCGCAGCTGTTCGAAGCTAGAAGGCACGGAGACGACCTTACTGATGTAGCTAGAGAACCCTACTGTCAACCCTACGAGATCTATGGGGCAGTGACGAGAGCGCGAGCACATACGAGGATATCTTCCTGACGATTTCACGAAAAGAGTCATCATGCCCGATATCAGGCAGATTCATTTGACCGTGCTCCGTGAAGCGACGCGAAGATCGCCGCTCATTGTGCATGTTGTTCAATCTGACGCGCAGGGTACTAGACATCGTGACGAAACGAGAAAGATGAAAATTTTTGCAAATTCTTTATGCTAATCCAGGCACACACACGCGTGCCTCAAAAAGAGCTGGATCAATCAGAGCAGTACCAGCTAAGGCCTCACCCCCTTGATTATGTGTCAGATTGGTATTGAGAGGCGACTCAAGACGCATGATGAATTTCCTAGACAAGCTAGTTCACTATCGAATATGGTGTAGGTAGCAGGAAATACGGGATGAATGGCTTGTGAGTGTCTTTTTATTTAAAACGCAAGTGTGAACTGAACGATTCGACATCGAGTTTAGAGTGGCGTCGTTTCACCACTCAGCCCAAGCACGAGTTGTGGCGTAGCTATGGCAGTGCATTGGCAGGTGCCGCCGCCACCTTCGTCGTAGTTGTGGCGGTGCATGTTTTGGTCCGGAGCTCTCAAAATTCAGAGGTCCGTTGTTGACTTTTTCCTTCCTGACAACCACAGCATCGGTTGATATAAGGTCGCATACGTAGGTTGAAGGGCATGACAGGTGCCAGCACGTACAAACCTTCAAGACTCGCATTGGTATCCAGTATTATATAACAACTTCTATCAAGCCACCGTTGAGTCAATGGCCAGGATGGCCTCCTTTCCTCTGAACCAAAACCTTGAGATCACTCATCAGATGCGACATCTTGCTTATTCTGTGTAAGCGCCTGGGTTAGGAACTTTCTTCGATTATCTCGCCTTACACGAAATTTGCTGTCTGTTGATTGCCGACCGCCCGAGGCGGATTTGTTGAAAATAAAAGGTTTATGCTTCCTTCAACGTACATGATTTCATATACTGTACTGTGAACAAAAAAAAAACCATAGCATCAATCGATCAGCTGCGTTCATCGTCGACTATGAAAGTACAGAGAAGTTCTCCACTATATAAGAAAACGAACGGCGGTGTTCGAGTTTGCGAACGGCCCGTACTCCAATCGTATTCTTGGATCGTTTCTATTCTCAACTATTGTCCAGGACAAGGATTTGTATACCATCAATTCCAATACAAATTTACTATGTGCTCCAGGCTGCAGTATATCAAGCTATCGATCCATGCTAAACGAGCAATGTGTGAGTGAGACATGCAGTTCTCGCACTTCATGGCCGGCCCCTACATACACCCTCCGGCGATCCGTCTACCTATACTACGGTAAGGTTGCATTGAAACCATATTGAGTTTTACGATCAACTATCAAATTCTGGCTCTTGGTAGCAGCTAATTCGCTAGAATACCAGCTTGGAGTGTTGAACTCATTGGCAGCTGGATTAAATCGCAGGTTACATACGAAATAATAGCAGCCAGAAAAAGATGGAGCAAAGCAGCGGAGCATAGCAGGGTGGCTGCACGTCATCACTTGCAGCTTATCCATCGTGCAGTGCATCAGACTCAATTTGTTCAGGGACGTCTCAATGTGAGATAAATCCCGGTTACGGTATTAGATCTAGTGCGTCTTTCCCTGGGAAAGGGGCATACCAATACTGACCTCGTAATCAGACGATGGACAAGAAGCAGCAAACGATAGGCTGTGACTGGCCATCAATTGCCACAACACGCACAAGATAACACAAAGAAGACCCTACTACTGGCAGCCCGCTGCAAAGGAGAGAAGAATACGAAACCTATTCTCTGTCGAGCTGGTCGATTGATAAACCACAACAAGCGAAGGCAAAAGTCAAAAGGGACATAACTGCGAAGTTTTAACGTGTAAAAGGCACAATTGTATTCATAGCCTTGAGATCGGACCCCTGCCCGTTCATTCAACATGCCTCCTATACCCTCGTAACTATACACATACGTATATCTCCATCCCGTCCACACGTACATGTTATACGTATGTAGTGCGCTCAATACGACACGACACATACGACCCAGGCGTGCCTGCTCTTATTGCCTTACCGATGTGACCGCCAAGCCTTGCTTCTCTTTCGTTCTCTTTTCCCTTCTTTGCTTCCCGCTTTCTTCAACAGTAATTGTGTTTCGTGTCTTCCCACCTTCCTAATCATCATTTGTTACTTTTCCCTGCTCGAGTTCTGCCTGACTTGATCCTCTACAGTTTGCAAGCTGCTAGTCCTGTCGTTTCTTAGTTCATTTTCACTTCGTGGCTTACTTAGACACTCATGTAGTAATGGCTCGCTCGTTATTCCATGATATATTCTTTCGTCTCCCTCCCGCAACAGCAGTGCTTCTTCTCAATGCCGTGTTTGGCTTAACAGAAGTCCATGCGTTTCCGCGACAAACCAATATTGTCGAGCCCCATGAGTTGGATGTGGTATCGTTTCCTTTTTTTGTCGCTACTCGCGCGCCATTTCCGCCCTCCCATCTCCAGCCGCGACAGGAAAACACAATATGTGGTTATTTGGGCGGAGATCCAGAATTCCCCGCAACCTGTTCACTAGGGTCGCATTGTGTACTGGATGTGGCCTACTCGGTGGTGGGTTGTTGCCCCAATGGGGGCGCATGTACAACGGGAGTCTTCACGGGCTGCGTCGACAGAAATAGTGGTCCACAGACCGAGATAAACCCCTACGTCTACTCATGTCGGGGGACCGATGTGTGCTTCAAAAATGATTTTGCAGGTGGCTTTTACCAATATGGGTGTGGGACGGCATCCGAGCTGGGGACTACAGTTCAGACGTCCGCCAATGGCGCGTCAACGGCGCTGAATATCGAGACGGTCGATCTGAGCCTGACGGAATCACCAAGTTTCCTTGACACACCAACGATGATAGGATCCTTCGCGCCGACCGAGACGGGCAATTTGGGTCAAACAAATTCCCAGTCCACTATAGGGATGCCCTCACTTACAATGACACCGCCTCCCTCTGCAATATTATCCACTTCCTCTGCAATACCGTCGATTTCCTCTTCGATAAATCTCCCTTCATCCGTGGTAGCATCGCCTTCCTCGACAATCACATCAATTTCTTCTGCCACATCACTTTCCTCTGCCACATCACTACCCTCTGCAGCGACATCACTATCCTCTGCAGCGACATCGCTATCCTCTGCAGCGAAATCACTATCCTCTGCAGAGACATCGCCTTATTCTAAGTCCTCTGCGTCGTCTAAGATTTTAACAAGGACAGTTTCTCGTACTAGATCGTCAAAGACACATTCGAGCTCTTCGACCGAGTCCTCAACTGACTGGTCAATTTACACCTCGATCCCGACAAGGACAAAAGCAGCTGCACCAACAGGAATAGGCAGCGCCGGATCCGTAAAACAAAGCCAAAATGGTGCCATCATCGGTGGAATTATAGGAGGAGCCGCAGCAGCTATATCGCTGGTAGCTCTCGTGTTCTTCTGTTTGCGCCGAAGGAATCGCAACCATCGCATAGGACCGGGTCCGACGCCGAGTCAGCCAACAGAATATACTAGGTATGCCATTCCCCTTTTTTCCCCTGACATTTTCGTCCTCGCTGTAATTCTGGGCTAAGATAGGCGCAGTCCAATGCAACAGAGGCCGTCGTCTCAAGGAGGCGCATTTGCACCGCTACCCTCCTGGCACGAAGAAGAGGTCTCCTCCTCGCCGACATTTCACAGCCATCCGCATCCACAGCCGCCGGAATCATATGGCCCACTGGAGCCCACGCGCTCCAATTCAATGGGTTTCCGTGACCGCCCGGATCCGCATGCGGCGGACCCTTACGTCCCACTCGAGCCCGCTGTCTCTGCCTCCGGACCCGCGAACCTGGGCCCACCCGCCCGCGGCTTCCCACAGCCGCTACGGTTCAACCCGGTATACATGCCCGCCAGCATGGCGCAAGCAAAGGGTATCCTGACGCCAGTAGCGGAAGAGGACCAGTCCGTAGAGCGGGCCGAGACGCCGCAGGGACGAGAAATCGACGACTTTGCGCGGGCGTACTCAAACGCAGAGATAGGCCAGCGTGCCGATAGTGGTATCGAAGAAGATCGTACGCCGCTGCGGCAAAGCATGCACGATGCAGACGATGATGGGGATTCACAGGGTAGCCGAGTTGTTCCGCATCGTCCTCTTTGGCAACAGAATCGACAGCAAAGTCGGAATTTAATGTGGTTGTGATTGTTTTCCTTGTTTCTTTTGTAATCCTATTGCTTTTTCTGGGGTTTCTTTTGGGTGAGCGCTTGGGTTAGTACTCGCTGCTGTCAGGTTTTTTTTTTGGGGGGGGGAGGGGGCACGTATGTACATGGCACACTGAAAAGATGGTATGAGAACCCCCTTGGATATATTCTTGACGAGGTACTCCAGTCTTCTAACTCGGAGTTCTAGAGGCATGGGATTGGGTCGAGGTTGGTTTCATGGGTTGGCATGGTACAAGGGAAATTCTGGTTCGGATGTAGGCATGATGCGAGGCTATATTTTAGGGACGGGGCGGTGGGATGGGCGGCCGACGCGTGATGGGGGGACGCTTTTTGTCTTCGGGTTACAGATGCATACATACATACATACATGCTCTCGCTTCGTACACTACATGATGCAAAGTACACTACATCACGTACGTCCGTACACGACATTTCGTTTGCGTGGATTGTTCAGGGGTGCGGCTGGGTGGCTTGCATGATATTCATTTGGAAACTGACTTAGTACTCCTATACTAACTCACCTCCTATTTATCTAGAATAAATACAAATCAGATATTTTCGCGCTGATTCGTCATTTCGCCTTCCTTTTCCCATTGCTTTTTTTTTTTGGGCCCTGCTTGTTCGCGTCCTATCACTGGATCGACGAGTGTCGCCTTGCATGCTTGGTTTTGGGGGTGGCACCGGTAGTTATTTGACTGGGCAGGGAGAGGGAGGGAGACAGTCGGTTGTTTCTCTACCTAACTACGTACTGACCTGAAGTTAGACGGGCGACGGACATCGCTGTTGACAGCTCCCATGCCTTCAAAGACGAGGGCGCAGAGAAAGGCTTATGTTGAGGGAAAGGGGTCACGATAGTGGACACGTAATCGCATCGTCGTAATAAGCAAGCAGGGCAAAGGGAAGTGGTCAGCACATGAAGAATAGGTAGGTTAACCTAGCCAACAAACCGCAGAGGAACCAAAAGAAGACGACAAGGCCTGCCAACAGGGCATCAAATGCTAACAGCATGTAGCTATTTCGATTCAGTAGTACCGTAGATATCTACCTAGCCTATCTCACTAGAAGTACAGGTGGGTTTGGTTGGGATGGTGTGAGGTGTGGTGTGTTGTGCGCATTTTTCGTTAAGGCCGGGCAAGGCCACAAGGTTTTTTTTTTCTCTTTTTTTCCTTCTTTTTTTTTTTTGCCATCTCTATTCCCTGTCGACGGGAATGAAAAGAACAATAAAAAAACAAATTTCAGACGTCACTTTTTTTTTGTTCTCCAGTCTCGCCATCGTCGCTCTTCATTAAAAACCCTTCCCGTCATGTGGATGACCCTTTCCACCGTAAACCGCCGGTACGACTCGAATTCCGTCAAGGAGCCTCCCCCCCCCTCCCCCCTTTTTTTATAGAGATATGATGAAAAGCTTAGAGAAGGCGCAGCAGACGAGGCACCATATTCTCCCCATCTGTACTGGTTGCGAAGCGTAGATATCATAACCACTTTTGCGTGAAGCGAGTCAAAGATATCAGTGATGGTTGAAAGCAAGCGAATGAGATACCGAATCTCCCGGTCCACCCATGTCCCCTATCCACGTACAAGTACATTTGCGTAAGTCGTACACGCATCTAATAAAGCCGGCTACCCCTTGGCTTCGGCCGACATTTAGTTCGTCGACGGCAACAACGATTTGTCGTTCAGACGACAACGTGGGTGCTCATGTGTTCCACAGCCTCTTTAATGGTACGGAGCATACGTTGATTGACGCAGAAGGGACAGCGCAAGGGTCGATCCGCACTGGGCATAGCTGATCCACTAGTTATAGGAGTGAGTGTCAGCGAATGCTCTTCGGGACCAACCGGAGTGAATCGCGCATTGGTTCGGCTAGATGGTACGGGAGTGGAAAGACCCTGGGTGATGGACGAGAGGTTATGGTCTTGGCGGTCTCGTTGTTCACGAACGGCCGCAGCTTCAGCTTCCGCATCCGCTTCTTCCTGTTGCATCTGGCGCAATGCGTTCTGTAGGACGACTTCAGGGTCGTCGGCCTCTGCATAAGCATCAGACTCGGTTGAGGTTGCAGGCGCGCCATTGAGACCAGGATGAGGAGGCGGGTTCTCAATTTTGCGAATGACCTCGTCACGGACGCGTGCGCAGGTAGTAAGGCTGGCCTCAACGCCAACGATGCGTAGGACGGCATCCCGAATAGCAGCTGGGCTCGTCTCGGCACTAATAGTCATAAAGCGAGGAACGGCATCGACCAAGTAGGGTATGTCGTCAGCGGGGTTGGGAGCGCTACCATGACGGCGCTGGCGTCTGATCAGTAGACCATAGCGTTTCTTGAAACGATGAATCCAACCAGGCGAGAACTCGGGAGGAGCCTCATCCTTATAGCGTGGAAGCTGCTGAAAGATGGCCTTTGCCTTCTCAGCCAGCTCTTCATTAGAAGGGTTGCGACCGGATGCAACCACTTGGCCATGCCAGAGAAGTACAAGCTTCTCAACATCGGGCCAGTTTCCGAAGCGCAGGCGCGAGCCGCTGAACTGACTATCATTGTCTAGTCGGGCGTACTTTGGTGATAGTGAGTGTGATATAGTTGACTGGCTAACATTCTGGCCATACTGGCTAAAGAACCATTCAATGCAAGCCTTGTGAGACGGGCGAGTGGTCTGGGAGTGGGCCCAGCGACGAAGAGCACGCCGTTGATCAAGAGTCAACGAATGTCGCTCTTTAGGCATATGCGATGAAGGCGGGGTGTTACCGTTGTTGTCGACATTAGTAAGTTCGGGATCGACGTTGGGATCAATGTTAGGGTTAGGAGTAAGATCAGGATTGATGTTCGAACCGGTGGTGTTGCTATCGTCTACATCGACATCCATACCGACGTCAACATCTACAGGGATGTTATTGGAGTTATTGATATTGGCATTACCATTCGTTTCAGTAGAGTGATGATGATGATGAAGATGTGCTTGCTGGGGTGGTGGTTGCTGCTGTTGCTGGGAAGCTGCAGCAGCAGCGACAGCAACGGAGACGTCGCTCATATTGAGGTAAGAAAGAGAGTCGAGAAAAATGCGACCGTAAAAATGTTGCGGCGCGGACGCGATGCGATGAGATGACGGTGAATGCGATTGTTTTCTGCCGATTGAATGAATTTCAGGGCCTAAGCGTGTAAACGAGGAGAATCGCGGGTTTTGGAGGATAAAGGGGCGAGGTTTGTGCTTAACAGGAAGAAAAAAGATGGAGCAGGCGAGAGGGAAAATGCCCCAAACCGTGAGTGGAGTCCTGGGCTGGTGGGGGTCCTGCCATATGAGCGTAGAAAAAACACATCAAGCAGGTCGTACTGTCCAATCAGCATGCTTCTCTGCCCGCATTGACCTGTTTCAAGCATAGCCCAGAACCGGAAGTCGCCCATGATGACTCGTGATTGCATTGACCGACTTTATGCTTCAAATCACCCAGCCCTTCTAGTGCTTTAGGTAATACCTTTGCATTTACATAAAAAGCGAGGTCCCCTTCTTATACGAATACTACCTAGGTACCTAGGTACTTCCTCTACCACGTAGTACCTAATCCGTAGAATACCTAAGATCAATCATCATTTCATTGATTACAATTTCTACACAGTCAATGATGGTCCTGCGAGTGATTTGCAGCTGTATTGTCCATCTACTGGTACCGACTACTATGTACCTGAATGTATCATTGACATGCAAACAGGTATATCTAACATAAAATCTAGGTACATCATGTACTTTGTAGATACTTCTGCGCAGGTGCTAGGTACCTACCTTCCTAGGTACCTAACCTTAGGTAATGTTTGTCTGTTGTGTGAAGAAAGTACTTACCCGGGCTTAACTCCCACCCATTATCGGGCCCCTCTTCCGAGAAGAGAGAGAGAAAAAAAAAAAAAAAAAAAAGGCACCCACCGTCGCCAGTTGGAAAGCTGTAGCCTGCATATGGATATGTGTGTGTATTTCTATTCCGATCTTTCAACAAACAAAATTCGATGTCCTCCTCGGCCCTGCCTTAATTGAGCCTTTTCATTGATGAAGGCGTGTTCGATTTGAGCCATGATGCCTAGGTAGTGCAAGTAAGGGTCGTAAATAGTGTACGCTGCACTTACCTATTCATTCATCCGGATTTGAGCGCTTTGTCACGAAATGAAGCATTCGGCGCTCTATTTACTTGTATAGTATTGGCATGTTACGGAGATGAGGTATCTTGAGAGGTCAGAGTTATTAGTCATTTGCCTCAGCCAGTACGCCAGCTGTCTGATGCGCGCAACTTGAATTATGTTATACATTGGTGAAGATGGAGACTTCGATCCGTAATAATCGTTTTCCTCTTATGTGCTCTGTCTAGTCCAGACCCTGTGATGCGTTAACAGGCCCCAGTATATAAAGGACCTTGGTTGGTGTCTTCCACGCATGCAGCTGATGTTTCCGATCGCGATCCATGCATGCAGCAGCTGATTATGGACCAGACCCAAGGACTGAAATAATCGCTACCTACCTTACCACGTAGTGTAGAAGGGTATCCGGCCCAATACAGCGGAACTGTCTACCAGCTCATCTGCTCTATAAAGATCTATCGTGAAATGTCCGTGCCCATAATGCAACTCCATACCAACTATCCATCTATTCCATAGAAAAAAATCATCGTCAGAGATACCAGATCTCAGACGGACATCTTCATCGCAATCGTCTTGTGCGGGTTGTAGTCCTTGACAATAATATCCTCGACCTTCCACCCGTCAATACTGCCCCCTTTCTCCCTCGCCATCTCCAATACCGGAAACGCCCGTGGCTCACGCTCGAGCTGCACCTTGAGTGCGTCAACGTGATCGCAATACACATGCGCATCGCCCATGACATGCGTCAAGCTGCCGGGGACCAGTTCGCAGACATGCGCAATCATGTGTGTGAGCAGCGCATAACTGGCGATGTTGAAGGGCACGCCAAGGCCCATATCGCACGACCGCTGGTACAGCTGGCAGTGCAAGTGTCCTTGCTTCTTCTCTCCGTTCTGCCGTGTCTCGTCTGCCGAGCGTGGGTACGAGACGTAGAACTGAGCAAACATGTGGCATGGAGGGAGGGCCATCTTCTTCAGGTCGGCGGGGTTCCATGCGCTCATGATGATGCGGCGATCGTAGGGGTTAGTCCGTAGCTTGTGAATAACCTCGGCAAGCTGGTCCACGCCCTTCCCCGTGTAGTCGGTTTTGGCGTCCACGTACTCGGCGCCGAAGTGGCGCCATTGGAACCCGTAGACTGGACCGAGATCACCGACCTCGCGATGCGACAGACCGACGCTATCGAGGAATTCGCGCGATCCGTTGCCATCCCAGATCTTCACACCGGCCTCGGACAGTGATGTAGATGATGTACTTCCCTCTATGAACCACAGCAGCTCTGCAATAACGGCCTTCAGAAAAACCCGTTTTGTTGTTAGCAGCGGCAAAATGGGCTGGCCACTTTCATTGAGGGAGAATTTTAAAGGTGTTGGCGCAAAGATTGAGTACGTCCCCGTTCCAGTCCTACACAGATCTTTTGTGTAAGTAATAACATTCAGTCGATGCGCCTCTGCAGCGAATCATGTGGCAAGAGACATAGCATCATTCTGTTTAGCATGTGTTCCATTCGTACCTGTCAGGGCGATGCTCGCCATTTTCTAATATTTCCCGAACCAAGTCGAGATATTGTAACTCTTCATGCTGCTTTTTAGAAGCTATATCTCCATTGGTCTTTTCGTTATTAATTGGAGACAATGCTCCTTGTATTTTTGTTGATTCGGCAGCCATTGGTAAGTCTTTGCGGAGCTCAAACTAAAGTCATGAGCGGCCGTTGTTAGAGAGTACCTACGAATCTGTACAAGACGCGTTTTTGTAGTAGGTAGGTAAATGGAGACGCGTAGGGAGCTGGGGGGCTTAATGGATTTTCCAACCCCGGCAACAGTGGATTGCCCCACATCAACAGCTACCTACTTACCTAAGGTACTTACCTAAGGTACTTACTACCGGTATGGATCCGTACTAGTGTAGGTAGGTACCTAAGGTATGTACCTATTTGCTGCGAACCGATCAATCAAGTCTTGATCAGCCAATGTTTACCTGTTGACAGTGACTAATATAATTGGCATCAGCGGTCTTGGCTGATCAAGACTTTTTACACGCTTTCGATATCCGTACCAAGTATGTAGTGCACGAAGTACACGGTGTACGATGTAGATACAGTACTGCCTAGTAGGTACGGAATACTACCTGTACTTTTCGAATGAATAGGTATGTGTTGCATGCGGGTCAACAAATCAAAATGAATGAATCACCCTATCGTGACATCAAAACCTGCTTTGTGATTCACATGGTATGTATGTCCATAGTAGGTAGTATAAATAATAGTACGGACGTAGTAGTAGTAATGCAACTGATATCAAGGTGAGGTATTACGAACATATTAGTCTGTACCTATAACCCATCCTTTTGCTTGCGCTTTGCCTCCCGGCCCTATCTTCATTTAGCCAAGCATACAAGGGAAAGCGCCTATGAACCGCAGCGCAAAGGAAGACCCTTATTCAGCAGAGAAATAAAAAAGAAAAAGCTCCTCACCTTGTACACACATCCCATTTCTAGCCAGGTAGCAGCATGATGCCGTGCGACGTTCCCTCATTGGCATCTGCTCTCACGTTTGGGACTACCCTACCCCTCTTGTATAATCTGGGAGCTTGATCGCATTTCTTCGGTTCTTCGACTATCTCGTCAACTTCATCGCCCCTACATGTGATTGGATAAAGCCAAGGAATAACAATAACAATAAAATTAAATTGAACGGCAGAAAAGAATAAGGGAAGTATTTTGGACTATGAAGCCACGTTATGATGAATCGAACACAAGGAAGCTCACCCGTGAAAACGAGAGTCAATCCAAGTTTCACGCCTGAGTCAACTCAAGGAATGTCTCAACATGAATGTGAGCGCCCACGGCTAGAGAGGAGTATAACAAGGCATCGAAACTGTAGAAAAGCCAATTATGAGTTGGACAGAAGAGAATGATCAGCACCTTAGTGGCCCACAGTGTTCATTGTGTCAGGTTGTTATATTTCTGCTATGCAATTCTTAAGTCGCTTAAAAAGTTTCGCGCCTGGTCAATAGGCGATGTGTCGGCATTCAATGCTGTGATAGCGGTGACCAAATGCCCTACGGGACATGGACTGATGCTAATAATGACAACTGTCAAGATGTATATCGCATAGGTGTCATGAATTCGATATGAAAGCTGTTCCCTGGTACTAAATCCGAGTGATAGGAGGAGTGATCGAGGGTATATTGCAAACAAAAGTGAGGCGTGAAATACTTCGGTGGGGATTGGGACCTACACCTGCTCGACAAAAAGGACTAGCTTCTCGTTCTGCTGCAGGGCGTAGTCGAGATCCTCATCGCTCATGAGGCTCGGCTTGTCGCCGCTTGCCTCATCTCGGTAGTATAGCTGGATGCGTTCACCACTGCCAACCTTGGTGCGCTCTCGTATCTTCTCGTAAAGTTGTGAAAAATTGATGTTTTCCGGTACTCGGATCAAGAACGTGTCATTATTGAAATGTATTTTGACTTTGAATGCAGCAGAATTTTGGCCCATTCCTGGCGTTAACGAAGTTTGAGAAGGTTGCGAGAGTGATGACGCTTGACGAGTCATGGATAACTGTCCGTTTTGCATCTGTCTCGGAGCAGCGGATGGCCCAGGGAAGCCGGGGCCATTCGCATTGTTTCGAGATGATTGCTGTGAACTCCCATCGTTTGGCGACTCGGTGGAGGAGTGTGACCCTGCCGACAAGCGGTAACCATCCCCGGCAGTGTTAATATCAACCTCGTAATCACCTTCTCTCGGCGCAAAGAATTGCTTGACTAGGAGGCACTTGGAAATATATTCTGGCTGCCCAAGTAGGTGCTTAACATATTGGTCCAAGTTGTGTAGCCGGCCCTCGGTGATCGCATCGGTCACATAGTTAACAGGGCCAGGCATGTATGGTAGCGTGCGCTTTTGTGAGCCGGTATTTCCAGCCTCCGCGGGAAATTCTGTTAGAAGAGCAATCTGAAAATCGTAGAAGTCCTCGTAGTAACGTGAAAGTTCCCAGTGACGGCCATCCTCTAGGGTGGCTTCAATGACGAACCAATACTTATCCTCTGCAAAACAATACCTGGGGATTTGAGCAGAGAGCGGCGCATGGAGTACGGATGCTGGCTTGGGGGCCAAGGGATTTTGCTGCATTGTGTTGCGCTGTGACTGTTGCGATCCACCTTGCTGTTGCTGAGGACGAGTATACCATTAGTTTCTAACATAACGACTTTGGGTAGACTAAAGCAGCCCCGACTTACTGAAGTATTCTGTTGACTTTGGCGGTTACGTTGCTGCTGCAGGCTTAGGCGTTCCATGCCTTGCTCCAAGGGTTGTTGCTGTCCTGATGGCCCGCCGCCCTCAAACTTACCCAATGTGATACTGCTATTCTTGTACTCCGCAGCCATCTTTTTCCATTCCTCGACGCGTGGAACCCCAGCGCGCTTGACGGCATCTTGTGCATTTGAAACAGCGGTATCCGTCGCCATGTCTCTGATCTCAACAAATGATACCGGGATCAGGCCCGGACCACCTAGTCGGCCAATAGGTTTGGCAACAAACCAATCCGGATTAGATTGCGCAATGACAATAATAGCCTCGCCTGCTTTTGCCTCTAATTCATCTGGTCGTTCTGCCTGGAAATCGTACAAAACAATACCATATACCATGGCCCCAGACTTGCCTATCGACTTGGAGCTCCGGTGACCGAGCTGGCTGGCTGGCGATCGTGGCCCCGAGTTGGATTCGGAATAACCGGAATCATGGTCCTCCTTCTTTGTGGCCGATCTAGCGCCACTGTCTGACTGGCTGCTGTCTCGTTCGGTACGTCCTAGTGTCTGGAAGAAGGAAACAGGCACGAGTCCCCGGGCATCAGGAAGAGCTGGGTTGCATGCTTCATACCAGTCGTTGTGGTCTTCTCTGCCGACGACGTGAAAGAAGTCACCACGTGAAAAGCTCAGCTCTTGAGCCGATTGTGCCTCATAATCATAGAGCGCTCGAATTACCTTGAATGGTGTCTGATGTTAGCATTATACTCTGGGCAGAATACGTCTGACCAAGTACCACGCACCTTTTTGGGGGGGACTATAGCGACAGCAGATTTGGGTGCGATGCCAACCTGCGGGCTTTTATCTTTCTCCCCCTTGATAGATCTTCTGAGAGCCTGTAAAGCGCGCGCCATGTTAGCAGCCGTACGGTTAGTGGCGACTGAGTCGCGGTCTAGACTTGCGCGGAGCATATTACTTGACCACGCAATAGGACGACGGGCGTGTACACACAAGAATTGAGGTCACGAGCAGCGGAAGAGAAAAAGCAAGAGGGAATAGGTAATTAATAGCGCACCTTCATTGTTGCACGAACTGTTTGTAAGTGCGTTCAATATACGAAGTGATTATTGGTGATAAGTCGAACCAGGACAAAATAAGGGCCGCGTGGGACTGCGCACAACACAACGTAGGTGAATGACTGGCTTTCTGGCCTCCCCTTGTGATTTAAACTCAGTGACACCAAATGGAAGCACCAGACAGACGAGCGTTCTGTCTTCCGGTTCGGTTCAACACAGTAATTCTGAATCAGTGCAACAAATGTAGCGGCAGGCACAGGGCCAAAAAATTGGTAATCGGACGGCGAAAAGGAGCGGGCAGCGGATCCCTCAAGGTGAGACCTCCTGCAGTCGGAGATTCGGGTCCCTCGTTGATTTGAGTGTCTGGTACTGTCGCCTCGATGCAGCAAGCCGATTCGCAAATAATGGGGAAAATAGGTGATTAGAATCGACGGGACACTCGAATGAAGAATATACCAGGAAGTTTTCGACGTTGGCAATTTCAATCTTGTTCTTTCTCTCCAGGTTTGCCTCTTTTCCTCTTTGTTCGGGCCAATCCAACACGGGATGATTCAAGCTTATAGGCTTCAAGGTGTGGCTAGGTATCAATTGTGTTTTCCAAGACTGTCAGCGGCGGTACAGTCGATATGGGCAGGGCGTCGTAGGATTAGAATGCGTCTCCTGCCTACTTAGTAGGTAAGTAGTTGCAGGACAAGGACAGGTAGATGGAAAAGAATGAATGGCGTACTGGACTTTGGGGGGTGTGATGGGACAGGATTGGGATTTTTTGGGGGGAGAGGAGGGGGCCGGTGGTGGAGGGACGGGCGGCTGGACGGCTGGCTGGCTGCAGGCGAATTATCTACTTACCTACCTACCTACGTACGTACCTACGGACGTACCTATTCTACTTACCTACCTACCTATGTACCTAGGTATAAGTAGGTAGTCTGCCCACCGTAAGTACTTCGTACCTCACTTGGTTTCTACCAAATCTAGGATTTAGGCACACTTCCTATAGAGGACTAGTGCATAAAATTAGCGTGCTAGGGTATTTTTCAAGTTGACGCTATATTAGTGCACGCTAATCCATAAAGAAATGGACGAAAGACGGACGGATATCAAATCGCATGTTAGGTTTGGATGTTGGCGTTATTCATTGACTGCTCAATAGGTACTACTAGTACTACGGACGTACTTACCGGTACTATGTAGGTAGTGTTAGCGTAGTGTACATAGGAAATTACTATCATGCACTTGTACGTGAGTTACCTATAGTGAATGTATCTTGACGGAAGAATTATGTAGTGTACCGGTAGATTGGATTTTGAGGGTTTTGTTCACTGGGATTAACTGAGCACGGGTCTGAAGCCAACGATCTGTACCTACCTCTAGGGAGGTTAGGTACCTAGAGGTAGCGTTAAGTACATGACTAGGTAAGTATATCGATGTACCTAGAACGGGTAAACCGTGTAGATGTCCCAGACATGGCAAGAAATGTACTTCTAGTGGACAACAACATACTTAAGCTTAGGTACCTTACGTAAGGTATCTAGGTACCTAGGTACTTCTTAATTTCATCAGAGTTCAGACTGAAGTTCGGTGTTAATGTAGTCCGTAGGTAAGCCATCTTTAGGGCAGCGTAGGTAGTAGATACCTATACCTAGGTAGGTAGTTGAGTGGGGTCTTGGGCACCCTAATGCTACCACTAGTACCTGAGGTAGGCACTGCTACCTACCTACCTCCTAGGTAGACAGTCTGCCTTACCTTAGGTACCTAACCTACCTACTGTGCTCCGTACGTTAGCGCATGTACCTACCTCCTACCTTGGTCTTTACCTGGGTACCTAACCGTGCAGGTAGGTTGGTACCTTACCTCACCAATAGCGCATATAAGTACCTACCTACCCAAGGTCGTAGGTAGCATCGAGTTTAAGAGGTACCTACCTAGTGCTCAGACAACATAACACGTACGGACTACCTAGGTACCTAAGGTACCTACACAAAGTTATAATGACAAGGTGACATACCTACCTACATGTTCCAAATGAATCGTGTATCACCATAGAAATAATCAGTGGGGTATCTTACCCAAAAAGACAACAACTTGTACCATCTTCATCTGGCCATTCCTTTCTGGCAATGAGTGATTTGGATGGAGAACAAATCAATTAAGACTTGGTACGGAACCTTGTGCAAGGCACCTACTTACGCCCGTATATCCAGGTACTTGTAGGTTAGGTACCTAAGGTACTTAAGTACCTACCTGACGCTACGGACAGCAACCCCACTACATGTTCCTGCACTACACTAGGGCAAGTTACTACCTAAGGTACCTACTTAAGGTACCTACTTACACTACTTGTGGGTACCTTTCCGGCGTAGCGAGTTCCGTAGCGAGTTCCGTAGCGCACAGGACGCTAATGTACCAGGGTGCGCTAGGCTACCTACCAGGTCACCCTACGTACACTAGGTACCTTGTACTGTAGACAAGGTAGGTACCTAAGGTAAGTATAAGTAGTTAGGCCAGGTACGAAGTAGGGTTTGTGCTTATCTTGGTGGTGTAGGTAGCGTGTCAGGACTCGGAGGCAAAAATACTTGTACCGGGAAAACGTGCCCAAATTTGCATCTTTTTTTGCGTGTCTGTCAGTAATATCAGCGTAATACCTAAACAATCCAGGTAATTGTACGGGATTGTGTTGGGTAGGTACCTTAGGTAGGGCAGCACTTCACACAGGTACCTACCTAAGGTACCTAGGGTACGCTACGGATGCCGTTAGGTAGTGCCCACCTACAGATAGGTACCTAGGTACCTACCCTACCCTAAGTACTTTGCTTGGTACCTACAATACCTACCACAGCCTGGCACATGCACACACCTACCTACTATGTACACATACCCAGGAACGCGGTCCAGGTCCTGGAGATACCTGAATTGACCGGTCAGTGCGTGCCAAGATGCGCAACACCTTGACAGACACACTATAGGAATGAGGGGTAGTATGCAGGGATCCAGGCATTTAAATTCGTACATATCATCCAAACAAGAGTCAGAATGGCTGTAGCAATAAGTAGGTAGTTGTAGTAGTAGGTAGGTTAGTAGGTAGGTAGGTAGTAGGTACTTACTGTGATAAGCGCAACTGGATGGCTGGATGGATAATTAATAACGCCGGTATTCCGTAGCTACTTCTTAGTAACGTGAGCATTACCTACATACGTAAATTTGCCTCTTATCCGTACATACCTAACCTACGTAAGTAGTATGTACCTACCTAGGTACCTTAGGTAGGTCCGTACTCCGAACGGAGTATCTACCGAGGTGTCTACACTACCTACCTGGTACCGATCCGTATACGGAATATACGTAAGTATTACGGACGTAGTACCTAGTATACGTATATTAACGTCCATCTTAGGACTAGGTACCACTTCATTCGGTGCTCGCTTGTAATTATGGATCGTATACGTTCGTACCGACGGATTAGTATTTACATAAGTGCTAAGCACCCTTGCGCTCTCCACTGCAAAGACTACACTAGTGTAGGATAGGTATTCCGTAGATGGTCGTTGATGGTCAAGAATCAAGATCTGGCATCTTAAGATTAGCAATGACGAGTGACCGAGCGAGTGGTCTACCTACCTAGGTATAATAGGTACCAATCACTCTCAAGGTGCCAAAATTGCCCGTGGAAGAACCCTGGACCGTCTAATTGGCCTTGCATCGTTTGCTACATGTTTGCTATACCTGCATCTAAACAGCAGCTGTCGTCCTGGTGATTTTCCCGACTTTCTTTTACCGACCTGGTATCTACTTACTTAGGTAGGTGGGTACATGTTAGGTATATTATCCTGTTATGTATGACAGCAAGTTTACACGACTTGTTTATCATCAAAGTACGGAGTACCACGAATAGGCAAGGGGAAGAGAAACCGCCGGTCGAAAGAGGCAGATTACTGACATTGACAAAAGGAACGCAGCAGCTTTTGCTTCAAGGGCCGCCTGGTGGCTCGTCGGGTATGTATGTATGTACGTCTTGTGTAAGTACCTACATGGTATAAGTACCTAAGTAAGGGTACGTACCGTTATTGAAATTACCTGCGCAGAATACGTCCGTAGGTAACAGCGCATTGTACGATGTAAGTGCGCATATTACATTACTATGCAATACGTATATCTCCCTGTCCCTTTTTTTTTTTTTTCCCCATCCGATATTTTGGACTAAGGACCTCTATCCGAGCCACTCATTCATTCATCGACCAGGATACCCGCAGAGAACACCCAGACTCTCACACGCACGACCTTGAGACACCAGTTCAGCCATCTCATTCGGCCGTCTTGCGCGCGGTTGCATCCGCCACAAGCCTGGAGACGCAGGCAGGCAGGCAGGCAGGCAGCCTTTTGGTTTATCGAGATCGGGTAACTCTCTGTTAAGGTCACATGTGTCTTTCGGGGCAGAGACGTCGCGGCGTGGGTAGGCCCGACACCCGTCTGAACGAATCAGAGACGGCCCGACATCTGTGTCTACAGCGACCCTACGCGCCTTGTGTCTGATGTCACATATGAAGCTTGTATTTTTTTCTTCTTTTACGAGGAAAGATCTCATCCCATTGCCTTGGG